>CM024754.1:2408058-2946416 GCA_014218235.1 Colocasia esculenta | reverse complement strand
AAGTGTAGTACCCCGGAAAATTCATTAATTAAAAATTATAGATAAATAGAAATTTATCTATTAATAAATTCAATTAATTAAAACGATACACATCATTATTGCATGCGTATAACCCCTATAAAATTTTGTAAAAATAGTAGATATACTTTAAATAATGTTCTCTAATGACCTATCAAGAAATTTGGGCACAGAAAAATCGTTTGGACTTAGTTTAAGAATTATGCGACTTATTAGCATAATTAAGGAATAAGTCGAAGAATCCATTATTTTCTGACCAAGTGGATTATAAATTAAATAAATATATGGGTAGACTTTAAATAATATGGGATGATAGTCCATTATGATATTTGGACCAATGGACAATCTTGGCCCATGAATAAAATTCTAATAAAAGGATAATTAAAACCCATTAAGTAAAGTAAGTACATGGGTTGTACAATTAACTCACATGAGTTATTGGGCAAGAGTAATTGCCAAAATGATGAATATTAGAAATATTGGTATGAATAATATTTATTCAATTCAAAATATAAATTACTTGAATAAGTGTGATAAATAGATTTACATAAGGATAAATGGTGAATAATTGGAATTAAATCAATACCCATTAAGTCAAATTAGTAATGGGTTTTACTAATGGACCTAACATAAATTGTTGGACCCAAATAAGAAGAGCCCATCATGAGATGGGAGATAATTAAGCTAAATTCGTACCTAAAATATTAATAAATAGAAAAGGGTTAAGATAATGAGTATTTTAACTCTTAATCATCTTAAAAAGAGTCCTAACCCTAGTCTAACCCAATAGGACTCTATCCTAATCTAAAATTGGGATTTAGATGTGAGACAATTGGGTTAAATATAAGAGACCCAAATTAAATAGGGAAATTCGTAACTATATTATCTCTTAATTAAAAAGGGGTCATTAAAGTACTAATATGACTCATATATATCTTAAAAAGAGTCTCCATCCCATCCTAACACATTAGCCATAAAATTAGATCTCTCCCTAAGCCAATTAGTGGAGTAATGCTAGAATATGGGAGATAAATGTGTAAATTCGGAGTTAATATTTAAATAAATTAAAAAGGGATAAGATAATGACTAAACTAGCTTATAAATATCTTAATAAAAGTCCTAATCCTATCCTAAACCATTACCCACGAAATTAGCTCTCTCCCTAGCCATATTAGGTGGATAAATAAGAGAAAGTGGGAGATAAGGAAGGAATTTAGAGTTTAATGGAAAGGAGGACTCTTATAATGACTAGGACTCCTATAGTTGGCCATATACACCAAAAAACTCATCATTAGCAACCCATTTTCGTGGCTAGAGCTCTGGAGAAAGAGGAGAAGGGCTGGAGACAAAGGAGCAGGAGGAGGAGGCTAGAACAAGAAGGGTTTTCGGATTTTCGTCATCCAAACTAGGGTTTCTTGCTCCCGAAAAAGGTAGGCAATCTCTCAAGCTAAAATCGTGAAATAATTACCCTAGGTAGCCTTCATGTACCTCTTCAAAAGCCCTATGGTTTCGTGGTATTTCGTTCACCCATTTGGGCGAATTTAATTCGTGAAATCCTGCTGTCACCATGAACCCTAATCTCATGTTTTCTCTAATTCCCGATGTGTACATGCTCTCATGCCATGATAAATTTTCAGATATACTACATCATACTAGCTTTCAAACGCCCCTGGTCTTGCTTGATTTCGATCTCTCATGAGAGAGAATTAAATCTTTGAATATCTGTCAGACCTGTGCACTCGACCCTCCTTGTTTCCTTTTTAATCTCGTGCACACTTGACATCATTCCATGATAAAATTATCATAAATATTACTACATGTTAGCTTTCAAACGCCGCTGGTTTCATAATTTTTCATGATGTATTCATCCCTGAATAATTCATTGAACCCTGACTGCGCCTGTTTAGGTCACCGAAATGTAACCTGATCAATGCATATCTAAACCTTGTCTATTTTCAAATTAATCGTGCATGTTGATAGATATACATGTCTACTTTCGTTTAAAACTGGTTTCATGCTTTTTGGATCACCGTACTATTTTATATAGAATTTACAACGTCCTGTATCACAGATGACTCGCCCTGGAAAAAAGGAAAAATGGGCCGGACTCTCCTGCTATCGCGACGGCGCGATCCGCCGCGATACCAGTCGAGTCGCGCCCCTCTATCATGTCGCGTTGATAACGCGGCGACCTAAGCCTCCGCGACTCCGTTCGCTTGTCGCGTCCAGCCGCCTTGTCGCGACTTGGAGTCGCGACGGGTACCCCCGTCGCGTTAACAGAAAATCAGCCAGAGCCCGAAATTGCTTATATACCCTTGCTCTACTTGTTAATTATCCATTGTTTAGCCTTAATTAAACATTGTTATTCATAATTTGATCTTAATAAATATTAATGTGCAATAAATTGCATGAATCTAATTAATTAAAAGACTTGTGCACAATCCATCATGCTCTTTGATTTCATACACTTGCACACACTTAACCATCATGTTGCCATTAAACCTTAGTAAATTACTCAATAATGTATCTGGTAATTAAGTGAAATTAATTACTTAATTTTTCCTATTATTTAAATGACACATGTCCTCGTTTTATTCGCGTGATTGTACATCGTTACCGTTTCCCTCGGCCTTCGAGCACTCGAGGCACGACGAACCGTTTTCTACACACTTTTCTCTTGACTTGGACCACCTCTCCACCGGGAATACTCTCGACTGGACTAGGGACTCCTTGTCAAGGCCTCCGTAAGTCTTCTTGGCTTTGGCGCACGTCCTTAGCCGACGAGCTGGTTGTACCTTTAAATCCTGTTACACTTTTAGGGATCAGTACGATCCAATCGGCCTTAGTGAGATCTCTCTTATCTTGTGATCACGTCGGACCATCTAGCCAGTGTTCATAGCACGGCTAGTGGCGGATGTGACTTCTACCAGACTGCCGGTACCCGACCTGGTGCTGTGCAACCGTTACTATCGTGGTTTATCGTTGTTTTACGATTATACCCCTATCTCGTCTACTATCCTTGTACTCTCATCTGTTCACGTTCACTCACTATCTCGTCTATTCATCTAGTACTCTCTTGAAACTCTTGAGCTGTTGTGGCTCCCATTGCTTGTACTATACATGACTGTCTAGCGCCATAATATGGGTCCAGTGACCTACTGACTTGAATGCTTAGTGTGCAGGGCACGGAGAGTGTCCGAGGGGCTCCAATCTAGTCCTGGGGGCAGAGAGCCACCCGAAAATACCTGCAGGGGCTATTGACGGTGTTATGCATTGCACCGGTTCTGACTATCTCGACATTGGCTAGACATCTAATTGTTTTACTATTAGTCTGAGGAGTTCAGACATAGTGTGCCAGTTCTGTGCTATTAGTGTGCTAGCACTGACTGATTAACATTTGTCTGAGGAGTTCAGACGAAATGTACTATCGTTAAATGGCTACTGTCCCAAAGTGACTATTGCCATACTCGACTAGTGCACCGTGGTGCAACCATACATGCTATCTTGATATACAAGCTATCTCGTTACACGCCACTTGATACAATCTATCATATTACATGTCATTTTGATACACGCTATCTTGTTTACCCTATCTTGTTACACGCTATCTCGTTATGTTGTCATCCTAATTTTGCAATACTCTTGAGAAATGTATTATCGTTCACTTGTTATCTTGTACTATTTCTCTCTTGACTATACTTGATCGTTCTCTCTAGTTAACCTGCGTTACAAGACATTAATCACTTAAAGCATGCTTGTTTACACGAGATATTAAGTCCTACTGAGCGTTATCGCTCACCCTTCGTTATTTGTTATTGTGTTTTCAGGTAAGTCAAGTGATGACCTTACACCCAACAACGGGATTGGACTGGAGTGATGAGCGTCCTGAAGTCATAGCGATGGAATGTCCTTAGTACCTTAGAGTCTAGTTAGATATTTGCTTTAGATTTCTTTTCCAATGTAATAATGTCATTGAGCCCTATGTTTTGGCTCTGAATTAGTGGTTGTAATAGTTTAATGAATTATCAATAAATGATGAGTTTATTACAATTATTGTTCATTAGTTGCTCTGATATTTGCGAATGTATGCGCAATTTACGTTACCATACTCGTTGTTCATGCCTCCCCGATTTATTCCGCTGCTAAATTGGCGGGGTGATAGCCCACGAATGCGTCGTACAAAGTGACAACAAATCTCAAAATTATCGTGCCTACACTAATTAGTTTGACAATAGCTAAGTGGTGAGACCGAGTCGAATCCACAGGGAACTAGATTTGAGAGTTGAAATGTTGGATTTTTGTTAGAAAAATAACGTGATGACATTAATACTAAGTTGCACTAAATAGATCTAATTAAAGAGAGGAAGGATAAACTAATTATTTAATTAGACTAACTGAATCTAAGTTAAATAAACATTAAAAGAAAGTGATAGAGAGAATAAGAGAGTAGAAAGAGAGAGAACAAAGTACTAAATAAAACAACTAACATATTACATAAATGTGATAGTCTAACACAGTACAAAACTCAACAAAACAAATAAACCTAGAGAGAAAAAGAAAGAGAGAGAGAGGAGAGAGAGAGAGAGAGGAGAGAGAGAGAGAGAGAGAGAGAGAGACGGCGAGAGGAGAGAGAGGATAGAGAGAAGAGAGGAAAGAGAAAAGAGAGAGGAGAGAGAGCGTAAAAGAGAGGGAGAGAGGAGAGAAAAGAGATAGAGGAGAGAGAGGATAGAAGAGAGAGAGGAACGGAGAGGCGAGAGAGAGAGAGAGAGAGAGGCGCGAGAGGAGAGAGGAGAGAGGGCGCCGAGAGGAGAGAGAGCGCCGAGAGAAGAGAGGAGAGAGAGAGGAGCGGCCCGCGGTGGCTGCTTCACGTTGCATGCAAAAGCATGCAACGTGAAGGGCGAGAGCGGAGGGCGCGGGGTCGCGCGGGCGCGGGCGCTGGCGGGCGGCTCGAGCCAGGCGGCTGGGCGGCAGGGTCGCGGGGCACGCGGGCGGCGGGGCTGGCGCCTGGGCGCGGGCGGGGCCAGGCGGGGGCGACCGCGGGCGGGGTCGCGCGCAGGCTGGGCGCGGCCGGGTGCGGCCGGGTGCTGCTGCTGCTTGCTGCCTGCTGCTGTGTGCTGTCCGGAGCCGGGAGAGAAAAAGCTAGCGAGAGAGAGAAAGAAGGGAAGAAGAAGAGGAGAAAGAGAAAGAGAAAGAGGAGGAAGGTGTGCGCGGAGGAAAGAGAGGGAGAGAGAGAAAATGAAAAGAGAATATTAGTGAGAGAGAGAGGAGAGGGTTTATAAAATAGTAGAGAAAGAGAGGAAGGGGGAGAGAAGAAAGGAAGGAGAGATTTTGGAAAATAAGAGAGGGGATTTTTTTTAAAAATAAGAAAGTGTTTTTAAAAAATTAATAGAATCTCTCATTTATTCTCTCTTGCTTCAATCCAATCCATTGGCCCATTTGACACTTTATTTCTTAGCCCATTAATCCTGCAAATACAACACAATAGAGATCTGATCAATTTCCGCACTTGTAATGAAATGATAACAGAACTTATGAAATTATCAATTATTTGTCAATCAAATGGCACGATTATTCATAACAATTATGCAATTATCACACCCCCCAACTTACTCATTGCTAGTCCCTTAGCAATGCACATAAGTAAATAATTTGGGACAAACAAGAGTTCAAAACATCATACTTCATGACAAGAAAGTAAGAATGAGAATGCTTAGTCATAAGTATTTCAAGTTCCAATCGAGAGTGTTAAAGGCAAATATGTCAGTTCATGTCATTAGACAGTTCCTCAAAATACACACAAATTTCAGTTCCCCGGCAACGGCGCCAAAAATTGATAGCCCACGAATGCGTCGTTACAAACGTGACTAACAATCTCAAAATTATCGGCCTACACTAATTATTTTGACAATAGCTAAGTGGTGAGACCGAGTCGAATCCACAGGGAACTAGATTTTAGAGTTGAAAATGTTGGATTTTTAGTTAGAAAAATAACGTGATGACATTAATACTAAGTTGCACTAAATAGATCTAAATTAAAGAGAGAGATAGGATAAACTAATTATTTAATTAGACTAACTGAATCTAAGTTAAATAAACATTAAAAGAAAGTGATAGAGAGAATAAGAGAGTAGAAAGAGAGAGAACAAAGTACTAAATAACAACTAACATTATTACATAAATGTGATAGTCTAACACAGTACAAAACTCAACTAAAACAAATAACCTAGAGAGAAAAAGAAAGAGAGAGAGAGAGAGAGAGAGAGAGAGAGAGAGAGAGAGAGAGAGAGAGAGAGAGAGAGAGAGAGAGAGAGAGAGAGACGGCGAGAGGAGAGAGAGGATAGAGAGAAGAGAGGAAAGAGAAAAGAGAGAGGAGAGAGAGCGTAAAAGAGAGGGAGAGAGGAGAGAAAAGAGATAGAGGAGAGAGAGGATAGAAGAGAGAGAGGAACGAGAGAGGCGAGAGAGAGAGAGAGAGGCGCGAGAGGAGAGAGGAGAGAGGGCGCCGAGAGGAGAGAGAGCGCCGAGAGAAGAGAGGAGAGAGAGAGGAGCGGCCCGCGGTGGCTGCTTCACGTTGCATGCAAAAGCATGCAACGTGAAGGGCGAGAGCGGAGGGCGCGGGGTCGCGCGGGCGCGGGCGCTGGCGGGCGGCTCGAGCCAGGCGGCTGGGCGGCAGGGTCGCGGGGCACGCGGGCGGCGGGGCTGGCGCCTGGGCGCGGGCGGGGCCAGGCGGGGGCGACCGCGGGCGGGGTCGCGCGCAGGCTGGGCGCGGCCGGGTGCGGCCGGGTGCTGCTGCTGCTTGCTGCCTGCTGCTGTGTGCTGTCCGGAGCCGGGAGAGAAAAAGCTAGCGAGAGAGAGAAAGAAGGGAAGAAGAAGAGGAGAAAGAGAAAGAGAAAGAGGAGGAAGGTGTGCGCGGAGGAAAGAGAGGGAGAGAGAGAAAATGAAAAGAGAATATTAGTGAGAGAGAGAGGGAGAGGGTTTATAAAATAGTAGAGAAAGAGAGGAAGGGGGAGAGAAGAAAGGAAGGAGAGATTTTTGGAAAATAAGAGAGGGGATTTTTTTTAAAAATAAGAAAGTGTTTTTAAAAAATTAATAGAATCTCTCATTTATTCTCTCTTGCTTCAATCCAATCCATTGGCCCATTTGACACTTTATTTCTTAGCCCATTAATCCTGCAAATACAACACAATAGAGATCTGATCAATTTCCGCACTTGTAATGAAATGATAACAGAACTTATGAAATTATCAATTATTTGTCAATCAAATGGCACGATTATTCATAACAATTATGCAATTATCACACCCCCCAACTTACTCATTACTAGTCCCTTAGCAATGCACATAAGTAAATAATTGGGACAAACAAGAGTTCAAAACATCATACTTCATGACAAGAAAGTAAGAATGAGAATGCTTAGTCATAAGTATTTCAAGTTCCAATCGAGAGTGTTAAAGGCAAATATGTCAGTTCATGTCATTAGACAGTTCCTCAAAATACACACAAAATTTCAGTTCCCCGGCAACGGCGCCAAAAATTGATAGCCCACGAATGCGTCGTTAAAAATTGATAGCCCACGCTGGCGGAGCCCACACGCAGAGCTGCCCAATCACAGCAATCGGAAGTCGTGTTCAACTCGACGCGAGATCTCCTCCCCAGGTCGTCAATATGGGTGCCTGAACATCGCCGATATAGTCAGCCCCTCCGGTTTATTCCCACCCCTTCAGCGAAAGAATTGGGTATAACTTTCCGCATGGGCATCGGAATCGCTTATATGACCATATTTCGGAATCGGCAGTCCGAGACGGTCGACAAGGCGTTGGTTTCGTAGAATTCTGTTCTGGGGCCAAAATTCCCTCCGTAGCGTGTGTACTAGTACACCGACTGTCGTACCCTCCGGTCGGACGGGGATATTTATTCGCCTAGCGGTCGGAACCGCCCGCGAGGCCCCAATTCAGAATCGGCACTTCGACCTGGTCGGTAAATGGTCGCATTCGGAGATTTCCGATCCGGCGCCCAAATTCCTCTCCGGGAGAGCGGTCGCAGGCTGCCGATGCGATCGCATTCGGACACTGCTTCGCTCAAACAGGCATAACTTTTCGCTCGGTTATCGGAATCGTTTATAAGACCCCAACTTGGAATCGGCACTCAGAGGCGCTCCACGATGCCTTATTGCCTCAGGCCATAAGACGTCGTTTCGGGGTCGAAAATCCTTCATTTCGAACTCTGAAATCGCGATTCTAGCCGACGATCTCCACTATTCCAAGGTTTTTTGGCAGTAGCGACTCCCTCAAATACGCGAATCGCTGGCGGAGCCCACACGCGGAGTGCCCAGTCACAGGGATCGGAAGTCGTGTTCAACTCGACGTGAGATCTCCTCCCCAGGTCGTGGATATGGGTGCTCGAACATCGCCGATATAGTGACCGCCTCCGGTTTATTCCCACCCCTTCAGCGAAAGAATTTGGCATAAATATCCGCACGGGCATCGGAATCGCTTATGTGACCACAATTCGGAAGCGGTACTCCGAGACGGTCGACAAGGCGCTGGTTTTGCGAAATTCCATTCCGGGGCCAAAATTCCCCCCGGAGCGTGTGTACTAGTACACCGACTGCCGTACCCTTCGGTCGGACGCGGATATTTATTCGCCCGGGGGTCAGAACCTCCCGCGAGGCCCCAATTAAGAATCGGCACTTCGACCCAGTCCGTAAATGGTCGCATTCAGAGATTTCCGGTCTGGCGCCAAAATTCCTCTCCGGGAGCGCGGTCGCAGGCTGCCGATGCGATCGCATACGGACACCGCTTCGCTCAAACAGGCATAACTTTTTGCTTGGTTATCAGAATCGCTTATAAGACCCCAATTCGGAATCGACACTCAGAGGCGCTCGACGACCCCGTATTGCCTCTGGCCATAAGATGTCATTTCGGGGTCGAAAATCCTTCGTTTCGCACTCCAAAATTGTGATTCTAGCCGACGATCTCTCCTATTGCAAGGTTTTTTGGCAGTAGCGACTCCCTCAATTACGCGAATCACTGGCGGAGCCCACACGCGCAGCCGCCTAGTCATAGCGATCAGAAGTCGTGTTCAACTTGATGCGAGATCTCCTCCCCAGGTCGTGGATATGGGTGCCCGAACATCGCCGATATAGAAACCCCCTCCGGTTTATTCTCACCCCTTCAGTGAAAGAATTGAGCGTAACTTTCCGCACGGGCATCGGAATCGCTTATGTGACCACAGTTCAGAATCGGCACTCTGAGACGGTCGACAAGGCGCTGGTTTCATAGAATTCCGTTCCGAGGCCAAAATCCCCCCCATAGCGTGTGTTCTAGTACACCGACTGCCGTACCCTCCGGTCTGACGCGGATATTTATTCGCCCGGCGGTCGGAACCGCCCGCGAGGCCCCAATTCAGATTCGGCACTTCGACCCGATCGGTAAATGGTCGCATTCGGAGATTTCCGATCCGGCGCCCAAATTCCTCTCCGGGAGAGAGGTCGCAGGCTGCCGATGCGATCGCATCGGACACCGCTTCGCTCAAACAGACATAACTTTTCGCTCGGTTATCGGAATAGCTTATAAGACCCCAATTTGGAATCGGCACTCAGAGGCGCTCGACAATGTACTATTGCCTCAGGCCATATGACGTTGTTTCGGGGTCGAAATCCTTCGTTTCGCACTCCGAAATTGCGATTCTAGCCGATGATCTCCCCTATTGCAAGGTTTTTTGGCAGTCGCGACTCCCTCGAATACGCGAATCGCTGGCAGAACCCACACGCGGAGCCGCCCAGTCACAGTGATCGGATGTCGTGTTCAACTCGCCGCGAGATCTCCTCCCCAGGTCGTGGATATGGGTGCCCGAACATTGCCGATATAGTCACCCCCTCCGGTTTATTCCCACTGCTTCAGCGAAAGAATTGGGCATAACTTTCCGCACGGGCATCGGAATCGCTTATATGACCACATTTTGGAATCGGCACTCCGAGACGGTCGACAAGGCGCTGGTTTCGTAGAATTCCGTTCTGGGGCCAAAATTCCCTCCGTAGCGTGTGTACTAATACACCGACTGCCGTACCCTCTAGTCGGACGCGGATATTTATTCGCCCGGGGGTCGGAACCGCCAGCGAGGCCCCAATTCAGAATCGACACTTCGACACGGTCGGTAAATGGTCGCATTCGGAGATTTCCGGTCCGGCGCCCAAATTCCTCTCCGGGAGAGCGGTCGCAGGCTGCAGATGTGATCACATACGGGCATCGCTTCGCTCAAATAGGCATAACTTTTCGCTTGGTTATCGGAATCGCTTATAAGACCCCAATTCGGAATCGGCACTCAGAGGCGCTCGACACCCCCTTATTGCCTCTGGCCATAACACATCGTTTCGGGGTCGAAAATCCTTCATTTCGCACTCCAAAATTGCGATTCTAACCGACGATCTCCCCTATTCCAAGGTTTTTTGGCAGTAGCGACTCCCTCGATTAGGCGAATCGCTGGCGGAGCCCACACGCGGAGCCGCCCAGTTACAGCGATCGGAAGTCATGTTCAACTCGACGCGAGATCTCCTCCCCAGGTCGTGGATATGGGTGCCCGAACATCGCCGATATAGTCACCCCCTCCGGTTTATTCCCACCCCTTCAGTGAAAGAATTGGGCATAACCTTCCGCATGGGCATCAGAATCGCTTATGTGACCACAATTCGGAATCGGCACTCCGAGACGATCGACAAGGCACTGGTTTCGTAGAATTCTGTTCCGAGGCCAAAATTCCCTCCGGAGCGTGTGTACTAGTACACCGACTGCCGTACCCTCCGGTCGGTCGCGGATATTTATTCGCCTGGGGGTCTGAACCGCCCGCGAGGCCCCAATTAAGAATCGGCACTTCGACCCGGTCGGTAAATGGTCGCATTCGGAGATTTCCGGTCCGGCGCCAAAATTCCTCTCCGGGAGCACGGTCGCAGGCTGTCGATGCGATCGCATACGGACACCGCTTCGCTCAAACAGGCATAACTTTTTGCTCGGTTATCGGAATCGCTTATAAGACCCCAATTCGGAATCGGCACTCAGAGGCACTCGATGCCCCTTTTTTGCCTCTGGCCATAAGACGTCGCTTCGGGGTCGAAAATCATTCGTTTCGCACTCCGAAATTGCGATTCTAGCCGACGATCTCCCCTGTTCCAAGGTTTTTTGGCAGTAGCGACTCCCTCGATTACGCGAATCGATGGCGGAGCCCACACGCGGAGCCGCCTAGTCACAGCGATCGGAAGTCATGTTCAACTCGACGCGAGATCTCCTCCCCAGGTCGTGGATATGGGTGCCCGAACATCGCCGATATAGTCACCCCCTCCGGTTTATTCCCACCTCTTCAGCGAAAGAATTGGGCATAACTTTCCGCACGGGCTTCAGAATCGCTTATGTGACCACAGTTTGGAATCGGCACTCCGAGACGGTCGACAAGGCGCTGGTTTCGTAGAATTCCGTTCCGGGGCCAAAATTCCCTCTGGAGCGTGTGTACTAGTACACCGACTGCCGTACCCTCCGGTCGAAGGAGGATATTTATTCCCCCAGGGATCGGAACCGCCCGCGAGGCCCCAATTCAGAATCGACACTTCGACCCAGTCGGTAAATGGTCGCATTTGGAGATTTCGGGTCCGGCGCCCAAATTCCTCTCCGGAGGGCGGTCGCAGGCTGCCGATGCGATCGCATACGGACACCGCTTCTCTCAAACATGCATAACTTTTCGCTCGGTTATCGGAATCGCTTATAAGATCCCAATTCGGAATCGGCACTCAGAGGCGCTCGACCACCTTTTTATGCCGCAGGCCATAAGACGTCGTTTCGGGGTCGAAAATCCATCATTTCGCACTCTGAAATTGCGATTCTAGCCGACGATCTCCCCTATTCCAAGGTTTTTTGGCAGTAGCGACTCTCTCGATTACGCGAATCGCTGGCGGAGCCCACACGCGGAGCCGCCCAGTCACAGCGATCAGAAGTCGTGTTCAACTCGACGCGAGATCTCCTCCCCAGCTCGTGGATATGGGTGCCCGAACATCGCCGATATAGTCACCGCTTCTGGTTTATTCCCACCCCTTCAGCAAAAGAATTGGGCATAACTATCCGCACGGGCATTGTAATCGCTTAGGTAACCACAATTTGGAATCGGCACTCCGAGACGGTCGACAAGGCGCTGGTTTTGCGAAATTCCGTTCCGGGACCAAAATTCCCCCCGGAGAGTGTGTACTAGTACACCGACTACCGTACCCTCCGATCGGACGCGGATATTTATTCTCCCGGGGGTCAGAACCGCCAGCGAGGCCCCAATTTAGAATCGGCACTTCGACCCGGTCGGTAAATGGTCGCATTCAGAGATTTCCAGTCCGGCGCCAAAATTTCTCTCCGGGAGCGCGGTCGCAGGCTGCTAATGCGATCGCATCGGAATCGCTGATAAGACCCCAATTCAGAATCGGCACTCAGAGGCGCTCGACGCCCCCTTATTGCCTCAAGCCATAAGACGTCGTTTCGGGGTCGAAAATCCTTCGTTTCGCACTCCGAAATTGCGATTCTAGCCGACGATCTCCCCTATTCCAAGGTTTTTTGGCAGTAGCGACTCCCTCGATTACGCGAATCGCTGGCGGAGCCCACACGCGGAGTCGCCCAGTCACAGCGATCAGAAGTCGTGTTCAACTCGACACGATATCTCCTCCCCAGGTCGTGGATATGGGAGCCCGAAGATCGCTGATATAGTCACCCCCTCCGGTTTATTCCCACCCCTTCAGCGAAAGAATTGGGCGTAACTTTCCGGACGGGGATCGGAATCGCTTATGTGACCACAATTCGGAATCGGCACTCCGAGACGGTCGACAAGGCGCTGGTTTCGTAGAATTCCATTCCGGGGCCAAAATTCCCCCCGGAGCGTGTGTACTAGTACACCGACTTCCGTACCCTCCGATCGGACACGGATATTTATTTGCCCGGCGGTTGGAACCGCCCGCAAGGCCCCAATTCAGAATCGGCACTTCGACCCGGTCAGTAAATGGTCGCATTCGGAGATTTCCGGTCCGGTGCCCAAATTCCTCTCCGGGAGAGCGGTCGCAGGCTGCCGATGCGATCGCATACGGACACCGCTTCGCTCAAATAGGCATAACTTTTCGCTCGGTTATCGGAATCACTTATAAGACCCCAATTCGGAATCGGCACTCAGAGGCGCTCGACGATGGCTTAATGCCTCAGGGCATAAGACGTCGTTTCGGGGTAGAAAATCCTTCATTTCGCACTCTGAAATTGCGATTTTAGCCGACGATCTCCCATATTCCAAGGTTTTTTTGGCAGTAGCGACTCCCTCAATTACGCGAATCGCTGGCGGAGCCCACACGCGGAGCCTCCCAGTCACAGTGATCGGAAGTCGCGTTTAACTCGACGTGAGAGCTCCTCCCCAAGTCAGGGATATGGGTGCCCAAACATCGCCGATATAGTCACCCCCTCCAGTTTATTCCCACACCTTCAGCGAAAGAATTGGGCATAACTTTCCGCACGGGCATCAGAATCACTTATGTGACCACAATTCGGAATCTACTCTCCAAGACGGTCAACAAGGCGCTGGTTTCACAGAATTCCGTTCTGTGGCCAAAATCCCCCCCGGAGCGTGTGTACTAGTACACCGACTGCCGTACCCTCCAGTCGGACGCAGATATTTATTCGTCCAGGGGTCGGAACCACCCGCGAAGCCCGAATTCAGAATCGGCACTTCGACCCGGTCGGTAAATGGTCGCATTCAGAGATTTCCGGTCTGGCGCCCAAATTCCTCTTCGGGAGCGTGGTCGCAAGCTATCGATGCGATCACATAAGGACACCGCTTCGCTCAAACAGGCATAACTTTTCGCTCGGTTATCAGAATCGCTTATGAGACCCCAATTCGGAATCGGCACTCAGAGGCGCTCGACGACCTCATGTTGCCTCAGGCCATAAGACGTCATTTCGGGGTCGAAAATCCTTCGTTTCACACTCCGAAATTGCGATTCTAGTCGACGATCTCCCCTATTCTAGCCCGCGAGATCTCCTCCCAGGTCGTGGATATGGGTGCCCGAACATCGCCGATATAGTCACCCCCTCTGGTTTATTCCCACCCCTTCAGCGACAGAATAGGGCATAACTTTCCGCACGGGCATCGTAATCGCTTTTGTGACCACAATTCGGAATCGGTACTCCGAGACAGTCGACAATGCGCTGGTTTCACAGAATTCCGTTCTGGGGAAAAAATTCCCCCCGGAGCGTGTGTACTAATACACCGACTGTCGTACCCACCAGTCGGACGCGGATATTTCTTCTCCCGGAGGTCAGAACCGCCCGTGAGGCCCCAATTCAGAATCGGCACTTCGACCCGGTCGGTAAATGGTCGCATTCTGAGATTTCTGGTCCGGCGCCAAAATTCCTCTCCGGGAGCGCGGTCGCAGGCTATCGATGCGATCGCATACGGACACCGCTTCGCTCAAACAGGCATAACTTTTCGCTCGGTTATCGGAATCGCATATAAAACCCAAATTCGGAATCGGCACTCAAAGGCCCTCGATGGCTCTTTATGCTGCAGGCCATAAGACGTCATTTCGGGGTCAAAAATCCTTCGTTTCGCACTCCGAAATTGCGATTCTAGACGACGATCTCCCCTATTCCACAGTTTTTTGGCAGTAGCGACTCCCGCGATTACGCTAATCGCTGGCGGAGCCCACACGCGGAGCCTCCCAGTCACAGTGATCGGAAGTCGTGTTCAACTCGACGTGAGATCTCCTCCCCAGGTCGTGGATATGGGTGCCCGAACATCGCCGATATAGTCACCCCCTCCGGTTTATTCCCACCCCTTCAGCGAAAGAATTGGGCATAACTTTCCGCACGGGCATCGGAATCCCTTACGTGACCACAATTCGGAATCGGCACTCCGAGACGGTCGACAAGGCGCTGGTTTCACGGAATTCCATTCTGGGTCCAAAATCCCCCCCCCCCCCCCCGGAGCGTGTGTACTAGTACACCGACTGCCGTACCCTCCGGTCGGACGCAGATATTTATTCGCTCGGAGGTCGGAACCATCCGCGAGGCCCCAATTCAGAATCGACACTTCGACCCCGTCAGTAAGTGGTTGCATTCAGAGATTTCCAGTCCGGCGCCCAAATTCCTCTCCTGGAGCGCGGTCGCAAGCTACCGATGCGATCGCATACGGAGACCGCTTCGCTCAAATAGGCATAACTTTTCGCTCGGTTATCAGAATCGCTTATGAGACCCCAATTCGGAATCAGCACTCAGAGGCGCTCGACGCCCTCATATTGCCTCAGGCTATAAGACGTCGTTTCGGGGTCGAAAATCCTTCGTTTCACACTCCGAAATTGTGATTCTAGCCGACGATCTCCCCAATTCCAATGTTTTTTGGCAGTATCGACTCCCTCGATTACGCGAATCACTGGCGGACTATGCACGCGGAGCCGCCCAGTCATAGTGATCGGAAGTCGTGTTCAACTCGACGCGAGATCTCCTCCCCAGGTGGTGGATATGGGTGTCCGAACATCGTCGATATAGTCACCCCCTCCGGTTTATTCTCACCCCTTCAGCGAAAGAATCAGACATAACTTTCAGCACGGGCATCGGAATCGCTTATGTGACCACAATTCGGAATCGGCACTCCGAGACAGACGACAAGGCGCTGGTTTCACGGAATTCCGTTCCGGGGCCAAAATTCCCCCTGGAGCGTGTGTACTAGTACACCGACTGCCGTACCCTCCGGTCGGACGCGGATATTTATTCACCTAGCGATCCGAACCTCCCGCGAGGCCCCAATTCAGAATCGGCACTTCGACCCGATCGTAAATGGTCGCATTCGGAGATTTCCGGTCCGGCGCCCAAATTCCTCTCCGGGAGGGCGATCGCAAGCTACCGATGTGATCGCATACGGACACCGCTTCGCTCAAACATGCATAACTTTTCACTCGGTTTATCAGAATCGCTTATGAGACCCGAATTCGGAATCGGCACTCAGAGGCGCTCGACGACCTCATATTGCCTCAGGCCATAAGACGTCGTTTCGGGGTCGAAAATCCTCCGTTTCACACTCTGAAATTGCGATTCTAGCCGACGATCTCCCCTATTCCAAGGTTTTTTGGCAGTATCGACTCCCTCGATTACGCGAATCGCTGGAGGAGCCCACACGCAGAGCCGCCCAGTCACAGTGATCGGAAGTCGTGTTCAACTCGACGGGAGATCTCCTCCCCAGGTCGTGGATATGGGTGCCCGAACATCGCCGATATAGTCACCCCCTCCGGTTTATTCCCACCCTTCAGCGAAAGAATTGGGCATAACTTTCCGCACGGGCATCGGAATCGCTTATGTGACCACAATTCGGAATCGGCACTCCGAGACGGTCGACAAGGCGCTGGTTTTTCGAAATTCCGTTTCGGGGCCAAAATTCCCCCCGGAGCGTGTGTACTAGTACCCCGACTGCCGTACCCTCCGGTCGGTTACGGATATTTATTCGCCCGGGGGTCAGAACCGTCTGCGAGGCCCCAATTCAGAATCGGCACTTCGACCCGGTAGGTAAATGGCCGCATTCAGAGATTTCCGGTCCGGCACCCAAATTCCTCTCCGGGAGCGCAGTCGCAGGCTGCCGATGCGATCTCATACGAATATCGCTTCTCTCAAACAAGCATAACTTTTGGCTCGGTTATCGGAATCGCTTATAAGACCCAAATTCGGAATCGACAATCAGAGGCGCTCGACGTCTCTTTATGCCGCAGGCCATAAGATGTCGTTTCGGGGTCGAAAATCCTACATTTCGCACTCCGAAATTGCGATTCTAGCCGACGATCTCCCTATTCCACAGTTTTTTGGCAGTAGCGACTCCCTCGATTACGCGAATCGCTGGCGGAGCCCACACGCGGAGCCGCTCAGTCACAGTGATCGGAAGTCGTGTTCAACTCGACGCGAGATCTCCTCCCCAGGTCGTGGATATGGGTGCCCGAACATCACCGATATAGTCACCCCCTCCGGTTTATTCCCACCCTTCAGCGAAAGAATTGGGCATAACTTTCCGCACGGGCCTCGGAATCGCTTATGTGACCACATTCGGAATCGGCACTCCGAGACGGTCGACAAGGCGCTGGTTTTTCGAAATTCCGTTCCGGGCCAAAATTCCCCCCGGAGCGTGTGTACTAGTACACCGACTGTCGTACCCTCCGGTCGGACTAGGATATTTATTCGCCCGGGGGTCGGAACCGCCCGCGAGGCCCCAATTCAGAATCGGCACTTCGATCCGGTCAGTAAATGGTCGCATTCGGAGATTTCCGGTCCGGCGCCCAAATTCTTCTTTGGGAGCGCGGTCGCAGGCTGACGATGCGATCGCATACGGACACCGCTTCTCTCAAACATGCATAACTTTTCGCTTGGTTATCGGAATCGCTTATAAGACCCAAATTCGGAATCGGCACTCAGAGGCGCTCGACTCCTCTTCTTGCCGCAGGCCAAAAGATGTCATTTCGGGGTCGAAAATCCTTCGTTTTGCACTCCGAAATTGCGATTCTCGCCGACGATCTCCCCTATTCCAAGGGTTTTTGGCAGTAGCGACTCCGTCGATAACGCGAATCGCTGGCGGAGCCCACACGCGGAGCCGCCCAGTCACAGCGATCGGAAGTCATGTTCAACTCGACGCGAGATCTCCGCCCCAGGTCGTGGATATGGGTGCCTGAACATCGCCGATATAGTCACCCCTTCCGGTTTATTCCCACCCCTTCAGTGAAAGAATTGGACATAACTTTCCACACAGGCATCGGAATCGCTTATGTGACCACAATTCAGAATCGGCACTCCGAGACGGTCGACAAGGCGCTGGTTTTGCGAAATTCCGTTCCGGGGCGAAAATTCCCCCCGGAGCGGGTGTACTAGTACACCGACTACGTACCCTCCGGTCGGACGTGAATATTTATTCGCCCGGGGGTCGGAACCGCCCGCGAGGCCCCAATTCAGAATCGACACTTCGACCCGGTTGGTAAATGGTTGCATTCGGAGATTTCGGTCCGGCGCCAAATTCCTCTCCGGGAGCGCGGTCGAAGGCTGCCGATGCGATCGCATACGGACACCTCTTCTCTCAAACGAGCATAACGTTTCGCTCGGTTATCGGAATCGCTTATAAGACTCCAATTGGGAATCGGAACTCAGAGGCGCTCGATGACCTCTTATTGCCTCATGGCATAAGACGTCGTTTCGGGGTCGAAAATCCTTCATTTCGCACTCCGAAATTGCGATTCTAGCCGACGATCTCCCTATTCCAAGTTTTTTGGCAGTAGTAGCGACTCCCTCGATTACGCGAATCGCTGGCGGAGCCCACACGCAGTGCGCCTAGTCACAAAAATCGGAAGTCGTGTTCAACTGACGCGAGATCTCCTCCGTAGGTCGTGGATATGGGTGCCCGAACATCGCGATATAGTCACCTCCTCGGTTTATTCCACCCTTCAGCGAAAGAATGGGCATAACCTTCCGCATAGGGCATCGGAATCGCTTATGTGACCACAATTCGGAATCGGCACTCCGAGACAGTCGACAAGGCGCTGGTTTTACGAAATTCCGTTCCGGGGCCAAAATTCCCCCATAGCGTGTGTACTAGTAGACCGACAGCCGTACCCTCCGGTCGGACGGGGATATTTATTCGCCCGGGGGTCGGAACCGCCAGCGAGGCCCCAATTCAGAATCGGCACTTCGACCCGGTTGGTAAATGGTCGCATTCTGAGATTTCCGGTTCGGCGCCAAAATTCCTCTCCGACAGCGCGGTCGCAGGCTGCCGATGCGATCGCATACGGACACCGCTTCGCTCAAACAGGCATAACTTTTCGCTTGGTTATCGGAATCGCTTATAAGACCCAAATTCGGAACGGCACTCAGAGGCGCTCGATGTCTGTTTATGCCGCAGGCCATAAGACGTCGTTTCGAGATCGAAATCCTTCGTTTCGCACTCTGAAATTGCGATTCTAGCCGACGATCTCCCCTATTCCACAGTTTTTTGGCAGTAGCGACTCCTCGATTACGCTAATCGCTGGCGGAGCCCACACGCGGAGCCTCCCAGTCACAGTGATCGGAAGTCGTGTTCAACTCGACGCGAGATCTCCTCCCAAGGTCGTGGATATTGGTGCCCAAACATCGCCGATATAGTCACCCCCTCCGGTTTATTCCCACCCTTCAGCGAAAGAATTGGGCATAACTATCCGCACGGGCATCAGAATCACTTATGTGACCACAATTCGCAATCGACACTCCGAGACGGTCAACATGGCGCTGGTGTCGGGGAATTCCGTTCTGTGGCAAAATTCCCCCCGGAGCGTGTGTATAGTACACCGACTGCCGTACCCTCCTGTCGGACGCAGATATTTATTCGTCCGGGGGTCGGAACCACCCGCGAGGCCCAATTCAGAATCGGCACTTCGACCGGTCGGTAAATGGTCTCATTCAGAGATTTCGGTTCGGCGCCCAAATTCCTCTCCGGGAGCGCGGTCGCAAGCTACCGATGCGATCGCATACGGACACCGCTTGCTCAAACAGGCATAACTTTTCACTCGATTATCGAATCGCTTATGAAGACCCCAATTCGGAATCGGACATCAGAGGCGCTCAATGACCTCATATTGCCTCAGGCCATAAGACGTCATTTCGGGGTCGAAAATCCTTCGTTTCACACTCCGAAATTGTGATTCTAGTCGACGATCTCCCCTATTCCAAGGTTTTTTGGCAGTATCGACTCCCTCGATTACGCGAATCGCTGGCGGAGCCCACCGCAGAGCCGCCCAGTCACAGTGATCGGAAGTCGTGTTCAACTCGACGCGAGATCTCCTGCCCAGGTCATGGATATGGGTGCCCCAACATCGTCGATATAGTCACCCCCTCCGGTTTATTCCCACCGCTTCAGTAAAAGAATAGGCATAACTTTCCGCACGGGCATCGTAATCGCTTATGTGACCACAATTCGGAATCGGCACTCCGAGACAGTCGACAATGCGCTGGTTTCAGGAATTCCGTTCCGGGGAAAAAATTCCCCCCGGAGCGTGTGTACTAGTACACGACTGTCGTACCCTCCGGTCGGACGCGGATATTTATTCGCCGGGGGTCGGAGCCGCCCGCGAGGCCCCATTCAGAATCGGCACTTCGACCGGTCGGTAAATGGTCGCATTTGAGATTTCTGGTCTGGCGCCAAAATTCCTCTCCGGGAGTGCAGTCGCGGCTGCCGATGCGATCGCATACGGACACCGCTTCGCTCAAACAAGCATAACTTTTCGCTCGGTTTTCGGAATCGCTTATAAGACGCAAATTCGGAATCGACACTCAGAGGCGCTCGATGCCTCTTTATGCCGCAGGCCATAATACGTCGTTTCAGGGTCGAAAAGCTTCGTTTCGCACTCTGAAATTGCGATTCTAGCCGACGATCTCCCCTATTCCACAGTTTTTGGCAGTAGAAGGACTCTCGCGATTACGCGAATCGCTAGCGGAGCCCACACGCGGAGCCTCCCAGTCACAGTGATCGGAAGTCGTGTTCAACTCGATGCGAGATCTCCTCCCCAGGTCGTGGATATGGGTGCCCGAACATCGCCGATATAGTCACCCCCTTCGGTTTATTCCCACCCCTTCAGCGAAAGAATTGGGCATAACTTTCCGCACGGGCATCAGAATCGCTTATGTGACAACAATTCGGAATCGGCACTCTGAGACAGACAACAAGGCGCTGGTTTCACGGAATTTCCGTTACGGGGCCAAACTTCCCCCCGGAGCGTGTGTACTAGTACACCGACTGCCGTACCCTCCGGTCGGACGCGATATTTATTCCCGGGGGTCGGAACCGCCGCGAGGCCCCATTCAGAATCGGCACTTCGACCCGGTCGGTAAATGGTCGCATTCTGAGATTTCTGGTCCGGCGCCAAAATTCCTCTCCGGGAGCACGGTCGCAGGCTGCTGATGCGATCGCATACGGACACCGCTTCGCTCAAACAGGCATAACTTTTCGCTCGGTTACGGAATCGCTATAAGACCCAAATTCGGAATCGGTACTCAGAGGCGCTCGATGGCTCTTTATGCTGCAGGCCATAAGACGTCATTTCGGGGTCGACAATCCTTCATTTCGCACTCCGAAATTGCTATTCTAGCCGACGATCTCCCCAATTCCAAGGTTTTTTGGTAGTATCGACTCCCTCGATTACGCGAATCGCTGGCGGAGCCCACACGCGGAGCCGCCCAGTCACAGTGATCGAAAGTCATGTTCAACTCGACGCGAGATCTCCTCCCCATGTCGTGGATATGGGTGCCCAAACATCACCGATATAGTCACCCCCTCCGGTTTATTCCCACACCTTCAGCGAAAGAATTGGGCATAACTATCCGCACGGGCATCAGAATCACTTATGTGACCACAATTCGGAATCGGCACTCCGAGACGATCAACATGGCGCTGGTTTCATGGAATTCCGTTCTGTGGCCAAAATCCCCCCCGGAGCGTGTGTACTAGTACACGACTGTCGTACCCTCGGTCGGACGCAGATATTTATTCGTCGGGGGTCGGAACCACCAGCGAGGCCCCAATTCAGAATCGGCACTTCGACCCGGTCGGTAAATGGTCGCATTCAGTGATTTCCGGTCCGGCGCCCAAATTCCTCTCGGGAGTGTTGTCGCAAGGTACCGATGCGATCGCATACGGACACCGCTTCGCTCAAACAGCATAACTTTCGCTCGGTTATCAGAATCGCTTATGAGACCCCAATTCGTAATCGGCACTCAGAGGCGCTCGACGTCCTCATATTGCCTCAGGCCATAAGACGTCATTTCGGGGTCGAAAATCCTTCGTTTCACACTCCGAAATTGTCATTCTAGTCAACGATCTCCCCTATTCCAAGGTTTTTTGGCAGTAGCGACTCCCTCATTACGCGAATCACTGGCGGATCATGCACGCGGAGCCGCCCAGTCACAGTGATCGGAAGTCGTGTTCAACTCGACGCGAGATCTCCTCCCCAGTGGTGGATATGGGTGCCCGAACATCGTCGATATAGTCACCCCCTCCGGTTTATTCTCACCCCTTCAGCGAAAGAATCGGGCATAACTTTCCGCACGGGCATCGGAATCGCTTATGTGACCACAATTCGGAATCGACAGTCCGAGACAGACGATAAGGCGCTGGTTTCACAGAATTCCGTTCGGGGCCAAAATTCCTCCGGAGCGTGTGTACTAGTACACTAACTGCCGTACCCTCCGGTCGGTTGCGGATATTTATTCGCCCGAGGGTCGGAACCGCCCGCGAGGCCCCAATTCAGAATCGGCACTTCGACCCGGTCGGTAAATGGTCGCATTCGGAGATTTCCGGTCCGGCTCCAAAATTCCACTCCGGGAGCGCGGTCGCAGGCTACCGATGCGATCGCATACGGACATCGCTTTGCTCAAACAGGCATAACTTTTCGCTCGGTTATCGGAATCGCTTATAAGACCCAAATTCGGAATCGGCACTCAGAGGCGCTCGACATCTCTCTACGCCGCAAGCCAAAAGACGTCGTTTCGGGGTCGAAAATCCTACATTTCGCACTCCGAAATTGCTATTCTAGCCGACGATCTCCCCTATTCCACAGTTTTTTGGCAGTAGCGACTCCCTCGATTATGCAAATCGCAGGCGGAGGCCACACGCTGAGCCGCCCAGTCACAGTGATCGGAAGTCGTGTTAAACTCGACGCGAGATCTCCTCCCCAGGTCGTGGATATGGGTGCCCGAACATCACCGATATAGTCACCCCCTCCGGTTTATTCCCACCCCTTCAGCGAAAGAATTGGGCATAACTTTCCGCACGGGTATCGTAATCGCTTATGTGACCACAATTCGGAATCGGCACTCCGAGACAGTCGACAATGCGCCAATTTTACGGAATTCCGTTCCGGGCCAAAATTCCCCCCGGAGCGTGTGTACTAGTTCACCGACTGTCATACCCTCCGGTCGGACGAGGATATTTATTCACCCGGGGGTCGGAACCGCCCGCGAGGCCCAATTCAGAATCGGCACTTCGACCCGGTCAGAAAATGGTCGCATTATGAGATTTCCGGTCCGGCGCCAAAATTCCTCTCCGGGAGCGCGGTCGCAGGCTGCCGATGCGATCGCATACGGACACCGCTTCGCTCAAACAGGCATAACTTTTCGCTCGGTTATCGGAATCGCTTATAAGACCCAATTCGGAATCGGCACTCAGAGGCGCTCGATGCCTTTTATGCCGCAAGCCATAAGACGTCATTTCAGGGTCGAAAATCTATTGTTTCGCACTCTGAAATTACAATTCTAGCCGACGATCTCCCCTATTCCACAGTTTTTTGGCAGTAACGACTCCCTCGGTTACGCGAATCGCTGGCGGAGACCACACGCGGAGCCGCCCAGTCACAGTGATCGGAAGTCGTGTTCAATTCGACACGAGATCTCCTCCCCAGGTCGTGGATATGGGTGCCCGAACATCGCCGATATAGTCACCCCCTCCGGTTTATTCCCACCCCTTCAGCGAAAGAATTGGGCATAACTTTTCGCACGGGCATCGAAATCGCTTCTGTGACCACAATTCGGAATCGACACTCCGAGACGGTCGAAAAGACGCTAGTTTCACGGAATTCCGTTCCGGGGCCAAAATCCCCCCCGGAGCGTCTGTACTAGTACACCGACTGCCGTACCCTCCGGTCGGACGCGGATATTTATTCGCCCGGGGTCGGAACCGCACGCGATGCCCTAATTTAGAATCGGCACTTCGACCCGGTCGGTAAATGGTCGCATTCGGAGATTTTTGTTCCGGCGCCAAAATTCCTCTCCGGGAGCGCGGTCGCAGGATGTCGATGCGATCGCATACGGACACTGCTTCGCTCAAACAGGCATAACTTTTCGCTCGGTTATCGGAATCGCTTATAAGACCCAAATTCGGAATCGGCACTCAGAGGCGCTCGACGCCTTATTATGCCGCAGGCCATAAGACGTCATTTGAGGGTCGAAAATCCTTCATTTTGCACTACGAAATTATGATTCTAGCCGACGATCTCCCCTATTCCACAGTTTTTTGGCCGTACGACTCCCTCGATTATGCAAATCGCTGGCGGCGCCCACACGCGGAGCCGCCCAGTCACAGTGATCAGAAGTTATGTTCAACTCGACGCGAGATCTCCTCCCCAGGTCGTGGATATGGGTGCCCGAACATCGCCGATATAGTCACCCCCTCCGGTTTATTCCCCCCCCTTCAGCGAAAGAATTGGGCATAACTTTCCGCATGAATATCGGAATCGCTTATGTGACCACAATTCGGAATCGGCACTCCGAGACGGTCGACAAGACGATGGTTTCACGGAATTCCGTTCCGGGTCCAAAATTCCCCCCAGAGTATGTGTACTAGTACACCGACTGCCGTACCCTCCGGTCGGACGCGGATATTTATTCGCCCGGGGGTCTGAATCGCCCGCAAGGCCCCAATTCAGAATCGACACTTCGACCCGGTCGGTAAATGGTCGCATTCGGAGATTTCCGGTCCGGCGCCCAAATTCCTCTCCGGGAGCGCAGTCGCAGGATGTCGATGCGATCGCATACGGACACCGCTTCGCTCAAACATGCATAACTTTTCGCTCGGTTATCGGAATCTGTTATAAGACCCAAATTCGGAATCGGCACTCAGAGGCGCTTGACGTCTCTTTGCCGCAGGTCATAAGACGTCGTTTCGGGGTCGAAAAGTTTTTCGTTTCGCACTCCAAAATTACGATTCAAGCCGATGATCTCCCCTATTCCACAGTTTTTTGGCAGTAACGACTAACCTCGATTACGCGAATCACTGGCGGAGCCAACACGCGGAGCCGCCCAGTCACAGTGATCGGAAGTCGTGTTCAACTCGACGCGAGATCTCCTCCCCAGGTCGTGGATATGGGTGTCCGAACATCGCCAATATAGTCACCCCCTCCGGTTTATTCCCACCCCTTCAGCGAAAGAATTGGGCATAACTTTACGCACGGACATCGGATTCGCTTATGTGACCACAATTCGGAATCGGCACTCCGAGACGGTCGACAAGACGCTGGTTTCACGGAATTCCATTCTGGGGCCAAAATTCCTCCCAGAGCTTGTGTACTAGTACACCGACTGTCGTACCCTCCGGTCGGACGCGGATATTTATTCGCCCGGGGGTCGGAACCGCCCGCGAGACCCCAATTCAGAATCGGCACTTCGACCCGGTCGGTAAATGGTCGCATTCGGAGATTTCCAGTCCGGCGCCCAAATTCCTCTCCGGGAGCGCAGTCGCAGGCTGCCGATGCGATCGCATACGGACACCGCTTCGCTCAAACTGGCATAACTTTTCGCTCGGATATCGGAATCGCTTATAAGACCCAAATTCGGAATCGGCACTCAGAGGCGCTCGACGCCGTATTATGCCGCAGGCCATAAGACGTCGTTTCAGAGTCGAAAATCATTCGTTTCGCACTCCAAAATTACGATTCTAGCCGTTGATCTCCCATATTCGACAGTTTTTTGGCAATAACGACTCCCTCGATTACGCGAATCGCTGGCGGAGATCACACGCAGAGCCGCCCAGTCACAGTGATCGGAAGTCGTATTCAACTCGATGCGAGATCTCCTCCCCAGGTCATGGATATGGGTGCCCGAACATCGCCGATATAGTCACCCCCTCCGGTTTATTCCCACCCCTTCAGCGAAAGAATTGGGCATAACCTTCCGCGCGGACATCGGAATCGCTTATGTGACCACAATTCGGAATCGGCACTCCGAGACGGTCGAAAAGACGCTGGTTTCACGGAATTCCGTTCCGGGGCCAAAATTCCCCACGGAGCGTGTGTACTAGTACACCGACTGCCGTACCCTCCGGTCGGACGCAGATATTTATTCGCCCGGGGGTCGGAATCACCCGCGAGGCCCCAATTCAGAATCGGCACTTCGACCCGGTCGGTAAATGGTCGCATTCGGAGATTTCTGGTCCGGCGCCCAAATTCCTCTGCGGGAGCGCGGTCGCAGGATGTCGATGCGATCGCATACGGACACTGCTTCGCTCAAACAGGCATAACTTTTCGCTCGGTTATCGGAATCGCTTATAAGACCCAAATTCGGAATCGGCACTCAGAGGCGCTCGACGCCTCGTTATGCCGCAGGCCATAAGACGTCATTTTAGGGTCGAAAATCCTTCATTTGCACTACGAAATTATGATTCTAGCCGACGATCTCCCCTATTCCACAGTTTTTTGGCAGTAACAACTCCCTCGATTACGCGAATCGCTGGCGGAGCCCACACGCGGAGCCGCCCAGTCACAGTGATCGGAAGTTGTGTTATACTCGACGCGAGATCTCCTCCCCAGGTCGTGGATATGGGTGCCCGAACATCACCGATATAGTCACCCCCTCCGGTTTATTCCCACCCCATCAGCGAAAGAATTGGGCATAACTTCTGCACGGGCATCGGAATCTCTTATGTGACCACAATTCGGAATCGGCTGTCCGAGACGGTCGACAAGGCGCTGGTTTCACGGAATTCCGTTCCGGGGCCAAAATTCCCCCGGAGCGTGTGTACTAGTACACCGACTACCGTACCCTCCGGTCGGACGTAGATATTTATTCGCCCGGGGTCGGAACCGCCCGCGAGGTCATAATTTAGAATCGACACTTCGACCCGGTTGGTAAATGGTCGCATTCAGAGATTTCTGGTCAGTATGTCGAGCGAAAAGTTATGCATGTTTGAGCGAAGCGGTGTCCGTATGCGATCGCATCGGCAGCCTGCGACCGCGCTCCCGGAGCGGAATTTGGGCGCCGGACTGGAAATCTTCGAATGCGACCATTTACCGAGCAGGTCGAAGTGCCGATTCTGAATTGGGGCCTCGCGGGCGGTTTCGACCCCCGGGCGAATAAATATCCGCGTCCGATCGGAGGGTACGGCAGTCGGTGTACTAGTACACACGCTCCGGGGTGAATTTCGTGCAACCTGATTTATGCAACTTACTGAATGTGTAATATCTGTCATCTGTAGTATCATGCTAGGAAAACAGAGCCATGTGTGTGAATGAGAGAATGAAAAGATGTGTGTGCGCCATGTGTAAATATCTGTGTAAAAATCGTGTGTGTAATGTGTAAGACTGTGCCAAGTGTGACGCTGCTTCCATAGAGGGCTGTGGAACCGTATCATGGAAAAGTCCCCATGAGAAGGTTCAATGTGTTAAGATACTAAGGGCATTAGGATGAAATCCTGGAGGTGGACAAGTACCACTGGTTAGGGTGGAGACTTATTCTCCCGGTCTACGCAGTCCAAGAGTCGTCACTATATTGCCTAGGTGGCATCTATGTGTATGTGTTGTGTATGTGTGCTTCTAATGGTGGTTTGGACTATGTGTCACGGCACTAAAGTGTAAAAATGTGAAATGTGAATGTGATCATGTGTAAATTGTGTAGTGTGAATATGTATAAATGTGTGAAAAGTGAACTATGTGAATGAGGAAATTGTGCAACCATGTGAAACTAATGTATTAGATGATGAAATGATGATCCATGATATGTTAATGTTAAACTTGTGTCATAACAGCAACCTAATCGTAGTTATGAAAATGCTTTACATGTGTACAAATGCGTAGAATCCATGCTAGTAGCATTTCTTACTTATGTGTAAATGTTTCCATGTTTAAGCGCCACCATGATATAGTTAATGAGATTGTAGCTCTCATATGATTGGTTGTGAATTCCTAATTCATGTCAAAACAGCAAGCTAAGAGTGTATAAAACGACAATATGCATGTGCAAGAATGTGTAGAAATCATGATAGGAAGGTCTCATTTCATGTATGTAAGCACACCATGTTTGGTTGCTCTCATGTTTTGCTTAATTGGAGGTGAAACCTTTATGTGATGGAATAAGTAGAAAGCATGTGATAGGAAATTTTATTTTGGCAAATCTGAAATCATGAACCATGTATTTAATTTGATAGAATTACCATGATAGTTTGTCTCTTATTGATGTCAAGCATGCTACATGTTATGTCTTGTGACTTTGGATGAAAACCAGCTATGATATGTGCATGTATGATATGTGTGGTGTTATTTGCTGAGTCTTTTAGACTCATTACTTGCTTCGCCGTACAGGTTTAGTAGGCGATACACCTTTGGAGGAGACCGTGGAGACCGACTCCGAGCGCGGGGAGTAGCTTGACGGAGTTGTAGAGTGACTTTTGCTTCCATTGTATGTAACAAGGCATTGTAATAGAATTATTAAGGAATTTATGGACAAACTATGTATTTTATTTTGGCACTTCTTTTATGTGGATTAAGTGGACTTTAGGTCTTTACATTGTTTCATGAATCATGTATGTTAAATGTGGATGATGAGATGAATGAAAGACATGATTCTTTTACTTCCGCTACTCTGTATTTATATTTGTGTGTATCTCAATCGTATGTTATTGTTTGGGTAAATGCCCTACTATGATAACATTCACTATACCGACGTGGGTTGGTATAACCATACCGGTATAATGAGGGTCGTCACAGGGTGTTCGTATGCGATCGCATCGGAAACCTGCGACCAAGCTCCCAGAGAGGAATTTGAGCACTGGACCGGAAATCTCTGAATCCGACCTCGTGTCAACTGGGTGGAAGTGCCGATTCTGAATTGGGACCTAACTGGCTGTTCCGATCGCCTGGCGAAGAAATCTGCGTCTTATCGAAGGGGTGCGACAATTAGGGGTGTAAATGGAACCCGATATTCCGATATTCTGACCCGATTCCGATAAAAATTATCGGTTTCGGAATCGGAATATGATACCGATAGCTTATCGGAATCAGTATCGGATATTCCAATAAGTTATCGGAATCAGAATCGGAATTGAAAAAATAATCAGAATCGGTATCGGTATCGGTTATTCCGATAAATTATCATAAACTCAAGGTAAAATTATGGTAAACACCTTACCTTATCGGAATTTCGGTTTCAGTAATGTTATCGGAATCGGAACTAACCATTCTTATCGGAATCGGAATCATATTTCGGTTATCAGAATCAAAATCGGAATCTATGTTTCCGGTTCCGAACCCGACCCGTTTGCAGCCCTAGCGACAATAGATGTATTAGTACACATGCTCCAGAGTGAAATTTTGGCCTCGGAACGGAATTCTGCGAAACCAGCGTCCTGTCAACCATCTCAGAGTGCCGATTTTGAATTGTCATTACATAAGCGATTCCGATACCCAGGCGGAAAGTTATGCCCAGTTCTTTCACAGAAGGGGTGAGAATAATCCAAAAGGGGTGAATATATCTACGATGTTCGTGCACCCATATTTACGACCTGGGGAGGCGTTCTCGCGCCGAGATGACCAGAACTTTTGATCACTGTAATAGGCCGACTTTGTGTTGTGGCCCCACCAGTGATTCGTGTAATAGAAGGAAACGTTCCAGTTAGAAAAGTACACCGATTGTCGTACGGGTAAGACGCGGATATTTTTTCGCGCGCCGATCAGAACCGCCCGCGAGTCCCCAATTTGGAATCGTCACTTCCACCCGGTCGGCACAAGGTCGGATTCGGAGATTTCCGGTCCGGCACCCAAATTCCTCTCCGAGAGGGTGGTCGCAGGCTGCCGATGCGATCACATACGGACATCCCTACGCTCAAACGGGCATAACTTTCTGCTCGGTTATCAGAATTGCTTATAAGACCCAGATTCGGAATTGGCACTCAGAGACGCTCGTCGCCCCTTTAATTGCCTCAGGCGATAAGACGTCGTTTTGGGGTCGAAAAACCTTCTTTTCTCACTCCAAAATTACGATTTCAGCTGACGATGTCCCCGTTTCAATGGTTTTCTCGCAGTAACGTCTACCTCGATCACATGAATCCCGGGTGGGGCGGACACACGGAGTCAGCCAGTCACGGCGATCGGAAGTTGTGTTCAACTCAGCACAAGAACACCTCCTCATGTAGTAGATATGGGTGCACCAACATCACCGATATAGTCACCCCTTTCGGGTTATTCTCGCCCCTTTCGGGAGGGAACTTGCCATAACTATCCGTCCGGGTATCGGAATCACTTATGTGAGCACAATTCGGAATCGGCATTCCGAGATGGTCGACAAAACACTAGTTTTGCAGAATTTCGTGTCGGGCCGAAATTCCACAGCGGAGCGTGTGTACTAGTACACCGATTGTCGTACCCCTTGGGTAAGACACGGATATTTTTTTGCGCGGCGATCAGAATTGCCCCCGAGTCTCCAATTCAGAATCGGCACTTCGACCCAGTCGGCACAAGGTCGGATTCAGAGATTTCAGGTCCAGCGCCAAAATTCCTCTCCGGGAGGGTGGTCGCAGGCTGCCGATGCGATCGCATACGGACACCCCTTCGCTCAAATGGACACAACTTTCCGCTCGGTTATTGGAATCGCTTATAAGACCCCAATTCGGAATCGGCAATTAGAGACGCTCGTCGCCCCCTTATTGCCTCAGGCGTTAAGATGTTGTTTCAGGGTCAAAAAACCTTCATTTCGCACTCCAAAATTATGATTTGGCCGACGATGTCCCCGTTTCAAAGGTTTCTCGCAGTAACATCTCCCTCGATCACGTGAATCCAAGGCGGGGCGGCCACACGGAGTCGGCCAGTCACGGTGATCGGAAGTTTTGTTCAACTCAACGCGTGAACTCCTCCTCAGGTCGTAGATATGGGTGCACCAACATCGCCGATATAGTCACCTCTTTCGGGTTATTCTCACCCCTTTTGGGAGAGAACTGCCATAACTATCTGCCTGGGTATCAGAATTGCTTATGTGAGCACAATTCAGAATCGGCATTCTGAGACGGTCGACAGGACGCTAGTTTTGCAGAATTCTGTGCCTGGCCAAAATTCCACAGTGGAGCGTGTGTACTAGTACACCGATTGTCGTACCCCTTGGGTAAGACACGTATATTTATTCACGTAGTGATCAGAACCGCCCGCGAGTCCCCAATTCGGAATCGGCACTTCGACCAAGTCGGCACAAGGTCGGATTAAGAGATTTTTGGTCCGACGCCCAAATTCCTCTCTGGGAGGGTGGTCGCGGGCTGTCGATGCGATCGCATACGGACACCCCTTCGATGAAATAGGTAGAACTTTCTGCTCGGTTATCGGAATCGCTTATAAGACTCCAATTTGGAATCGGCAATCAAAGACGCTCGTCACCCCCTTATTGCCTCGGGTGATAAGACATCGTTTCGGGGTCGAAAATCCTTCATTTCGCACTCCAAAATTGCGATTTCGGCCGAGGATGTCCCCGTTTCAAAGGTTTTATGGCAGTAATGTCTCCCTCGATCACGTGAATCCCTGGAAGGGCGGCCACACTGAGTCAGCCAGTCACGGCGATCAGAAGTGGTGTTCAACTCGGTGTGAGAGCTCCTCCCCAAGTCGTAGATATGGGTGCACCAACATCGCCGATATAGACACCCATTTCGGGTTATTCTCACCCATTCCGGGAGAGAAGTGGCCATAACTATCCGCCCAGGTATTGGAATCGCTTATGTGAGCACAATTCGGAATCGGCATTCCGAGACAGTTGACAGGACGCTAGTTTTGCAGAATTCTGTGCCAGGCCGAAATTCCACGACGGAGCGTGTGTACTAGTACACCGACTGTCGTACCCCTTGGGTAAGACGGGGATATTTTTTCGCGCGCCGAACAGAACCGCCCGCGAGTCCCCAATTTGGAATCGTCCCTTCGACCCGGTCGGCACAAGGTCGGATTCGGAGATTTCCGGTCCGGCGCCTAAATTCCTCTCCGAGTGGGTGGTCGCGGGCTGCCGATGCGATCACATACGGACACCCCTTCGCTCAAACGGGCATAACTTTCCGCTCAGTTTTTAGAATCTCTTATCAGACCCCAATTTGGAATCTACAATCAGAGACGCTCGTCACCCCCTTATTGCCTCAGGCGTTAAGATGTCGTTTCGGGGTTGAAAAACCTTCATTTCGCACTCCAAAATTGTGCTTACGGTCGACAATGTCCCCGTTTCAAAGGTTTTCTCGCAGTAACATCTCCCTCGATCACGTGAATCCCAGGCGGGGCGGCCACACGGAGTCGGCCAGTCACGGCGATCGGAAGTTCTGTTCAACTCGGCGCGAGAACTCCTCCTCATGTCGTAGATATAGGCGCACCAACATCGCCGATATAGTCACCTCTTTCGGGTTAGTCTCACCCCTTTCGGGAGAGAACTGCCATACCTATCTGCCTGGGTATCAGAATAGCTTATGTGAGCACAATTCGGAATCGGCATTCCGAGATGGTCGACAGGACGCTGGTTTTGTAGAATTCCGTGCCGGGCCAAAATTTCACAGCGGAGCGTGTGTACTAGTACACCTATTGTCGTACCCCTTGGGTAAGACGCGGATATTTTTTCGCGCGATGATCAGAACCTCCCACGAGTCCCCAATTCAGAATTGGCACTTCGACCCAGTCGGCACAAGGTCGGATTCAGAGATTTCAGGTCCGGCGCCCAAATTCCTCTCCGGGAGGGTGGTCGCGGGCTGCCGATGTGATCGCATACGGACACCCCTTCGCTCAAACGGATATAACTTTCCGTTCGGTTATCGGAATCGCTTATAAGACCCCAATTCGGAATCGGCTATCAGAGACACTCGTCGCCCCCTTATTGCTTCAGGCGATAAGACATTGTTTCGGGGTCGAAAAACTTTCATTTCGCACTCCAAAATTGAAATTTTGGCCAAGGATGTCCCCGTTTCAAAGGTTTTCTCGCAGTAACGTCTCCCTCGATCACGTGAATCCCAGGCAGGGCGGCCACACAGAGTCGGCCAGTCACGGCGATCGGAAGTTGTGTTCAACTCGGTGCGAGAACTCATCCCCAGGTCATAGATATGGGTGCACCAACATCGCCGATATAGACACCCCTTTCGGGTTATTCTCACCCATTCCGGGAGAGAAGTGGCCATAACAATCCGCCCGGGTATTGGAATCGCTTATGTGAGCACAATTCGGAATCGGCATTCCGAGATGGTTGAGAGGACGCTGGTTTTGCAGAATTTCGTGCTAGGCCGAAATTCCACAGCGGAGCGTGTGTACTAGTACACTAGGGGTGTAAATGGAACCCGATATTTCGATATTCCAACCCGATTTCGATAAAAATTAGTGGTTTCGAAATCGAAAAATGATACTGATAGCTTATCTAAGCTATCGGAATCGGAATTGAAAATTAATCAGAATCGGAATCGGTATCGGTTATTCCGATAAATTATCATAAACTCAAAAGGAAAAACTATGGTAAACACCTTACATTATCGAAATTTCGGTTCCGGTAATGTTATCGGAATCGGAACGGAATCGGAATTAACCATTCCGGTGTTATCAAAATCGGAATCGGAACCATATTTTGGTTATCAGAATCGGAATCGGAATCTGTATTTCCAGTTCCGAACCCGGCCCGTTTGTAGCCCTATAGTACACCGAATGTCGTACCCGTTGGGTAAGATGCGGATCTTTTTTCACGCGCCGATCAGAACCGCCCGCGAGTCCCCAATTTGGAATCGTCACTTCGACCCGGTCGGCACAAGGTCGGATATGGAGATTTCCGGTCCGGCGCCCAAATTCCTCTCCGGGAGGGTAGTCGCGGGCTGCCGATGCGATCGCATACGGGCACCGCTTCTCTCAAACGGTCATAACTTTCCGCTCGGTTATCGGAATCGCTTATAAGACCCCAATTTGAAATCGGCACTCAGAGATGCGCGTGGCCCCCTTAATTGCTTCATGCGATAAGACGTCATTTTGGGGTCGAAAAACCTTCTTTTCGCACTCCAAAATTGTAATTTCGGCCGATGATGTCCCCATTTCAAAGGTTTTCTCGCAGTAACGTCTACCTCGATCACATGAATCCCGGGTGGGGTGGCCACACGGAGTCGGCCAGTCACGGCGATCGAAAGTTGTGTTCAACTCGGCGCGAGAACTCCTCCCCAAGTCGTAGATATGGGTGCACCAACATCGCCGATATAGTCACCTCTTTCGGGTTATTCTCATCCCTTTCAGGAGAGAACTACCATAACTATCCGCCTGGTTATCGAAATCGCTTATGTGAGCACAATTCAGAATCAGCATTTCGAGACGGTCGACAGGACACCGGTTTTGGAGAATTTCATGCCAGGACAAAATTCCACATCGGAGCGTGTGTACTAGTACACCGATTGTCGTATCCCTTGGGTAAGACGCGGATATTTTTTCACGCGGGGATCAGAACCGCCCGCGAATCGCCAATTCAGAATCGACACTTCGACTCGATCGGCATAAGGTCGGATTTAGATATTTCAGATCCAGCGCCCAAATTCCTCTCCGGGAGGGTGGTCGCGGGCTGCCAATGCGATCGCATACGGACACCCTTTCGCTCAAACGAGCATAACTTTCCGCTCGGTTATCGGAATCGCTTATAAGACCCCAATTCGAAATCAGCACTCAGAGACGCGCGTCGCCCACTTATTGCCTTTGGCAATAAGACGTCATTTCAGGATCGAAAAACCTTCGTTTCGCACTCCAAAATTGCGATTTTGGCCGATGATGTCCCCGTTTGAAAGGTTTTCTCGCAATAACGTCTACCTCGATCACATGAATCCCGGGGGGACGGCCACACGGAGTCGGCCAGTCATGGCGATCGGAAGTTGTGTTCAACTCGGCGCGAGAACTCCTCCCCAAGTTGTAGTTATGGGTGCACCAACATCACCGATATAGTCACCCCTTTCGGGTTATTCTCACCCCTTTTGGGAGAGAACTGGCCATAATTATCCGCCCGGGTATCGGAATCGCTTATGTGACCACAATTCGGAATCAACATTCCGAGACGGTCGACAGGACGTTGGTTTTGCATAATTCCGTGCCGGGCCGAAATTCCACAGCGGAGCGTGCGTACTAGTACACTGATTGTCGTACCGCTTTGGTAAGACGCAGATATTTTTTCACGTGGAGATCAGAACCGCCCGCGAGTCCCCAATTTGGAATCGGCACTTCGACTCGGTAGGCACAAGGTCGGATTCGGACGTTTCCGATCTGGCGCCCAAAATCCTCTCTAGGAGGGTGGTCGCGGGCTGACGATACGATCGCATACGGACACCCCCTCGCTCAAACGGGCATAACTTTCCACTCGGTTATCGGAATCACTTATAAGACCCCAATTCGGAATCGGCACTCAGAGACACTCGTCTCCCGCTTATTGCCTCAGGCGATAAGACATTGTTTCAGGGTCGAAAAACCTTCATTTTGCACTCCAAAATTGTGATTTCGGCCGACGATGTCCCCGTTTCAAAGGTTTTCTCACAGTAACGTGTACCTCGATCACGTGAATCTCGGGTGGGGCGGCCACACGGAGTCGGCCAGTCACGGCGATCGGAAGTTGTGTTCAACTCGGTGCGAGAACTCCTACCCAAGTCTTAGATATGGGTGCACCAACATTGCTGATATAGTCACCCCTTTCGGGTTATTCTCACCCCTTTCGGGAGAGAACTGGCCATAACTAACCGCCTGGGTATCAGAATCGCTTATGTGAGCACAATTCGGAATCGGCATTCCGAGACGGTCGACGGGACGCTGGTTTTACAGAATTTCGTGCCAGGCCAAAATTCCACAGCCGAGCGTGTGTACTAGTACACCGATTGTCGTATCGCTTGGGTAAGATGCGGATATTTTTTCGCGCGGCGATCAGAACTGCCCGCGAGTCCCCAATTCAGAATCGTCACTTCACCCCTGTTGGCACAAGGTCGGATTCGGAGATTTCCGATCCGGCTCCCAAATTCCTCTCCAGGAGGGTGGTCGCGGGCTGCCGTTGCGATCGCATATGAACACCCCTTCGCTCAAACGGGCATAACTTTTCGCTCGCTTATCGGAATCGCTTATAAGACTCCAATTTGGAATATTAAAACCTTCGTTTCGCACCCCAAAATTGCGATTTCGAACGACGATGTCCCCGTTTCAATAATTTTCTCCCAGTAACGTCTACCTCGATCACGTGAATCCTGGATGGGGCGGCCACACAGAGTCGACCAGTCACGGCGATCGGAATGAGTGTTCAACTCGGCGCGAGAACCCCTCCGAAATTGCAGAATTCCTTGCCGGGCCGAAATTGCACAGCGGAGCGTGTGTACTAGTACACCGATTGTCGTACCCCTTTGGTAAGACGCGGATATTTTTTCGCGCGGCGATCAAAACCGCCCGTGAGTCCCCAATTCAGAATCGGCACTTCGACTCGGTCTGCACAAGGTCGAATTCGTAGATTTCCGGTCCGGCGCCCAAATTCCTCTCCAGGAGGGTGGTCGCGGGCTGCCGATGCGATCGCATACGGACACCCCTTCGCTCAAACGGGCATAACTTTCCGCTCGGTTATCGAAATCACTTATAAGACCCCAATTCGGAATCGGCACTCAAAGACGCTCATCGCCCCCTTATTGCCTTTGGTGATAAGACATCGTTTCGGGGTCAAACAACCTTCGTTTCGCACTCCAAAATTACGATTATGGTCACAATCGCCTTGTTTCCAAGGTTATCTCTCAGTAACGTCTCCCTTGAATACGTGAATCCCGGGCGGGGCAGCCACTCGGAGTCGGCCTGTCACGACGATCGGAAGTTGTGTTCAACTCGGCGCGAGAACTCCTCCCCAGGTCGTAGATATGGGCGCACAAACTTCGCCGATATAGTCACCCCTTCCTGATTATTCCCACCCCCTCCATGAAAGAACTGGGGATAACTTTCTGCCCGTGTATCGGAATCGCTTATACGAGCACTATTCGGAATAGGAACTCTGAGGTGGTCGACAAGATGCTGGTTTCACAAAATTCCATGTACACCGATTGTCGTACCCCTTAGGTAAGATGTGTATATTTGTTCGTGAGGCAATCGGAACCGCCCGCAAGTCCTCAATTCAGAATTAGCACATCGAACCGGTCGTTACAAGGTCATATTAGGATATTTCCGTTTCCGCACCCAAATTCCTGTCCTGGAGCGTGGTCGCGGGCTACCGATGCGGTCGCAAACAGACACCCCTTTGCTCAAACGAGCATAACGTTTCGCTCAATTATCGGAATCACTTATAAGACCCCAATTTGGATTCGGCACTCATAGGCACTCGTCGCCGCCTTATTGCCTAAGGCGATAAGACGTCATTTTGGGGCTGAAAAACCTTTGTTTCCGACTCCAACATTGCGATTCCGGTCGACGATCGCCCTATTTCCAAGTTTTTCTCGCAGTAATGTCTCCCTTGATCACGTGAATCCCGGGCGGGGCAGCCACTCGGAGTCGGCCTGCCACGGCGATCGGAAGTTGTGTTCAAGATGGCACGAGAACTCCTCCCCAGGTCATAGATATGGGTGCATAAACATCACCATTGTAGTCACCCCTTCCGGATTATTCTCACCCCTTCTGCGAAAGAAATGGGCATAACTTTCTGCCCGGGTATCGGAATCACTTTTGCATGTACAATTCGGAATCGGCACTCCGAGACGGTCGATAGGATGCTAGTTTTGCAAAATTCCGGGTCGGGGCCGAAATTCCACCACGGAGCGTGTGTACTAGTACACCAATTGTCGTACCCCTCGGGTAAGATGTGGATACTTGTTCGCGCAGCAATCGGAACCGCCTGCGAGTCCCCAATTCGGAATCGACACTTCTACCCGGTCGTCACAAAGTCGTATTCATAGATTTCCAGTACGTCACCCAAATTCCTCTCCAAGAGTGTGGTCGCGGGCTGCCGATGCGGTCGCATACTGACACCCCTTCGCTCAAACGGGCATAAATTTCCGCCTGTTATCAGAATCGCTTATAAGACCGCAATTCAGAATCGACACACAGAGGCACTCGTCGCTCCCTTATTGCCTCAGATGATAAGACGTCATTTCGGACCGAAAAACCTTCGTTTCACACTCCAACATTATGATTCCGGTTGACGATCGCCCCGTTTCCAAGGTTATCTCGCAGTAATGTCTCCCTCAATCATGTGAATCCCGGGCGGGGAAGCCACTCGGAGTCGGCCTGCCACAGTGATCGAAAGTTGTGTTCAACTCGGCATGAGAACTCCTTCCCAGGTCGTAGATATGGGTGCACAAACATCGCCGATATAGTCCCCCCTTCCGGATTATTCTCACCCCTTCTGCGAAATAAATGGGCATAACTTTCCGCCCGAGGATCGGAATCACTTATGTGAGAACAATTCGAAATCGGCACTCCGAGACGGTCGACAATATGCTGGTTTCACGGAATTCTGTGCTGGGGCCGAAATTCCACCGCGGAGCATATGTACTAGTACACCGATTGTCATCCGAATACGACCTTGTGACGACCGGGTCGAAGTGTCGATTCCGAATTGGGGACTCGTGGGCGATTCCGATCGCTGCGCGAACAAATATCCACGTCTTACCCGAGGGGTACGACAATCGGTGTACTAGTACACATACTCCATGGTGGAATTTCGGCCCCGACATAGAATTTCACAAAACTAGCGTCCTGTTGACCGTCTCGGAGTGCCGATTCCGAACTACGCTTACAAAAGTGATTCCGATACCCGGGTAGAATGTTATGTCCATTTCTTTCGTAGAAGGGGTGGAAATAATTCGGAAGGGGTGACTACATCGACGATGTTTATGCACCCATATCTACAACCTAGGGAGGAGTTCTCGTGCCGAGTTGAACACAACTTCCGATCGCCGTGGCAGGCCGACTTCGAGTGGCTGCCCCGCCCGAGATTCACGTGATCGAGGGAGACGTTACTGCGAGAAAAACTTGGGAACGAGGCGATCATCGACCGAAATCGTAATGTAGGAGTGGGAAACGAAGGTTTTTCATCCCTGAAATGACGTCTTATCGCTTGAGGCAATAAGTGGGCGACGAACGCCTATGAGTGTCGATTCTGAATTGGGGTCTTATAAGTGATTCCGATAACCGAGCGAAAAGTTATGCCCGTTTGAGTGAAGGGGTGTTCGTATGCGACCGCATCGGCAGCCCGCGACCACGCTCCTGGAGATGAATTTTGGTGCCGGACCGAAAATCTCCGAATACGACCTTGTGACGACTGGGTCGATGTGTCGATTCTAAATTGGGACTCGCGGGCGGTTCCGATCGCCACGCGAACAAATATCCACGTCTTACCTAACAGGATATTTGTGTGTATTATTCTAAGGTTAAAAAATAAAACAAACGGTGCATTTAATGCACCTGGGGCTGCACCCTCCGCGCAGCGCACGGGTGCAGGGGCGCGGCCCCTCCACATCGACTTAAAGAATATCTTTATGAAGGATGAGTGTTGAATGGTTTTTGCTTCCCGCTTTTCTAGGTCAATGACTGCATCTCACAAAGTTTTCAACTTTTAATTTGTTCTGATTTGGCAGACTTGCATGCAGCATACCTAGATGAGATTAACATGACTGCAACTCTCTATCTCAGGGAAGGAAAAGTCTTGTTGCAAACCAAAAGTTTGCAACAAGACTTGCAAACCCAATAGGGGTTTGCCACTTAGGGTTAGGTGATCATGACATGGGGTATTAATATAATACCCCATGTCATGATGTGGCAAACCTTCATTGGGTTTGCAACACTTGGTGCAAACTATTGGTTTGCACCAAGTTGTTCTCCTCCGGGAATCATGGAAGGAGAGCCTGACCTCCCATCACAGAGTTTGCAAATTCTGCAGCACTATTGCATTGAGGACTTACTTCTCTATGTATTTAAAGAGTGGTTTAGTAATAGTCTTCTTATACAAAAAAAATTAAGGGTTCAACTTCAACTAATAACAAACTTATAAAATAAATTTTAAATATTTTTTAAAGAATGAAGTCAATTAGATTCAACTCTCATCAAATGATATAATAGGTTAATCTTTGAATATATATTTTTTTAAAAGCCCTTACTTCTCTTCTTCAACTATGGAAAGATTTATAAAGGAAGAGAAATTATCCAGAAGCAATATTTTTTTCTCATTGAAATCAACTGTCAAAGGATGACCAGAAATGTAAGGTTTCTATACAGAAAATTGGGGTGATCAGTATATATGCAGAAATGGAACACAGTAATTACTGAACTGCTGCATTGGATTACTAAAACAGCTTTCCAGCATGCTCTGCATCTCCGTGCTTTCGGGGAGAGGAAGACGAAAGTGTCCGGAGCTCAGAAGGGCTTGTACCAAGCTGCAAGGCCATCCTTAGTTCGAACAGCTCGCCGTTCTCCCTCTGCTTCACGTCTGCTTCCTCCAGGTTGAACTCTATCTCCTCCTCCAGCTGACGGTAGAACCCAGCGCAGTTTCTGAACAGCTCGAAGATCATACCGATCTGCCCTCCGTTCTCCAGCGAGTTCACCACGGTTGCCAGAGCTCCGCCCACGACGGCAAACATCAAGGGCCAATCGCCGAGGGAGGCGGAATCCATCAGACCTGCGCCGGCGGCGGCCAATCCGGTGATGGCGGGCCGGCCACGGCCATGGCCGTGTTAATACCCAACACCAATCTGCCCAGCTTCACGTACTCGTCGGTGTCTTTCTTCTTCAGTGTTCCGAGGACGCCCGTCATCACGTCTTCAAGGCCCTTGCTCCAACCATTAATCCCTTCTGCTCCCTTCCTTGCGGTCGTGCTCGTTTGTTGAGGTGAGCGCTGTCGCCGCAGCTGGCGTCCCAGCTTGGGCCACCACACCGTGGGCTCGACGGTCTTGGGGAACTTCTCGAGCATTCCCGGAAGCAAAGCGAGCGGGTACGCCTTGTCAAGGGCCAGCACGCGATCCACGGCGTCCTCCACATCCGCGGGCGTGCCGGTGCCGAGGGCGAGGGTGGTCTGGATCTTCTTCTCCAGCTTCCTAAACAAGCGGGCGGCGTTCCTCTGCTCCTCGGCCAGTTGGGATGGCTGGATCTTGTTGACCACCAGCAGCATCACCGTCGCCGCCGAATACAACAAGGTGGAGGACACCTTGAAGGCGCCGTGGCCGGGCGTCCCCTCGGCGAGGGGGATCGCCGCTAGCCCCGCGGCGACGGACGCGGTGAGGGTCATGGCGTTGAGGGAGTTGAGGAGGAGGTGATTCCAGTTGTTCCGCTGAGTGCCGATGATGTCGTGCATCTGGGCCCTGTCAGCGGCGGCCTCCATGACGGCATAGAGCTTGGGGGCCACGTCTCCGTCGTCCACTCCCGACGCTGCCGTCTGCTTCCGGGCGATGGTACTTGCACCCGCTGTGTCGATCTCCTTCATGACCAGCTGCTCCAAGTTCGCCATTATTGGCATCCTTTGGAGAGAGAAACCGGACTTGGCCCGATTCCCGTCTGCATGGAGGCTGCAACGAGGCCTTCCAACAGATCTGGGGACGGAAGAGCTGGAGGCCGCCTGCAAGATGTTTCTGAGCTGCAGGCCTGTCGCCATCTCTCTGTATATGCTCCTCTCTTACTCGGTGTTTGCTCCGCGAACAAGGATGTCGGCTACGTCTATTCGAGATCTTAGGACAAAGCGATCGAATCGAACTCCGAAAGAAGAACACCGGAGACGCTAGCTAGCTACCAAGCAAGCGGAGGCTTTGCAGCTCGAAAATGGTTAGGCAGACAGGTTACCGACGCCGTATTTATAGGGAGCTCCTGGGAGTCGTGGAATGGCGTTGGGGGCCGCGGCATTAAAGTTTGAAGTGGCCGCGGTCGTCCCCGTGCTGATGTCGCCACGCTGTTTTGAGTTGGTCGCGTGCAACTGTCAACTAAGTCCGACGGGCCGAGTCGTCGGCTCCGCTCGTTGTGAGGCCGTCAATTTGGGATTTCTCGAGTTGTAACGCGACTCGGCGGGCGATGCTATCGGGTTCATGGCCTTACTGTTCCTCTATTCTTAGGCATCGTTTGGCAGTGAGATTCCTGCCGATTTTGAGCTTAAAATCTCTGACAAATTTATCTTAATTTCCAAATGAAGACAAGTTATATTGGATTTGGTGCAAAGTGTTTTTTGAGTGGGAGAGAGAGATAGACACATTGTTTTCTCTCACTCCCTTCCATCAAAAGCGGAAGGGAGGTCGCTTCTGAGCCGATTTTGAAAAAGTTAACCACCATTAACTCACCTAAAGTACCGGGTGGATGGGGTAAACATTGTTTTCTTATTAAAATACTAGTTGTTAAAGTGATGGAAGCGGGTTGCATGCAATTGTTGTCAAATAGGGCAGGTGATTTTAAAATGTCATCATTACAATCTCCCATGTGTCAGAAAATGATGTAAAATCAAATTTTTGGGATTTTTACTTTTTACACCCCAGTCCCAAACGCCGCCTTAGTTGAGCACTCTTTTCTTTTCTTGTATCCGTAGCTCTGTACATATAATTTGGAGGGAAGGAGATATTTTCTGGAACTACTACTAACTTTGAGCTCGAAATGCCATTACCACACTGAGCTGTGCAGAAGGGTAGTTGCATCTCCACTGGATGGTGCATTGATTGGTATTGAAGGTGCACTGGCCACCCATTCTTGTATGTTGATCTTGCATTAATTGTGCATTAGCTTTCCGCTCCGCATAACTATCACGAAGTGGATCTTTTGTCGTTACTTCTCACGCAAACATGGTCATGACAGTTGTCTAGACACGTGACATCCACTCAGATAAGTCGACTGCAAGGACTATAGTTGGGAAGGCAAGAACACTTTTTTTTTTGTAACGAGAAAACTCTGCCTCGTCTGATTTTGTGGGCCTAAAGATTGGTGTTCGTGAATTTCAAGGTCAAGATTTGATAGCTCTTATTTTCTGTGTACTCATATTATTTTTACTTCACTTGACCGAAAAAATTTCGAATCTACACATCTCAAAAATTATATGTAAATCATGTAAATCTCCCCCAAAAATCGAACTCAGAACCTCCTACGTTTAAACAAGAGTTTTAAACCGATCGACCCAACCGGGGACCTCAAAAGCAAGAACACTTGATTGATTAGTGTTGCTGCACAAGCAAGGATGGGTCGGCCGGGACCGAACCTGGTGGGCACCGAGAGATGTGGAATCGTCGCACGGTCGTCGGCGGAGCCCTCCTGACCTGCAAACCACCGAGAATCCTCGGCGGTCGAACACTCCGACGATCAAGTTAGCAAGAATTCAGAAGGTTTGTTCAGAGAGAGAGAGAAGAGTTTTGGTGCTACGAGTAGCGTACCTTTTCCTTGTGGGTCTCTATCCTTTTTATAAGGGCCTGGTCCTTTGGACAGATAAGGAAGGTGGCGGACTAGCCTCCGTGAGGCAGGGCGCTAATCAGGGAACCCTCGACAGCTGGACAGGGAGAGTCCTGCCTTGACAGCCGCTTACCCAAAGCGGGTATGGTCCAGCTGGGGGTCGTGATTTACGGGGCTCGTCTGCACCTAGGGTAAGCGTGACCTGGCGCCGGCTGGGGACGCCCGGACTTAGTGTTTATTTGAATTAGTTCTCGGCAGTGACGGACTAACCTGTGCCGACGACTTCCGACCCAAATTGTCGGCTGACGACGACCGTATCACTAGTCCCCCGGGTTCTTTTCGAGGCGAGTCCTCGGCTCGAAGAGAAGCCATTTATTATTCTCAAGAATTCGTACGGGCGTTGGCGCCGCCTCGCATTCCGCGCGCTGAATTTGGGATTCTGCCTTGTTATGGTGAACGTCTCCAGGCCGTCGGACTTCCGACACGTGGCGGAATCCTGGGTGCGCAGGATTTCTGGGCCGTCCGATCGCATTGGCATCGCGGTGCTATAAATAGCTGAGGTTCGATACGAAACAGACGTTCCTTTGCCTCGCGCGCCGCGTCTTTCGACCCCTGCCGCCCCGACGTCTGCCGACGATCCGACGATCGTGTCCTCGTACGAAGTCGATCGACGGTCTTCGCTTGCTTCCTTTCGAGGTAAACGATGAGCCTTTCCTCTTCCTCCACCTCTCCTGAGGCTTCCTCCTCCTCGTCGCCCGCAAAATCTAGGGACCCCCATGTTCCCGTCGACGCTCCCGACCATGTTTCTGAAAGCCTTGGGGAGGGGTCGGTATCTGTAGAAACCCAGATCTGGGGGCCCGTGGATGATTCCTTCGTTCTTGAATTAGTCCACGGGACCTATGTTCCCAAGGAACCCTCGGCCCACACCTCCGGTGCACGCCGTCGAGCCGACAACGTGGCCGAAGCCCGTTGTGAGACCTCCCCTGGGACCTTCAAGTGGCTGCGGCAGCACCCTAGATTCGTTCTCCCTGTCGACGCCTTTGTGTGCGCCAACAGGGATTTTAGGGCTCACTATGTTTTGGACGGGGGGTTCTTGGTTTACACTGAGGCGGTCCGGCTGGCCTCTGTTTCCCCTTCCACCCTTCGTCATCTTTCTTCTCTTGGAGCTCGGGGTGGCTCCTTCCCAGTTGGCTCCGAACGCCTGGCGAGTAATCGTCGGCTTTCTTTCCTTGTGCTATTCGGCGGGGGTCCCTCCGACCTCGCGCCTCTTCCTATACATGTTCTCGATTAAGCCTTTCGGAGACTGGTTCTACTTCGCGGCGAGGAATGGTCGGCATATTCTCGGGAGACTCCCTTCCTCGCTTCACGGCTGGAAGAGGAATTTTGTTTTTGTTTATAGTTCCTCGGGTTGGCCGTTCCCAACCAAGTGGTCGGCCGTTGACGTCCGGAGCAAAGCTTTTGGATCGCCGAGGCTGACTTCGTCCGAGCTCTACGACCTTAAGTGTTTGAAGGAGGTGGAGCCCCCCAACCTGATCGATATCTCGGACGAGTTATTCCAGCTGATCGAAGAGGGCACACAAGGTTGCCAGCCTCGTCGTCGTATCTTTTACTCCACCCTCGTCTTCCTTAGCTAACGGTCGCATGTTTGCAGCTATGGCGGACAAGGTTGGCTCAGCTCCCTCGTCGCGAAAGGGGCCGTCGCTCGTGGATCAGGCCAAGAGCCGAGCCCAATCGAGGGGGAAGAAGATGGCTTCCCTGCCGAGAAACACCACCGCGATGCCGCGGCCGTGCCATCACCGGTGCCGACGCCTGGTCAAAGCTCGGGAGCCGTCCCGTCGACCGAAGAAAGACCGAGGAAGCGCCCAGCTCCAGCGTCGTCGGGCACGGCACCCGACGCCCCAGTTCCACCTCAGGCTCGCTTTACCTTGGACCCCGTCGAGTGGGGTCGACAAGCCTTGCCACCTGAGGTTAAGGCTGAAACGCTCGGCCGCCCCGCACGCCGGCTCGTGCACGAATTTTATCACGGTATGTTGAGTCAGCTGGCCGCCTTCGACGCATTCACACACCGAGCTGAGGTGAAGAGGCTGGCCTGCGACAAACGCATTGCCGAGGCCGAGGAGCTTGTGGCCGCCGAGAAGGCCCGTAGTCTCCGTCTGGAGGAGGAGGCAAAGAAGAGGGAGGGCGCCCTCCAGGCGGCCCTCGAAGCTGTGAAGAAGGCGCAATGCGACGAGATTGCGGCCCCGAGGAGACGAGAAGAACTTTTCACGTCTCGTTGCGGAGGAGAGGGAGAAGGCGATCGAGGACTACCGTAAATCCGACGAGCTTCAGGACGAGATTGCCGACCTCTTCCAAGGTGGATATGACGACTGCCTTGCCAAGGTTAAGGGGTTGTATCCCGACCTCGATCTGTCGGGAGCGGCTCTTGCTGGAGACGACGACGACGACAACCAGGTCGCAGAGGGGGGAGGCAAGGAGTTCGCCGCTGTCGTGGACGAGGCCATTGAGTTGGCCGTTGATCGTTCCCTCGACCAGGCTGCCGAGGCCGTTTTGAATGAGGGATAGTTGCCTTTCTTCATGTACAATGTAATCCTCGTTAGTGAGAATTCACGATTGTACGAAATGAACTTGTCGACACGTGTGTTTGGAATTGCCTCGTATTGTAAGTGCCGAAGGGACCTCGGGCTTACGTTTAGAGAGTGTCGAAGAGACCTCGGGCTTATGCTTAGAGAGTGCCGAAGGGACCTCGGGCTTACGTTTAGAGATTGCCGAAGGGACCTCGGCTTACGTTTAGAGATTGCCGAAGGGACCTCGGGCTTACGTTCAGAGTGTGCCAAGGGACCTCGGGCTTACGTTTAGAGATTGCCGAAGGGACCTCGGGCTTACGTTTAGAGATTGCCGAAGGGACCTCGGGCTTACGTTTAGAGATTGCCGAAGGGACCTCGGGCTTACGTTCAGAGTGTGCCGAGGGACCTCGGGCTTACGTTTAGAGATTGCCGAAGGGACCTCGGGCTTACGTTTAGAGATTGCCGAAGGGACCTCGGGCTTACGTTCAGAGTGTGCCGAGGGACCTCGGGCTTACGTTTAGAGATTGCCGAAGCGACCTCGTTATGGGAAATATTGCCGTAAATGCTCGGCATTCCACGTTCTCGGCAGGGCCGTTCCGTCGAGGTTTGATAGTCGATATGCTCCTTGTCCGAGATCATCGATGATCTTGTAAGGACCTTCCCAATTCGGTGATAACTTTCCGATAGCCGACTTTGGTTCGGAGACGGCGAGTTTTCTTAGGACGAGGCTTCCCACGCCGAAGCGCCGTGGTTTGACTTTTTGGTCGAAGCTTTTCTTGATTCTTCTTTGGTAAACCTCCATCCTCGTAGAGGCCCTTTCCCTCCTCTCGTCTATGAGGTCGAGCTCGGCGCGTAGGGATCGGTTGTTACTTTCTTCGTCGAATCCGAGAACTCTCATTGAAGGGACGAGCATTTCAACAGGCGACACGGCCTCCATCCCGAAGGCCAGCGCGAAAGGCGACTCTCGAGTGGCCTCCCTTGGGGTCGTCCGGTATGCCCAAAGCACGTGTAGAAGCTGGTCGGCCCAAGCTCCCTTGTGGCTTGTTATTCTCTTCTTCAGCCCATCTAAGATCGTCCGTTGGTGACCTCGGCCATCCCGTTGGATTGGGGGTGAGCCACTGAGGAGAACCTGTGCTCGATCCCGAGTGCGTCGCAATTCCTACGGAATTTGATGTTGTCGAATTGTTTCCCGTTGTCGGTGATGATCGTTCGCGGTAGGCCGAACCTGCAGATGATGTTCTTCCATACGAAGCCCCAAGCGTTGGTGTCAGTGATTTTGGCCAGGGGCTCGGCTTCGACCCATTTAGTGAATAGTCCACCCCGACGATAACGAACTTCCTTTGGCCAGTGGCTGGGGGGAATGGTCCAAGAATGTCCATTCCCCATTGCGCGAATGGCCACGGGGAGTTTATGCTGGTGAGCTCTGACGGGGGTCGTCGGTCGATTCTGCCGAATAGTTGGCATTGTCGGCAGCTTCTGACATATTTTTCGGCGTCTTTAAGCATCGTCGGCCACCAATACCCTTGTCGCGTTATTCTCCTCACTAGGGATCTGGGGCCTGCATGGGAACCGCACGTACCTTCGTGTATTTCGTCGATGATTTTCTCAGCTTCAGCGGGATCAACACATAGGAGGTATGGATAGCTGAATCCCTTTCGATATAAACTGTTGCCGAGGATGAAGAACTTGGCCGATCGCCTCCTTGTCTTCTCGGCCTCGTCTTTGTCCTCTGGCACCACGTTGTCCCTGAGGAAATTTATTAACAGGGTCATCCACGTCACCCCTATGTCGACTATCATCATATCTCTGTCCGCTATGGTTGAACTTGTCAGCTCTTCTATCAACAGTGACGGGGGCGACTCTAGTGCCGACGACGCTATCTTCGATAACTCGTCGGCTTGTTCATTCTCTGACCTTGGTATCTTTATGAGCTCCGCTGAGTCGAATTCTGCCATCATCCTTAGCACCTCGGCTTTGTACAAGGCGAGCTTTGCCTCCTTTGCTTCGAACATCTGGGACACTTGGCCGACGACCAGCTGGGAGTCGCTGTGAATGCGTATCCTTTTTGCTCCAAGGGTTTTTGCCATTTTCAACCCCGACACCACCGCTTCATATTCTGCCACATTGTTAGATGCTTCGAAACCGAAACGAACTGCGTACCTTAAGTCAAGGCCCTCGGAGAGCGCATTACTACGCCTGCACCGCTTCCATTGGAGTTTGAGGCACCGTCGACGAAATTTTCCAACTCTCGTTGGTTTCTTCGTCCGTCGCTGCCCGGGCGGTGCCTTCGGAAATAAAATCCGCGAGGGCCTGGGCTTTGATGGCGACCCGGGGCTTGAACTCGATATCGAATTCGCCGAGCTCGACGGCCCATTTTGCCAACCTCCCCGAGGACTCGGGTCGCTCGAAAATTGGTCGGAGCGGAGCGTCGGTGAGGACAACGATCTTGTGTGCTTGAAAATACGGGCGTAGTCGTCGGGCTGCCATGATGAGAGCGTAACCGAGCCTCTCAAGGCTGGTGTAGCGCTGTTCGGCTCCTCGTAGTGCCTTACTCGTATAGTACACCGGGAGGTGGACTCGATCTTCTTCTCGGACGAGCACCGAGCTGATAGAATAGTCCGTCGCAGATAGGTACAACAGCAGTTCTTCGTTGTCGCAGGGCTTGCTTAACGTCGGGACGTTCGCTAGGTGCTCCTTCAGCTCGTCGAATGCCCCTTGGCATTCCTCGGTCCATTCGAAGCGACCCTTCCGCAATATCTCAAAGAAAGGTCGGCAACGTTCCGCCGACCTGGACATGAACCTACTAAGAGCAGTTATCCTGCCATTAAGTCTTTGTACTTCTTTGATTGTCCTCGGAGCCGTCATGTCGAGGATGGCTTGGACTTTGTCGGGGTTGACATCAATCCCCCTCTGAGAGACGAGGTAGCCCAGGAATTTTCCGGCTCTGACGCCGAAGACGCACTTTTCCGGGTTCAGCTTCATCCCGTAATGCCGCAATACTCCGAAAGCCTCGGTCAAGTCTTTGACGTGGTCCTCGGATCGTCGGCTTTTCACCAACATGTCGTCAACGTAAACCTCCATGTTATGCCGATTTGCTTCTCGAACATCTTGTTGACCAGCCTTTGGTATGTTGCTCCTGCATTTTTCAGTCCGAAAGGCATACGAGTGAAACAATACAAACCTCTCTCAGTGGTGAAGGACGTCTTTTCCTCGTCTTCTGGAGCCATTCTTATTTGGTGATAGCCTGAATAGGCGTCGAGGAAGCTTAAGAGCTCGTGTCCAGCGGTTGAGTCGACTAGCTGATCGATCCGGGTAGGGGAAGCTGTCCTTTGGGCAGACTTTGTTTAGGTTGGAGAAGTCAACGCACATTCGCCACTTGCCGTTTGCTTTTCTCACCAGTACGACGTTGGCGACCCAATTTGGGTAAACGAATTTCTAACCGTACCTGCATGCAAATATTTTGTTAGCTGGTCTTCAACTACCTCCTGCCGTTCTGCTGATAGGGGCCTCTTCTTTTGTCGGATAGGCGGCCTCGGATTCACGTTCAAGTGATGTTGGATAATGCTCGGGATATCACGTTCATCGTCGTGTTGGATAATGCTCGGGTCTATCCCGGAGATCGTCGTCGGACCAGGCGAACACGTCGCCGCTTTGACCGAGGAATTGGGCGATGTCATTTTCTAGTTCGTTGAGTTCGGTCCCGATAGTTAGTAGCCCGTTTTCGATCTTAATTTGCTTAGTAAGTTCGGCCGGTTCGTGTTTTTGGACATCATTGACAAGCGGGTCGTACTCAGCAACAGCTGGTTCTTTGGCTTTGATTGAGTTAACATAGCAGAGGCGCGCCTCTGCCTGACTACCGACAACTTCTCCTACTCCGTTAGGAGTAGGGAACTTTAACTTCTGATGATATGTTGATGGCACCCCCCCGAGCTTTCCGAGCAAACCACGCCCAAAGATCGCGTTGTAGGCCGACTTCACCTTCACAATTAGGAAGTCGACCTCAACCGTTACACGCCGAGGCCGGGCGCCCAGAGTCACTTTAAGCCTGATTGATCCTTCGGCGGTGACCGGGGTTCCGCTGAACCCGAACAAGGGGGTGGCTACTGGCTTGAGCTCCGTGCTTAGATTCGTCATCTTCAGGAAGCAATCATAGAGAGGACGTCGGGTGCAGCGCCGTTGTCGACGAGGATGCGATGCACCGTGTAGCCATCGACGTCGGCGCGGATGACTAGCGCGTCGTCATGAGGGAAGCTCAGCCCGACGGCATCTTCGGCGGAAAACGTGATCACCTCTTTCAGGTTCGGCGCCGGTTGGTCCCCACCGAGGATGACTGCCGACGCGTACGCCTTTCTTTTTCTGCCGCTATCGCCGCCTCCTGCTGGTCCGCCTGCGAGGACCAGACGGCCCCTTTCCCTTCGTGCTCGCGATCTTCTTCTGGTTCCCTATCCTTGGCATGCCGTTGACGATGTCTTTCCCGATTATTCCTCGGCGTAGCATCTCCGCTATTTCCATTTTAGGCTCCTGCATTGGTCAGTTAAATGTCCATGGCCTTTATGATACTCACAATACAGATCGGCCCCTCGCCCAGACGGAGGCCTCGCAATTGGTTCAGGTCGCCTGAACTCCGGGAGTTTCTTGATGATGGGGAGGATCTCTGATGGTAGCCTCCCGAATCGAGGGAGGTCCCTGACTCTGCGATACTCGTCGGGTCGTCGGTCCAGGGTCCGCCGATCTAACTCCCGACGCCTGTCTCCTCGGTGCTCCTCCTCCTCGGCCTTTTCTCGCTTGGCCCCGAGCTTGCGCTTCCTCTCTCCAATGGTCGTTTGAGTCGCCCAGTGGCTCCAAGGGTCGACTCTAACCGGACTACTTCTGCATCCGAGAGAGGAGGTCGGAAAGGCTTACCGGTGGTTTTTTCGCGATTGATGCCACGAACGCCACATCGGTGCATACCCTCGTGAGTATGTTTACTGCAGTCCTCAGGTCCAGGTCCACCACTTTCATGATTTCGACCTGGAAGCGCTTGGCGTAATCCCGGAACATCTCCCCCTCTTTCTGCGAGACAAGCCACAGGTCGTCGGTGCACAAGGAGTGCTGCACCGTGTTGTAAAAGTGGTCGAGAAACCTCTGCGCCAGGTCGGAGAAGCATGAGATCGACCGTGCTGGCAGCGCCTTGAACCACTGCAACGCTGCATCATCCAAGGTTGACATAAAGGCTCTGCATTTCAGAGCATCAGTCACATTCATCATCTCTACCTGACCTTGAAAATGGTCGAGGTGGTGGACGGGATTAGTCGTCCCGTTATATCGTCGGAACTTGGGCAATTGAAATTTCAATGGCACTGGGGCCGACGTGATTTCCTCTGCGAAAGGAGACGAGGTGAGGAGAGTTGCTACCGAAGGGGCGCGGGTGCCGAGCTGCAAGGCTTCGATTTTCCTGTTCATTTCCCGCAGTTGTCTCTCCACCGCGGGTCATACGGAGACTCGGTGACAGTAGCTGGGGCGGACTCCGCCGAGAAGCGATCGGCGAGGTCGGTTTTTGCTGCAATCCCCGCTGCCGCCATGGGAGTGAAGGGAGGTATGTTGTTGGCCTGAACAATAGCTGGCGTGGGGGTCCCCTCCACCAATGTCGGTGCGTCGGCTTGATTCGCGGATACTGCTGGGGCCGCGCGCTGTCGGTTGGGAGCCTCGACGTCGTTTTGATCACCCTGAGCTTGCTCCATCTGGCGGGTCGGACCTTCGCCCCTAGCGGGGGAGGCCCGCTGGTTTTGCTCCAGCCTTAGCAGTATCTGTTGAAGGCTTGCCAATGTTTGTTCGACGCGTTCGAGCCGCGACGTGGTCGTTGAATCTTGTTCCCCCATATTGGATGCTCCTACGACAGCTTCGGTCGTATTAACGAGGGTAGTGTCCTCCTCCGTCGTGCGAGCGACCGCCTTTCCCTTGGGTGCCATAAGGAATAGCTTTTTGTAGCGATTTCCCACAGACGGCGCCAAATGTTGCTGCACAAGCAAGGATGGGTCGGCCGGGACCGAACCTGGTGGGCACCGAGAGATGTGGAATCGTCGCACGGTCGTCGGCGGAGCCCTCCTGACCTGCAAACCACCGAGAATCCTCGGCGGTCGAACACTCCGACGATCAAGTTAGCAAGAATTCAGAAGGTTTGTTCAGAGAGAGAGAGAAGAGTTTTGGTGCTACGAGTAGCGTACCTTTTCCTTGTGGGTCTCTATCCTTTTTATAAGGGCCTGGTCCTTTGGACAGATAAGGAAGGTGGCGGACTAGCCTCCGTGAGGCAGGGGCGCTAATCAGGGAACCCTCGACAGCTGGACAGTGAGAGTCCTGCCTTGACAGCCGCTTACCCAAAGCGGGTATGGTCCAGCTGGGGGTCGTGATTTACGGGGCTCGTCTGCACCTAGGGTAAGCGTGACCTGGCGCCGGCTGGGGACGCCCGGACTTAGTGTTTATTTGAATTAGTTCTCGGCAGTGACGGACTAACCTGTGCCGACGACTTCCGACCCAAATTGTCGGCTGACGACGACCGTATCAATTAGTAACAACACTTTATTAATTAATTTGTTCCTTTAATCGGTTAATTGGTCTCAAATCGATTCTGGTCACCCCTCTGGGTCGCCACAGGCTGGCTGGTTGCGCTGGGTTTGGGCCGCTAGCTGCGCCGGCACGGGGCACATGTGGGTGCCTGTAATCTTGGTGCAGTTATGGGACAGATGGTGGTGATGAGAAGAATGTCTTGAGAGATTAAGAATACGTATACCCAATGTAGACGTGGTGCAAGTACAGAAAAAGATCACGCCCAAAAAAAATACAGAAAAAGACGAAATGTATGATTCGGCTACCTTTAAGATTAAGGGTGAGTTCAATTCGGAGGATTGTTAAACAAAAAAAAATACATTTTGGAGGGATTTTTTAGTATTTTTTTTTTTACAGAAACCATTGTTCTAAAAATATTACTAAAATAATATCAAATATACCACTCATAAAAAAAAGGTAAATTAATTAAGAATTCCTATCTGATTTTTGACTTATTTGTTAGTCCTTAACCGAGTTGTAACTCATTACAATTAGTGTTATCACATGTTACAATATACGTTAAGTCTTGTTACAATAAGGACCTCCCTATTATAGTCAGTGACTTCTAATTAATTTATCCAAAAAATTTTACAGAGATATCATCGGGACTTACTTTTGTAAGAGAACATTTCTCCAAATTTTTGTTATTCTTATTACTTCAATGTTTTTTATGAAAATGTCCTTATTGCTTTCTTTTTTAGACTTTGAGATTTAGATTTAGGTGCTAAAATTGTTTAACCTAAGGATAAATAAGAGATTTTCTTTCATGGGTTAGACATACCATGCTTAAATAGATGAGCAATGTCACGTGACTACGACATATCTACAATATTTTCTATTTATGAGTGATATATCTAACGATATTTTAGCAACAATGATATATTTGTCATTTTCTATGTAACAATAATTTTGTGGAGGGGTAAGTTGGATTGCCTATTAAAGCCCAATTAATTATCTGGCACACCAACTTATATGCACCAGAATAGACTTCCACCTGAGAAGACAAGGTGGGCTCAGCACACTAGCCTAGCATAGAGTCGACCCCTCATTTCAATCAAACATCGAGTTTTCAACCCCGAGGTCACGACATGACTCTATCTATATGACACATGGCACCCCATTCTCACCATTCGATGTGTCTTTGTCCCGCCATGACATGGTGCTTGATGGCCCAAAAACAAAACATGCACCAATATGTACCAAGGCTACTCTCTTACATGACCCTGCATCATCTAGAGGCCAATGGACGATGCCCTTCAAAAGGGGATCTGTAGACTCTCTCAGTGGGCATTGAGATTGCAAAAATGATAAAGCTCTCCATCTTAGGAGAATGGTGAGCTACATCACCCGATGGTAGGGCTGTAAATGAAACTTGAAACTTGAGATTCCAACCTAATTTCAATAAATTATCATATTAGGAATTGAAAATTAATATTGGCAATTTATCAGAATAAATATCAGTTATTCCAATAAGTTAACAAAATTGGAATTGAAATATCCTCATTTTGAAACCAAATTTTTATTTTGGTTAAATTAAAGATTAAAAAAATAACAACTTAAGTGTTAACCTAAGGCCTCATAGAAACTTGAATATTAAATTAAACATTAAATTGAAAAAAAAATCTAAATTTCAGAAAGAAAAATGATACTGATTTCAATTTTACTTTCGATAAGTAATCAGAATCAGATCGAAATCGAAAATGATTAGTCAAATTATATCAGAATCGAAAGGGTTATACATTTATCGGAATCAATATCAGAAACTCATGTTTCTGGTACCGAACTCTACCCAGTTTACAGCCTATCCGATAAAGACTTTTTCACCTCTTTACGACTCGTCTACACAACTAGATAAAAAGGAGACACAGTCAATAAATATATAACCTAAGGATAAATAAGAGATTTTCTTTCATTGGTTAGTCATACCATGCTTAAATAGATGAGCAATGTCACGTGACTACCACATATCTACAATATTTTCTATTTATGAGTGATATATTTAACGATATTTTAGCAACATTGATATATTTGTCATTTTCTATGTAACAATAATTTTGTGGATGGGTAAGTTAGATTGCCTATTAAAGCCTAATTAATTATCTGGCACACCAACTTATATGCACCAGAATAGACTTCCACCTGAGAAGACAGGGTGGGCTCAGCACATGACTAGCTTAGCATAGAGTCGACCCCTCATTTCAATCTGACATCGAGTTTTCAACCTCGAGGTCACGACATGACTCTATCTATATGACACATGGCACCCCACTCTCACCGTTCGATGTGTCTTTGTCCCGCCATGACATGCTGCTTGAAGGCCCCAAAACAAAACATGCACCAATATGTACCAAAGGCTACTCTCTTACATGACCCTGCATCATCTAGAGGCCAAAGGACGATGCCCTTCGAAAGGGAACCCATAGACTCTCTCAGTGGGCACTGAGATTGCAAAAATGATACAGCTCTCCACCATAGGGGAATGGTGAGCTATATCACCTGATGGTAGGGCTATAAATGAAGCTTGAAAACTTTATATTCCAACCTAATTTCAATAAGAATTATCATATTAGGAATTGAAAATTAATATTGGCAACTTATCATAATAAATATCAGTTATTCCAATAATTTAACAAAATTGGAATCGAAATATCCTCATTTTGAAACCAATTTTCGATTCTGGTTAAATTAAATATTAAAAAAATAACAACAAAGTGTTAAACCTAAGGCCTCATAGAAACTTGAATATTAAATTAAACATTAAATTGAAAAAAAAATCTAAATTTCAGAAAGGAAAATGATACTTAATTCAATTTCACTTTCGATAAAGTAATCAACCCTAAATCGAAAATGACTAGTCAAATTATATCAGAATCAAATGGGTTATACATTTATCAGAATCAATATCAAAAACTCATATTTCTGGTACCGAACTCTACCCAGTTTACGGCCTATCCGATAAAGATTTTTTTACCTCTTTACGACACGTCTACACAGCTAGAAAAAAGAAGACACAGCCAACAATTGTAAAACAACACCATCATCTTCTACTCTCGAACAACTCATCTACGTACGTTGTTGGAAAATAGGGAAAACGTGCCCAAAAACCTTTCAACGAATGTTTAAAAGGGATACTCCAACATCGATGGAGAGGGGGACATACCCCATATGTAGAGTACCAACCCAGTCCAAAAACTATCTCTACTCTTCAACTCCTCCTTCCATATTCTAGTTGAATCTTTGATTTGAACATTAGAGAATTTTCTCTGAACATTATTCTGGAGACCTCTTGACTGCTCCTTCTCCCTTACTGTTGCGAGCCAATATCTTCTCTCGAACAAAACAAATGTAAGAACTCTTAAAGGTGGAGAGTCCAAAGACACGACTTCTATAAGTTTCTATGCAAAAATCTCCTTTTGCCCTTATATAAATTGAAATTTCAAACTGAGATAACCAATTGAATAAAAATAATAAACTAAATTACTAGACCTTAATTTATCTCGAATAAATAAGATTTATCCAAATTTCTTTGTCAACCTTACCAAAACAATGTTTACTTATCAAAGCGAGTGAATATGAAATAGTGCCCCTGTTTGATTATCAAAGTCCCCCCTCGTAGCTAGAGGCCCTGTTCTAAGAGTAAGAACCTTTTCTAAATTATAGAAAGGGTGGTAAGTGGAATTTAAAGAATATCTTTATGAAGGATGGGTGTTGAATGGTTTTTTCTTCCCGCTTTTCTGGGTCAATAACTGCATCTCACAAAGTTAAGGGTTCAACTTCTCTATGTATTTAAAGAGTGGTTTAGTGATAGTCTTTCTTATACAAAAAATTAAGGTTCAACTTCCACTTATATAACAAACTTATAAAGAAATTTTTAAGAATGAAATCAAATATTCAACTCTCATCAAATGATATAATAGGTTAATCTTTGAATATTTTTTTTTAAAAGCCCTTACTTCTCTTCTTCAACTATGGAAAGATTTATAAAGGAAGGAAATTATCCAGAAGCAATATTTTTTTCTCATTGAAATCAACTGTCAAAGGATGACCAGAAAATGTAAGGTTACAGGCTATCTTTTCTATACAGAAATTGGGGTGATCAGTATATATACAGAAGGGAACACAGTAATTACTGAACTGCTGCATTGGGTTACTAAAACAGCTTTCCAGCATGCTCTCCATCTCCGTGCTTTCGGGGAGAGGAAGACGAAAGTGTCCGGAGCTCAGAAGGGCTTCTACCAAGCTGCAAGGCCATCCTTAGTTCGAACAGCTCGCCGTTCTCCCTATGCTTCACATCTGTTTCCTCCAGGTTGAACTCTATCTCTTCCTCCAGCTGACGGTAGAACCCAGCGCAGTTTCTGAACAGCTCGAAGATCATACCGATCTGCCCTCCGTGCTCCAGCGAGTTCACCACGGTTGCCAGAGCTCCGCCCACGACGGCGAACATCAAGGGCCATTCGCCAAGGGAGGCGGAATCCATCAAACCTGCGCCGGCGGCGGCCAATCCGGTGATGGCGGGGCCGGCCACGGCCATGGCCGTGTTAATACCCAACACCAATCTGCCCAGTTTCACGTATTCGTCTGTGTCTTTTTTCTTCAGTGTTCCGAGGACGCCCGTCATCACGTCTTCAAGGCCCTTGCTCCAACCATTAATCCCTTCTGCTCCCTCCTTGCGGTCGCGTTCGCTTGTTGAGGTGAGCGCTGTCGCCGCAGCTGGCGCCCAGCTTGGGCCACCACACCGTGGGCTCGACGGTCTTGGGGAACTTCTCGAGCATTCCCGGAAGCAAAGCGAGCGGGTACGCCTTGTCCAGGGCCAGCACGCGATCCACGGCGTCCTCCACATCCGCGGGCGTGCCGGTGCCGAGGGCGAGGGTGGTCTGGATCTTCTTCTCCAGCTTCCTAAACAAGCGGGCGGCGTTCCTCTGCTCCTCGGCCAGTTGGGATGGCTGGATCTTGTTGACCACCAGCTGTAACGACTCAAGAATCCGATACCCGGAACCCTCCAAGTACCCGACCCTTGGACCGCCACCCACGGATCCGAAGACCCGGAAGGGTTAGAAATATGTCCAGTGAGATATACAACAAGTTACAATGGCTAAACAATTAAAGAAATGTAACAGCGGAATACAAATAATACACACAATATCCCAGATAATAATTCAAGTGCAAAAGAAAAATACTAACCATTGCTAACGCTGCAGACCACAAGCGGCACGACGTAGACCGTCCGAACACGAGCACCAGCTCCCATGAACTCAACCTGGAAGAAGTAAGGGGGGGGAATGAGCTTCGCGAACGAAGCCCAGTAGGAACCCAACCCCTCACCGGTTCGACAGCGGAAACAAGACAACACAACTAAACTAGGCAGGAAGAACAGTGCTACTGAAGGAAACAAGCTAGCTACACCAAGCGGAAGGGCGGCGGTAACTCAAGCAACAAGTCTACTAACTAAGCAGGTGATATAATAAAATAAAGACACAACCGCGCAACACTAAAATAATAAACGGAAAGTACATTCCACAAGTATCGCCACACGCACAACAACACACCGTCTCAACCTCGTAAACGTGCTCCGAGCACGCCACACAACTGCACGAGCAGACGGTAAAACCCTCGTCTGAATGACACACACTAGCCACAACCCAGCCTCTACTAGTCAGCGGTCAGCTGCGCCCACCGGCGTCTTACCGCTCCGACCACGAGTCCAGGTCTCCCCTCCCGTCGGAGTGAGACGCGTGGACAAACACAACCACAAGCCGTAGTCTGGCCGGACTACGGTCCCACGCCTGTCCTCCGACACGGCTCCGGAACCGTGTAAGGCGAGGCAGTGAGAACGGACTAGCTGGCCCGCACCGCGACACTCCAAACTCCGCGGGACCCGGACCAACTAAGTGAGCTCAACAAACGACTCAACGCCGCTGTCCAACACCGTTTTCCCCTTCGTCCGGAGAAACGCTCGACGGACGCACTCGTGGCTCGGAGACCACCCTCAACGGGCCCACGAGGATGGGGGTCCCGGGGAACGGTAACAACCCAAACACGCACCGTGCGCTGGGACAAGCCCTCAAGTGTCGCAACACCGGGCGAAGACTAGTAAGGCGCAGTGCTAGGGAGTCAGCACAAGCGTCACGAGCACGGAACGGAAACTCGATGCCGAAACAGATCCACTAAGGTACCTGATTGACGGTCAACCATGAAAAGCTAGAATTACCACCCGGACAGTCGGTCGGCCCTCGGAACTCACCCCACGGGTGCCGGAAACCCCAACACGACTGTTCGGCTCAAACGGTCAAACGGCCCCACCGGCCCGGTCGGAGCCGACTCGGGCGAGCCCGGAAAACGAGGAACCTAACATGGCAGTCATCAATCCCGGGCTGGCCCATTGGCACAGTCGGGATGACCCCAACGCCAAAAACAGCCCGAAAAACGGACTCCGGATGGCCCTAAAAGGCCCAAAAGGGGGCAAGAAACCAGTCTGGCACAATATGCCACAGACCCAGGGCTGTCCAGGCCCCGGCGCAGTGCGCCGGGCAGGACACAGCTGGCGCAATGCGCCAGCCAGGCAGTGGGCTGGCGCACTGCGCCAGCCCCCCCATCCCATCCCCAACCCGACCCCCTGTTCCGCGACAGTGGGGAAGGAAGGGAGGGGGAGGGGACGGCCCGCCGGTGGTCGGCCTCCGGCCGCCGCCGGCGCGGTCCGCCGGTGGCGGGGGAGGGAACCGGCCACCGTCGGCCCTCCCCGGCCACCATTGGCCTCCGGCCAGGAGAGAGAAAGGGAGAGAGAGGGGACGGGAGCAGGGTCGGAGGGGGGAAGCCACAGCAACACAGAGGGAAAAGGGGGGGGATCCGGCCGACGCCGGAGAGGGGAGAGAGAGGTCCCTACCTCGGCGGTAGGACCCGCCGGCGGCGATCCCCGGGGCGACCTCGTCCAACGCCAAGGGGAGGGGGGCGGCGGCGAGCTGGAGCAGGGGAGGAAGGAGGTGGCGGTGCGGGGGCTTGGGCCTTCCTCCTGGCGATGACACGGCGAAGCAGCAGCAGCGGCAGCAGCAGAGCGAAAGAGAGAGAGAGAGAGAGAGAGAGAGAGAGAGAGAGACGGAGAGACCAAGAGAGAGCGAGAGAACAGAGGGGGCGAGAGAGAGGGAGGTGGTGGCTTGCGGGAGGGGAAAGAAGGAGAAGGGAAGGAGGGGGGCGGGTTTCCCTTCCGAAAAAGGGCCAGCAGGCCCCTTCCGGAGCCCCTGCACACATGGTGCAGGGGGGAAAGGGGGGGACCACACCCCCTCCCCTCCCAATCCTCACATCCTACCCCACTTAAAACAATTTCGCCCTCGAAATTATAAAAACAAAGCCGAAGTACGGAAGTAAGCAGGGGCAGGAACAACTCACTCGAATTGATCTGACAACTCGAGGGAAAAGAACACGACAAGAAACAGCCAGCGCAAAGAAGGCCACTAAGTCTCACCATGACTTCCTGGTGGCCACAACAGCGACACAGCCACGCGTGGAGTGCTCAACTAGGCAACCGACAGCTTACGCAGCACACCCTAGACGGGGATGGAGCACTCGATCAAATGCTGACAACTCCACGAGCGTGGCACACACCAACCAACCGAAGATGAACGAAACCATTAGCCGAAAACCACGTGGCTGAAGTCCTCAACAGACCTTGCCGCTAAAACCAATCCGGTCAGCAACCCACTCTGCCACCAGAAGAACCTGACAGAAACCACAGTGACTGGTGACAACTCGGAAGAAGACCTACGAGTCAACCACATGGCTCAGAGGAATGGCCTCACGCAGCTAGCGATAGCTAGTATCGGCCACACAGCCAAATGGATGTCTCGTAAAGGAAAACCAGAGTCTAAGCGGAACAAAGACGTGGAAAACCCTCAACACGTGGAACGACATCCACAACACCACTCGGTCTCACCCAGACCTTCCTCGTGGTCCGACAAGGACACTAAACGAATGTGGAGTCACAGGAAAACCAAAAGCAGAACACGCTCCACAAGCACAACCCACACAACGACAAGGTCGAAAAGACGTCTAAGGTTTGGTCAGAACCAAGCCCAAGACGCCAGCGACTCACACAGTCAAGCACCAGCAAACCGATAGACCTCACTGCCACCAAGGACACAGACAGAAGTCCCGCTATCGGCTTCCAGACTCACCACCTGGCACAGAAACGAACACACAATGGTTGGCAATGCACCCACCACGAAATGTGCAATGCCAAGAGCGAGTGCCACAAAACCAACCGTAGAAAAACACTCAACCACCAGAAAAAAATGGGAAAACACAGGAGCCAAAATGGCACACTGACCCGAGTAAAACGCAGACCAACGCAAGGTACTAAAACTCAACACGCACAAGCGAGGGAACACTAGACGCGGGCCACAACCAAAATTGAGCGCACCACTACTAGAGCTACAAGGCAACAAGGTAGCTACCACACTATGGTAAGGTACGACCACAAGGGACAGGCCACCACCCGCGCCCCAGAGGCGGAACAACTCAACGCCTCGAGCACCTCACAACTCGCAAACAACGCACAACTCAAGGTCATCACACACGGGCACAAGCACACGGTGCAACCACAAGCACCAGAACCACTAGGTGTAGTGCACATGGTTGCACCAGCGGCTCCAAACGGCACGGGGCTAACCAAAGGGGCTCCCTACTAGAGAACCACCAAGAAGTGAAAAAGCACGGAAGCTCACGAGCTTCGAAGAGCACAACAAACATGACGGCTCTTTAGAAGCGCACCACATAAGGCATCGGCCCTACTACAACAAGCAGTGAGGGCCACACACTAAGAGGGTGACAAAAGTCTCCAAGAACCGAAAGAGGCACGAAACAGAGCACACACGAACGCAACGTCAACACGAGAAAGCTCAGCGAGAGAACCGGGGTTATCTAGCGCTGATCACATGGAACACATTGTCCGACATTGACCAGTCAGGCAACACACAAGCCTTCACAACAGAACGCAGAAGACCAGTAGGTTCACAAACCTACATCGCCAAGCGGAAACAACAACACGAGGGGAGCAACCCGCTCAACCCTAAAACAACTCGAGGTAAAAGACCTTTGGCCAAGAAGGCCACAACAGCATGCACCACAACACCAAGGCACAAAATCGAAGCACCACCACCTCGAGCAACCCACAAAAAGGAGGAGGAAATGCACAACAGGCCTCTTCCGCACGCAAGATAGGAGATCGAAGCACAAAACTAGCACATCCGCAAGAAGTACCACCAGCCACATGGCCACGGCACACACCACATCACCAGCTACAACGGCACGATGAGCACAGAAAAACGAAGCAGGACCATCTGAGCTATGGGGACACACGCAGTCCTACCAACGCAGCCAGGAAAATTGGAAACAAACAACAAGGCACCTGGCCAACACAACAACTAGACACACGGTCAAAGGTACCGCACCTTGACCGACAATGCTCAGATAGACTGTAACACAGACAGTCCAACTGGAAACAATGACAGCTCATCTCTACAGAGAGAGCAGCAACAAGCAAATCAAACACTAGGCAGCTATGGAAAGGACCTCCACCAAGAACGACAGAGAGTCGTCCAAGGAAAAGTCCACCGGAACAACAACCCAATCAACCAACCCACACAGATCTTCAAAGAGAGCACAACAGCAAGTATAAACAATACAAGACAGTTCTGGGAGAACCTCCACCAGAACGACCAAGATACCGTTCTGGGAGAGCCCACCAAAACGCTCCAGCCAACCAACAGCACACTCAACCTTGAGGCAGCACGACAACAACTAGAAACAAGCACGGAGCAGTCCTGGGAGAAACCCTCACCAAGACAACAACAAACAGTTCTGGGAACCTCACCAGAACACAAAGCCAACCAACAACACACCTCAACCCTGAGGTAGCACGACAGCAACCAGAAAAGAGCACAAGGAAGTTCTGGGGGAAACCACCACCAGAACAAGCGAGGAAGAGCTCTGGGAACACCTCACCAGAACCCAAGGCCAACCAACAACGCACCTCAACCCTGAGGGCAACAAAACAGAAAAGAGCACAAAGAAATTATGGGAGAAACCTCCACCAGAACAAGCAAGAAAGAGCTCTGGGAACACCTCACCAGAACCCACAATCAATTAGCAAAGGGCCACCAAACAAACACAACAAGCGACACAACACATAACAAACGACACTACAAGCACACACAGAGCAATTGCTAAGTCTGAGCAACAATGCCAACCTAGCGGAACACAGGGCATTCACAACTCACAAAAAGGTGAGGCAACATGCCCAAGCAACCATTGCACAACAAAGCCAAGAGCAAACATAAGTAGGAAAAATAAGGACACCTTCCACTAGACCCGCAGACAACAAATCTGCACCAGTGGAAGCCACACCACAAACAGACTCTCTCAACCACCACAGAACACATGTAGCCGAAAGCGCAGCCAACGATGACCAGGAGCACCGCACCGGACCTGTCTGCAACAGTCCTCCTCACAAGAAAGACCTCCACCAGCAACTCCATCATCAACAGCACCAACGACACGAACCAACCAGCGATCACGCACTACGCACGCAGCACTGCAACGATGGAACCCTTCTACGACTCCCACTAGAATCTTGCTGAACCACAACCTACCTGCAAAATATGATCAAGGCGCAAACCTAACACTAACACACCACGGACGGTGCCAGCAACGCACTTGAACTATTTTCTGGGATAGCCATAGCCATTAACCCATTGTAAATCTCAGAAGACATTTGCTCTGATACCAACTGTAACGACCCAAGAATCCGATACCCGGAACCCTCCAAGTACCCGACCCTTGGACCGCCACCCACGGATCCGAAGACCCGGAAGGGTTAGAAATATGTCCAGTGAGATATACAACAAGTTACAATGGCTAAACAATTAAAGAAATGTAACAGCGGAATACAAATAATACACACAATATCCCAGATAATAATTCAAGTGCAAAAGAAAAATACTAACCATTGCTAACGCTGCAGACCACAAGCGGCACGACGTAGACCGTCCGAACACGAGCACCAGCTCCCACGAACTCAACCTGGAAGGAAGTAAGGGGGGGAATGAGCTTCGCGAACGAAGCCCAGTAGGGAACCCAACCCCTCACCGGTTCGACAGCGGAAACAAGACAACACAACTAAACTAGGCAGGAAGAACAGTGCTACTGAAGGAAACAAGCTAGCTACACCAAGCGGAAGGGCGGCGGTAACTCAAGCAACAAGTCTACTAACTAAGCAGGTGATATAATAAAATAAAGACACAACCGCGCAACACTAAAATAAATAAACGGAAAGTACATAGGTCCACAAGTATCGCCACACGGCACAACAACACACCGTCTCAACCTCGGTAAACGTGCTCCGAGCACGCCACACAACTGCACGAGCAGACGGTAAAAACCCTCGTCTGAATGACACACACTAGCCACAACCCAGCCTCTACTAGTCAGCGGTCAGCTGCGCCCACCGGCGTCTTACCGCTCGACCACGAGTCCAGGTCTCCCCTCCCGTCGGAGTGAGACGCGTGGACAAACACAACCACAAGCCGTAGTCTGGCCGGACTACGGTCCCACGCCTGTCCTCCCGACACGGCTCCGGAACCGTGTAAGGCGAGGCAGTGAGAACGGACTAGCTGGCCCGCACCGCGACACTCCAAACTCCGCGGGACCCGGACCAACTAAGTGAGCTCAACAAACGACTCAACGCCGCTGTCCAACACCGTTTTCCCCTTCGTCCGGAGAAACGCTCGACGGACGCACTCGTGGCTCGGAGACCACCCTCAACGGGCCCACGAGGATGGGGGTCCCGGGGAACGGTAACAACCCAAACACGCACCGTGCGCTGGGACAAGCCCTCAAGTGTCGCAACACCGGGCGAAGACTAGTAAGGCGCAGTGCTAGGGAGTCAGCACAAGCGTCACGAGCACGGAACGGAAACTCGATGCCGAAACAGATCCACTAAGGTACCTGATTGACGGTCAACCATGAAAAGCTAGAATTACCACCCGGACAGTCGGTCGGCCCTCGGAACTCACCCCACGGGTGCCGGAAACCCCAACACGACTGTTCGGGTCAAACGGTCAAACGGCCCCACCGGCCCGGTCGGAGCCGACTCGGGCGAGCCCGGAAAACGAGGAACCTAACATGGCAGTCATCAATCCCGGGCTGGCCCATTGGCACAGTCGGGATGACCCCAACGCCAAAAACAGCCCGAAAAACGGACTCCGGATGGCCCTAAAAGGCCCAAAAGGGGGCAAGAAACCAGTCTGGCACAATATGCCACAGACCCAGGGCTGTCCAGGCCCCGGCGCAGTGCGCCGGGCAGGACACAGCTGGCGCAATGCGCCAGCCAGGCAGTGGGCTGGCGCACTGCGCCAGCCCCCCCATCCCATCCCCAACCCGACCCCCTGTTCCGCGACAGTGGGGAAGGAAGGGAGGGGGAGGGGACGGCCCGCCGGTGGTCGGCCTCCGGCCGCCGCCGGCGCGGTCCGCCGGTGGCGGGGGAGGGAACCGGCCACCGTCGGCCCTCCCCGGCCACCATTGGCCTCCGGCCAGGAGAGAGAAAGGGAGAGAGAGGGGACGGGAGCAGGGTCGGAGGGGGGAAGCCACAGCAACACAGAGGGAAAAGGGGGGGGGGATCCGGCCGACGCCGGAGAGGGGAGAGAGAGGTCCCTACCTCGGCGGTAGGACCCGCCGGCGGCGATCCCCGGGGCGACCTCGTCCAACGCCAAGGGGAGGGGGGCGGCGGCGAGCTGGAGCAGGGGAGGAAGGAGGTGGCGGTGCGGGGGCTTGGGCCTTCCTCCTGGCGATGACGCGGCGAAGCAGCAGCAGCGGCAGCAGCAGAGCGAAAGAGAGAGAGAGAGAGAGAGAGAGAGAGAGACGGAGAGACCAAGAGAGAGCGAGAGAACAGAGGGGGCGAGAGAGAGGGAGGTGGTGGCTTGCGGGAGGGGAAAGAAGGAGAAGGGAAGGAGGGGGGCGGGTTTCCCTTCCGAAAAAGGGCCAGCAGGCCCCTTCCGGAGCCCCTGCACACATGGTGCAGGGGGGAAAGGGGGGGACCACACCCCCTCCCCTCCCAATCCTCACACCAGCAGCATCACCGTCGCCGCCGAATACAACAAGGTGGAGGACACCTTGAAGGCGCCGTGGCCGGGCGTCCCCTCGGCGAGGGGGATCGCCGCTAGCCCCGCGGCGACGGACGCGGTGAGGGTCATGGCGTTGAGGGAGTTGAGGAGGAGGTGGTTCCAGTTGTTCCGCTGAGTGCCGATGATGTCGTGCATCTGAGCCCTGTCAGCGGCGGCCTCCATGACGGCATAGAGCTTGGGGGCCACGTCTCCGTCGTCCACTCCCGACGCTGCCGTCTGCTTCCGGGGATGGTACTTGCACCCGCCATATCGATCTCCTTCATGACCAGCTGCTCCAAGTTCGCCATTATTGGCATCCTTTGGAGAGAGAAACCGGATTTGGACCGATTCCCGTCTGCATGGAGGCTGCAACGAGTCCTTCCAACAGATCTGGGGACGGAAGAGCTGGAGGCCGCCTGCAAGATGTTTCTGAGCTGCAGGCCTGTCGCCATCTCTCTGTATATGCTCCTCTCTTACTCGTGTGTTTGCTCCGCGAACAAGGATGTCGGCTATGTCTATTCGAGATCTTAGGACAAAGCGATCGAATCGAACTCCGAAAGAAGAACACCGGAGACGCTAGCTAGCTACCAAGCAAGCGGAGGCTTTGCAGCTCGAAGATGGTTAGGCAGACAGGTTACCGACGCCGTATTTATAGGGAGCTCCTGGGAGTCGTGGAATGGCGTTGGGGGCCGCGGCATTAAAGTTTGAAGTGGCCGCGGTCGTCCCCGTGCTGATGTCGCCACGCTGTTTTGAGTTGGTCGCGTGCAACTGTCAACTAAGTCCGACGGGCCGAGTCGTCGGCTCCGCTCGTTGTGAGGCCGTCAATTTGGGATTTCTCGAGTTGTAACGCGACTCGGCGGGCGATGCTATCGGGTTCATGGCCTTACTGTTCCTCTATTCTTAGGCATCGTTTGGCAGTGAGATTTCTGCCGATTTTGAGCTTAAAATCTCTGACAAATTCTATCTTAATTTCCAATGAAGACAAGTTATATTGGATTTGGTGCAAAGTGTTTTTTGAGTGGGAGAGAGAGATAGACACATTGTTCTCTCTCTCTCCCTTCCATCAAAAGCGGAAGGGAGGTCGCTTCTGAACCGATTTTGAAAAAGTTAACACCATTAACTCACCTAAAGTACCGGGTGGATGGGGTAAACATTGTTTTCTTATTAAAATACTAGTTGTTAAAGTGATGGAAGCGGGTTGCATGCAATTGTTGTCAATAGGGCAGGTGATTTTAAAATGTCATCATTACAATCTCCCATGTGTCAGAAAATGATGTAAAATCAAATTTTTGGGATTTTTACTTTTTACACCCACAGTCCCAAACGCCGCCTTAGTTGAGCACTCTTTTCTTTTCTTGTATCCGTAGCTCTGTACATATATTTGGAGGGAAGGAGATATTTTCTGGAACTACTACTAACTTTGAGCTCGAAATGCCATTACCACACTGAGCTGTGCAGAAGGAGTAGTTGCATCTCCACTGGATGGTGCATTGATTGGTATTGAAGGTGCACTGGCCACCCATTCTTGTATGTTGATCTTGCATTAATTGTGCATTAGCTTTCCGCTCCGCATAACTATCACGAAGTGGATCTTTTGTCGTTACTTCTCACGCAAACATGGTCATGACAGTTGTCTAGACACGTGACATCCACTCAGATAAGCCGACTGCAAGGACTATAGTTGGGAAGGCAAGAACACTTTTTTTTTTGTAACGAGAAAACTCTGCCTCGTTTGATTTTGTGGGCCTAAAGATTGGTGTTCGTGAATTTCAAGGTCAAGATTTGATAGCTCTTATTTTCTGTGTACTCATATTATTTTTACTTCACTTGACCGAAAAAATTTCGAATCTACACATCTCAAAAATTATATGTAAATCAGGTAAATCTCCCCCAAAAATCGAACTCAGAACCTCCTACGTTTAAACAAGAGTTTTAACCGATCGACCCAACCGGGGACCTCAAAAGCAAGAACACTTGATTGATTAGTAACAACACTTTATTAATTAATTTGTTCCTTTAATCGGTTAATTGGTCTCAAATCGATTCTGGTCACCCCTCTGGGTCGCCACAGGCTGGCTGGCTGCGCTGGGTTTGGGCCGCTAGCTGCGCCCACATGTGGGTGCCTGTAATCTTGGTGCAGTTATGGGACAGATGGTGGTGATGAGAAGAATGTCTTGAGAGATTAAGAATACGTATACCCAATGTAGACGTGGTGCAAGTACAGAAAAAGATCACGCCCAAAAAAAATACAGAAAAAGACGAAATGTATGATTCGGCTAGCTTTAAGATTAAGGGTTGAGTTCAATTCGGAGGATTGTTAAACAAAAAAAAATACATTTTGGAGGGATTTTTTTAGTATTTTTTTTTTTTACAGAAACCATTGTTCTAAAAAATATTACTAAAATAATATCAAATATACCACTCATAAAAAAAGGTAAATTAATTAAGAATTCCTATCTGATTTTTGACTTATTTGTTAGTCCTTAACCGAGTTGTAACTCATTACAATTAGTGTTATCACATGTTACAATATACGTTAAGTCTTATTACAATAATGACCTCCCTATTACAATCAGCGACTTCTAATTAATTTATCCAAAAAATTTTACAGAGATATCATCGGGATTTACTTTTGTAAGAGAACATTTCTCCAAATTTTTGTTATTCTTATTACTTCAATGTTTTTTATGAAAATGCCCTTATTGCTTTCTTTTTTAGACTTTGAGATTTAGATTTAGGTGCTAAAATTGTTTAACCTAAGGATAAATAAGAGATTTTCTTTCATGGGTTAGACATACCATGCTTAAATAGATGAGCAATGTCACGTGACTACGACATATCTACAATATTTTCTATTTATGAGTGATATATTTAACGATATTTTAGCAACAATGATATATTTGTCATTTTCTATGTAACAATAATTTTGTGGAGGGGTAAGTTGGATTGCCTATTAAAGCCCAATTAATTATCTGGCACACCAACTTATATGCACCAGAATAGACTTCCACCTGAGAAGACAAGGTGGGCTCAGCACACTAGCCTAGCATAGAGTCGACCCCTCATTTCAATCAAACATCGAGTTTTCAACCCCGAGGTCACGACATGACTCTATCTATATGACACATGGCACCCCATTCTCACCATTCGATGTGTCTTTGTCCCGCCATGACATGGTGCTTGATGGCCCAAAAACAAAACATGCACCAATATGTACCAAAGGCTACTCTCTTACATGACCCTGCATCATCTAGAGGCCAATGGACGATGCCCTTCAAAAGGGGATCTGTAGACTCTCTCAGTGGGCATTGAGATTGCAAAAATGATAAAGCTCTCCATCTTAGGAGAATGGTGAGCTACATCACCCGATGGTAGGGCTGTAAATGAAACTTGAAAACTTGAGATTCCAACCTAATTTCAATAAGAATTATCATATTAGGAATTGAAAATTAATATTGGCAATTTATCAGAATAAATATCAGTTATTCCAATAAGTTAACAAAATTGGAATTGAAATATCCTCATTTTGAAACCAAATTTTTATTTTGGTTAAATTAAAGATTAAAAAAATAACAACTTAAAGTGTTAAACCTAAGGCCTCATAGAAACTTGAATATTAAATTAAACATTAAATTAAAAAAAATCTAAATTTCAGAAAGAAAAATGATACTGATTTCAATTTTACTTTCGATAAAGTAATCAGAATCAGATCGAAATCGAAAATGATTAGTCAAATTATATCAGAATCGAAAGGGTTATACATTTATCGGAATCAATATCAGAAACTCATGTTTCTGGTACCGAACTCTACCCAGTTTACAGCCTATCCGATAAAGACTTTTTCACCTCTTTACGACTCGTCTACACAACTAGATAAAAAGGAGACACAGTCAATAAATATATAACCTAAGGATAAATAAGAGATTTTCTTTCATTGGTTAGTCATACCATGCTTAAATAGATGAGCAATGTCACGTGACTACCACATATCTACAATATTTTCTATTTATGAGTGATATATTTAACGATATTTTAGCAACATTGATATATTTGTCATTTTCTATGTAACAATAATTTTGTGGAGGGGTAAGTTGGATTGCCTATTAAAGCCCAATTAATTATCTGGCACACCAACTTATATGCACCAGAATAGACTTCCACCTGAGAAGACAGGGTGGGCTCAGCACACTAGCTTAGCATAGAGTCGACCCCTCATTTCAATCTGACATCGAGTTTTCAACCCTGAGGTCACGACATGACTCTATCTATATGACACATGGCACCCCACTCTCACCGTTCGATGTGTCTTTGTCCCGCCATGACATGGTGCTTGATGGCCCCAAAACAAAACATGCACCAATATGTACCAAAGGCTACTCTCTTACATGACCCTGCATCATCTAGAGGCCAAAGGACGATGCCCTTCGAAAGGGGACCCATAGACTCTCTCAGTGGGCACTGAGATTGCAAAAATGATACAGCTCTCCACCATAGGGGAATGGTGAGCTATATCACCTGATGGTAGGGCTATAAATGAAGCTTGAAAACTTTATATTCCAACCTAATTTCAATAAGAATTATCATATTAGGAATTGAAAATTAATATTGGCAACTTATCATAATAAATATCAGTTATTCCAATAATTTAACAAAATTGGAATCGAAATATCCTCATTTTGAAACCAATTTTCGATTCTGGTTAAATTAAATATTAAAAAAATAACAACAAAGTGTTAAACCTAAGGCCTCATAGAAACTTGAATATTAAATTAAACATTAAATTGAAAAAAAAATCTAAATTTCAGAAAGGAAAATGATACTTAATTCAATTTCACTTTCGATAAAGTAATCAACCCTAAATCGAAAATGACTAGTCAAATTATATCAGAATCAAATGGGTTATATATTTATCAGAATCAATATCAAAAACTCATATTTCTGGTACCGAACTCTACCCAGTTTACGGCCTATCTGATAAAGATTTTTTTACCTCTTTACGACACGTCTACACAGCTAGAAAAAAAGAAGACACAGCCAACAATTGTAAAACAGCACCATCATCTTCTACTCTCGAACAACTCATCTACGTACGTTGTTGGAAAATAGGGAAAACGTGCCCAAAAACCTTTCAACGAATGTTTAAAAGGGATACTCCAACATCGATGGAGAGGGGGACATACCCCATATGTAGAGTACCAACCCAGTCCAAAAACTATCTCTACTCTTTCAACTCCTCCTTCCCATATTCTAGTTGAATCTTTGATTTGAACATTAGAGAATTTTCTCTGAACATTATTCTGGAGACCTCTTGACTGCTCCTTCTCCCTTACTGTTGCGAGCCAATATCTTCTCTCGAACAAAACAAATGTAAGAACTCTTAAAGGTGGAGAGTCCAAAGACACGACTTCTATAAGTTTCTATGCAAAAAATCTCCTTTTGCCCCTTATATAAATTGAAATTTCAAACTGAGATAACCAATTGAATAAAAATAATAAACTAAATTACTAGACCTTAATTTATCTCGAATAAAATAAGATTTATCCAAATTTCTTTGTCAACCTTACCAAAACAATGTTTACTTATCAAAGCGAGTGAAATATGAAATAGTGCCCCTGTTTGATTATCAAAGTCCCCCCTCGTAGCTAGAGGCCCTGTTCTAAGAAGTAAGAACCTTTTTCTAAATTATAGAAAGGGTGGTAAGTGGAATTTAAAGAATATCTTTATGAAGGATGGGTGTTGAATGGTTTTTTCTTCCCGCTTTTCTGGGTCAATGACTGCATCTCACAAAGTTAAGGGTTCAACTTCTCTATGTATTTAAAGAGTGGTTTAGTGATAGTCTTTCTTATACAAAAAAATTAAGGGTTCAACTTCCACTTATATAACAAACTTATAAAGAAATTTTTAAGAATGAAATCAAAGATTCAACTCTCATCAAATGATATAATAGGTTAATCTTTGAATATTTTTTTTTAAAAGCCCTTACTTCTCTTCTTCAACTATGGAAAGATTTATAAAGGAAGGGAAATTATCCAGAAGCAATATTTTTTTCTCATTGAAATCAACTGTCAAAGGATGACCAGAAAATGTAAGGTTACAGGCTATCTTTTCTATACAGAAATTGGGGTGATCAGTATATATACAGAAAGGGAACACAGTAATTACTGAACTGCTGCATTGGGTTACTAAAACAGCTTTCCAGCATGCTCTCCATCTCCGTGCTTTCGGGGAGAGGAAGACGAAAGTGTCCGGAGCTCAGAAGGGCTTCTACCAAGCTGCAAGGCCATCCTTAGTTCGAACAGCTCGCCGTTCTCCCTATGCTTCACATCTGTTTCCTCCAGGTTGAACTCTATCTCTTCCTCCAGCTGACGGTAGAACCCAGCGCAGTTTCTGAACAGCTCGAAGATCATACCGATCTGCCCTCCGTGCTCCAGCGAGTTCACCACGGTTGCCAGAGCTCCGCCCACGACGGCGAACATCAAGGGCCATTCGCCAAGGGAGGCGGAATCCATCAGACCTGCGCCGGCGGCGGCCAATCCGGTGATGGCGGGGCCGGCCACGGCCATGGCCGTGTTAATACCCAACACCAATCTGCCCAGTTTCACGTATTCGTCTGTGTCTTTTTTCTTCAGTGTTCCGAGGACGCCCGTCATCACGTCTTCAAGGCCCTTGCTCCAACCATTAATCCCTTCTGCTCCCTTCCTTGCGGTCGCGTTCGTTTGTTGAGGTGAGCGCTGTCGCCGCAGCTGGCGCCCCAGCTTGGGCCACCACACCGTGGGCTCGACGGTCTTGGGGAACTTCTCGAGCATTCCCGGAAGCAAAGCGAGCGGGTACGCCTTGTCCAGGGCCAGCACGCGATCCACGGCGTCCTCCACATCCGCGGGCGTGCCGGTGCCGAGGGCGAGGGTGGTCTGGATCTTCTTCTCCAGCTTCCTAAACAAGCGGGCGGCGTTCCTCTGCTCCTCGGCCAGTTGGGATGGCTGGATCTTGTTGACCACCAGCAGCATCACCGTCGCCGCCGAATACAACAAGGTGGAGGACACCTTGAAGGCGCCGTGGCCGGGCGTCCCCTCGGCGAGGGGGATCGCCGCTAGCCCCGCGGCGACGGACGCGGTGAGGGTCATGGCGTTGAGGGAGTTGAGGAGGAGGTGATTCCAGTTGTTCCGCTGAGTGCCGATGATGTCGTGCATCTGGGCCCTGTCAGCGGCGGCCTCCATGACGGCATAGAGCTTGGGGGCCACGTCTCCGTCGTCCACTCCCGACGCTGCCGTCTGCTTCCGGGCGATGGTACTTGCACCCGCCATATCGATCTCCTTCATGACCAGCTGCTCCAAGTTCGCCATTATTGGCATCCTTTGGAGAGAGAAACCGGATTTGGCCCGATTCCCGTCTGCATGGAGGCTGCAACGAGGCCTTCCAACAGATCTGGGGACGGAAGAGCTGGAGGCCGCCTGCAAGATGTTTCTGAGCTGCAGGCCTGTCGCCATCTCTCTGTATATGCTCCTCTCTTACTCGTGTGTTTGCTCCGCGAACAAGGATGTCGGCTACGTCTATTCGAGATCTTAGGACAAAGCGATCGAATCGAACTCCGAAAGAAGAACACCGGAGACGCTAGCTAGCTACCAAGCAAGCGGTAGGCAGACAGGTTACCGACGCCGTATTTATAGGGAGCTCCTGGGAGTCGTGGAATGGCGTTGGGGGCCGCGGCATTAAAGTTTGAAGTGGCCGCGGTCGTCCCCGTGCTGATGTCGCCACGCTGTTTTGAGTTGGTCGCGTGCAACTGTCAACTAAGTCCGACGGGCCGAGTCGTCGGCTCCGCTCGTTGTGAGGCCGTCAATTTGGGATTTCTCGAGTTACAAGCTTGGGAAACGAGGTGCGACTCGGCGGGCGATACTATCAGGTTCATGGCCATATTGTTCCTCTATTCTTACTTGATGACCATTCTATCATATTGAATAATAATTTAACACCAATTAGAACCAAAGTTAATTACAAAGCTAGTTAACTAGCAAGGATAATGCTAGTTATACGTCTTTGAATTATGTCATTAACGTACTCACATCTCCTATAGCCACTGATGAAGTCAGTTCCTAAAATTCGTAAGAGCCGAACAAATTCAACTCTTTAAATCATGTTTGATATTATGATAAATCGGAAATAGAATGAGATTATTTTAAAATTTTAAAGATATTTTTAAAATTTTAAAGTTATCCTCAATCTATCATCCATCTATTTTAATACAAAATAGTCTCTAAGAGTCCAACGTTGATTGCTCGAGATACTATTGATTGTTTGGAAGTGAGGCTATCGAATCAATATGAAAATGAGTTTATAAGAAGTCAACTAATTTAGGATGGTGCTCCTCTGACACTCAAGTCAAAAATCAGTCTTTTGAGAAAAATAAAGAGAATTGGACGGAGAGAGAAAGAAAGAGTCTAAAACTAGAGTTGGGCGTTTCAATGAGCTCTATACATATAGTTTGGAGGGAAGGGGATGTTTTCTAGAACTACTACTAACTTTGAGCTCGGAGTGTCATTACCACTCTGAGCTGTACTGAAAGAGTAGTTACATCTCCACTAGTAGGGCTGCAAATGAAATCCGATATATTGATATTCCGATCCGATTTTGATAAAAATTATCAATTTCAGAATTAAAAATTGATGCCAATAGTTTATAGGAATCGGTATCGGATATTTCGATACGTTATCGGAATCGGAATTAAAAAATAGTCAGAATCAGAATCGGTATCGGTTATCTAATAAATTATCCATAAACTCAAAAGGTAAAACTACAGTAAGCACCTTAGTTTATCGGAATTTCAGTTTCGGTAATATTATCGGAATCAGAATTAACCATTTCGATTTTATCGAAATCAGAATCGAAACTGAATTTTGGTTATCGGAATCGGAATCTGTGTTTCCGATTCCGAACCCGACCCAGTTACAGCCCTATCTACTAGATAGTGCATTGATTGGTACCCAAGGTGCACTGGCCACCCTTTCTTGTATGTTGATCTTGCACTAATTGTGTATTAGCTTTCCGCTCCGCATAACATCACGGTGTGAATCTTGTCATTACTCCTCAGGCAAACATGATCGTGACAGTTGTCTATACACTTGACAACCACTCTAATAACTTGGATCCGGCTGAGATAAGCCGATTGCAAGGACCATAGTTGGGAAGGCAATAGAGAACACTTGATTGATTAGTAGCAACACTTTGTTAGTTTGTTCCTTTAATCGGTTAATTGGTAATTGGTCCCAAATCGATTCTGGTCAACCATATGAGATTAACATGACTGCAACTCTCTTTATTGGTAATTGGTTGATTTGTCAGACTTGCATACGGCATTTCCATATGAGATTATGTGGGCACCTAAAAAATGGGGATGCAAAGGGGCCTGCCAACAGCCCAACCCATATGGAACATCCCTAAAAAGACCACTAAAAAACCCTTTAAAAGGCCCAACAGAAGCCCATTACCTAGTGGCCCATATACCCTAGGTAAGGCGGTCATCCTATGGAATTCCTCACCTCCCCACTACCCAGACAAGCCTGCAAAATGGCAGCAGAAGAGAGCGGCCAGCAGGTTTCCTCTTAAGGAAATGGGATGCAAAAGAGTGGCTGGGTTGGTGGCCTTCGGTGGGGGTTCTTTTTAGAAGAGGAGAAAGAGACTTGCTGTCCAAGGCTGGGGAGGAGAGCAGAAAAAGAGGAAGAGGTTGAGGAGGTGGTTCTCGGAGGGCTCTTCTGCAAGAGGTAGCTGGGAAGGCAGAAGGCATCAAGAGGAGGCTGCTTCCAGAGAGGCCCTGTGTGAGAAAAGGCAGAAGCAAGAAGAGAAGGAAAAGGTTTTGTCCCAGCTAAAGTGGGGGGGCTTCGGAGGAGTTTTCAGAAGGGCAAGGCTGAGCTTTTCTACTCTCCCCTCCAGCTGGTTACCAAGGAAGCAGAGGGCTGCCGGTCTGGGGTTCGGTTGAAGGTGGCTGTCTTCCTCTCTCTCTCTCTCTCTCTCTCTCTCTGCTTCTCTCTCTCCCTTTCGGGGTTGGCTACGGGAAGAAGCATTGGAGGGAGGGCTGGAATCTTCAAGAGACCTCTTCCAGTTGGCTGGCCGGTGGTGCCTTCCCAAGGAAGAGAATCAAAAAAGAAATGGGAGGGGCAAGCAGTTGAGAAGGGGGACTGTCATGGCAGTCACCATGATTCCATTCTTCTTTTGTTTTCTTTTCCCCTATATGTAACTACCTTGTGCTAACAGTGAAAAGAATCTCCCTCTTCTACTCTCATATGCATATGGTTCTTTCCTCTCATGGTCGGTCTGTACTTCCCTTCCCCCCTTCCTTTGTTTCAGTTGTGCTTTCCTATGCTCTTGCATGAAACCGAGATGTTTTCTAAACATGGTAAATAAGTATGCTCTTCACCATGTTTTCCTCTTTTAGTTGATTTTTTTTTCCTTTTCTCACTTTATCTGAGACAAACCATTACCTCACCCGGGACTTTGGGGAGGGCCATTGGGTACTTCTCAGCCCGCCAAGGGCAGTCTATGAGGAGTTACTCATTGCCTGGAGGTCTGTTTGCTGCAATAGATCCTTTGTTTGATGTTTTTTTATTTATTTATTATCCGGATTTTCTTGTGCATTAACCGTAAGTCTTGAAGGCCCAATCTAGGGGGGTTATACAAGGGCATATATGTACCTCCTCTGATGAGTCTAAGGACAGACAGAGCACTGTTCAAATCCCCTTATCACTGTTCATGTCTCACTGTCCCAACCCTGCCGATTCGTTTTCTTATGAGACTTTGAACATCAAGGGTTAGATGGCTAACACCTGGGTCATGTTCAGGCTTATGAGGGGCGGCATTATATGCCATATGATCTGTGTTTCCGACAGGACGCCCAAACGCTGCACGTGTTTTGAGAACCGTGTTCCCGAAGTGCTGCCGAATCACTTTTCCGGGTGACTTTGAACATGAAGGGTTCGGTACCCAGTACCCATGCCCGGTTCAGGCCCATGGATGGATTCTCCATATGTTGAATAGCCCGTCATCCCGGCTGGACGCTCGGATCATCTCCGGATTTTGAGAACCGTGCCTCCGAAGTGCTGCCGAATCACTTTTCCGGGTGGTTTTGAACATGAAGGGTTCGGTATCCAGTACCCATGCCCGGTTCAGACCCATGGATGGGGTCTCCATATGTTGAATAGCCCGTCAGCCCGGCTGGACGCTCGGATCATCTCCGGATTTTGAGAACCGTGCCTCCGAAGTGCTGCCGAATCACTTTTCTGGGTGGTTTTGAACATGAAGGGTTCGGTATCCAGTACCCATGCCCGGTTCAGACCCATGGATGGGGTCTCCATATGTTGAATAGCCCGTCAGCCTGGCTGGACGCTCGGATCATCTCCGGATTTTGAGAACCGTGCCTCCGAAGTGCTGCCGAATCACTTTTCCGGGTGGTTTTGAACATGAAGGGTTCGGTATCCAGTACCCATGCCCGGTTCAGACCCATGGATGGGGTCTCCATATGATGAATAGCCCGTCAGCCCAGCTGGACGCTCGGATCATCTCCGGATTTTGAGAACCGTGCCTCCGAAGTGCTGCCGAATCACTTTTCCGGGTGGTTTTGAACATGAAGTGTAACGCCCCGACGCGGAATATCGGAGCGGGATTACAGTTATTAAATAGTACAGAGCGCGAAATAAATGCAAATCATTGCTCAATGGAATAATACCAAATAAACTCCAATTTCATTAATAATCCACCAGTCATCATTTACATCAACGTATCAGAGCCAGAACTAAGGCCCAGAGTACTTTATTCAAAATCAACTATTACATTATGACTAACTGACTCACTAACTACTACTAGATAGCACTGGTGGCTGAATGGTCACTCTTGAGCATCTCCCTCAGTCCCGTCCTCGTATGTGTGGTCGTCTCCATCCGACTCACCTGAACACATTAAATAAATACGCAGGATGAGCGAATAACGCCCAGTAGGACTTAATATCTCATGAACACAAGCATGCTTTAAATAGTTAATGTTTTAATGGCAGGTTAACTAGAGAGTAAAGTCATGTAGAGCATGTCACGATAACGAGAGATCAATTGCAACTGGCACAGGGAAAATAGTGCAACGAGAACGATAATAGAATGGCCATGTAACGAAATAACACGTAAATTGCACAACGGTGCACTAGTAACGATCACGCTTGCACTTGTAGAGATAGCACTTTGATTGTCATAGATTAATCTAGATAGTAAACTGGCGCTGGATGCATGCCGTAACACATCCTATGATCATTTTAACTCCCATGGGCACTGGCACTTTTCGGGCGCTCCTCCCAGGACCTGATCAGGCCCTATTGCGCTGGCATTAGTCATTTCTTTATCTTAGACAATCACACGAATGGCCAATAGAGTACCAAGAAGAGATAAGAGAGTACTAGACGAGATAGATAAGAGTGTAGAGAGAACGTGAACAGATGAGAGGATATAGATAATAGATGAGATAGAGACAATTCCGTAAAACACGATAAAACACGATAGTAACGGTTGCACAGCACCAAGTCGGGTGCCGGCAGTCTGGTAGAAGTCACAACCGCCCCTTAGCCGTGCTGTGTACACGGGTCAGGTGGTCCGGTGTGAACTCAAGACGAGAAGGAACACTAAGGCTTGGATCGTACTGATCCCTGAGGTGTAACGGGTTTTAGGGTACAACCAGCTCATTGACTAAGGACGTGCGCCAAAGCCAAGAAGACTTACGGAGGTCTTGACAAGGAGTCCCTGGTCCAGTCGAGAGTATTCCCGGTGGAGAGGTGGTCCAAGTCAAGGAAAAGTGTGTAAAAACGGGTCCGTCGTGCCTCGAGTGCTCGAAGGCCGAGGGAAAACGGTAACGGTAGATAAAATGCGCGAGTAAAAATAGAAAACAATTGTATTTAAATAAAATAGGGTAATTTAGTCATTTATTTCGATAATTTACCGAATACATTATTGCATAATTTATCAAGGTCAAATAGTAATTTACAATGTTATGTGTGTGCAAGTGTAAAGAAATCTTGAGGATATGATAAGTCGTGAAAAATGTCATTTTAAATAATTAAATGTATATTAAAGCCATTTATTAATTTGCCAAGTCAATTAACAATAACATGATTTAAACATGGCTAATTAGAGGGTATAAAGCATAATCATCAGGGCATATAAGCAAATTTCGGGTTCTGGCTATTTTCCTGTTAACGCGACAGAGGTACCCGTCGCGACTCCAAGTCGCGACAAGGCGGCTGGACGCGACAAGCGAACCGGAGTCGCGGAGGCTTAGGTCGCCGCGTTATTAACGCGACATGATAGAGGGGCGCGACTCGACGGGTATCGCGGCGGATCGCGCCGTCGCGATAACAGGAGAGTCCGGCCCATTTTTCCTTTTTCCAGGGCGAGTTATCTGTGATACAGGGACGTTGTAAATTCCATATAAAATAGTACGGTGATCCAAAAAGTATGAAACCAGTTTTAAACGAAAGTAGACATGTATATATATCAACATGCATGATTAATTTGAAAATAGACAAGGTTTAGACATGCATTGATCAAGTAACTTTTCGGTGACCTAAACAGGTACAGTCAGGGTTCAACGAATTATTTAGAGATGTATACATGATGAAAAATTCTGAAACCAGTGGCGTTTGAAAGCTAACATGTAGTAGTATTTATGATAATTTTGTCATGGAATTATGTCAAGTGTGCACGAGGTTAAAAAGGAAACAAGAAGAGTTGCGTGCACAGATCTGACAGATATTCAAAGATTTAATTCTTCCTAATGGGAGATCGAAATCAATCAAGACTAGGGGCGTTTGAAAGCTAGTGTGATGTAGTATATCTGAAAATTTTATCATGGCATGAGAGCATGTACACATCGGGAATTAGAGAAAACATGAGATTAGGGTTCATGGTGACAGCAGGATTTCATGAATTTAATTCGCCCAAATGGGTGAACGAAATACCACGAAACCATAGGGCTTTTGAAGAGGTACATGAAGGCTACCTAGGGTAATTATTTCACAATTTTTTCTTGAGAGATTGCCTACCTTTTTCGTGGAGTAAGAAAACCCTAGCTTAGATGACGAAAAATCTGATAACCCTTCTTGTTCTAGCCTCCTCCTCCTTGCTCCTTTGTCTCCAGCCCTTCTCCTCTTTCTCCAGAGCTCTAGCCACGAAAATGGGTTGCTAAAGATGAGTTTTTTGATGTATAAGGCCATCTATAGGAGTCCTAGTCATTATAAGAGTCCTCCTTTCCATTAAACTCTAAATTTCCTTCTTTATCTCCCACTTTCTCTTATTTATCCACCTAATATGGCTAGGGAGAGAGCTAATTTCGTGGCCAAAGGGTTAGGGTGGTGTAAGGACTCTTATTTAAGATATATATGAGTTATTTAGCATTTAGCTTAACCCTTTCCTATTTATTTAATTAATTAGGTACGAATTTCACCTATTTACCTCTCATTCCATGATGGGCTAACCCTATTTGGGCCCATTTCATTGGGTTTGGGTTATTAGAGTAACCCATTAATAATTTAACTTAATGGGTATTACTTTAATTCCCACTTATCCAATGCATTCTCTCTTTATTCCAATTAAATCAATTTATTTCATTTATTTGAATAAAAATAAAATAAAGATTATTCTATTTGGATTTTAAAAATCCAGGGTGCTACATCATCCCCTCTTAAAAGAATTTGGTCCCCAAATTCATATGATCGAAAGAGGAAGAATGTCTTACTGAATAGATCTGGATAATTTCGTCGCATGGTTGCTTCGGGCTCCCAAGTTGCCTCTTCAACTTCGTGGTTCCTCCACAGAATCTTGACCACGGGTATGGATCGATTCCGAAGCTGTTGTATCTTCTTGTCTAAGATCTTCACTGGCCTTTCTTCATAAGTCATATCCTTGTTCAGAATAATGTCATCATAGCTGATTACGTGTGATGGATCGTACATATATTTCCTTAGCATGGATACATGGAAAACATTGTGTACTGTCGAGAACTGGGGAGGTAGTGCTAGACGGTATGCTACCTCACCAACTCTGTCCAATACCTCGAATGGACCTATGTATCTCGGTCTCAGCTTGCCTTTCATCCCAAACCTTTGAAATCCTCTGGTCGGGGATACCTTCAGCATTACATGATCTCCGGTCTGAAATTCTAAGTCCCTTCTTCTTTTATCAGCATAGCTCTTCTGCCTGGACTGAGCTACCTTAATTCTGTCTCTGATAATTTGTATGTCTCTGCTAGTATTTTGTACCATGTCTGGTCCCAGCCATTGCTGCTCACCTACTTCATTCCAGCACACTGGCGATCTACAGCTTCTGCCATACAGAGCTTCGAATGGTGCCATCTTAATGCTGGCCTGATAACTGTTGTTGTAGGCGAATTCTATTAGTGATAGTTGTTCATTCCAATAACCTTCAAAATCTATAGTGCAGGCACGTAGCATGTCCTCCACTATCTGGTTGGTCCTTTCTGTCTGTCCATCCGTCTGTGGGTGGAAAGCAGTACTAAAATTGAGTTTAGTGCCTAAGGCAGTTTGGAGTCCCTTCCAGAATCTAGAAGTGAACCTAGGGTCACGATCTGAGACAATGGATACTGGAACTCCATGTAGTCTGACTATCTCTTTTACATATAACGCTGCAAGCACATCAACACTCCAAGTGCTTTTAATTGCTAGAAAATGTGCGGACTTGGTCAATCGGTCCACTATGACCCAGATAGTATCAAGTCCACCTCGAGTTCGGGGTAAACCCATGATGAAATCCATACCGATGATTTCCCACTTCCATTCAGGTATATCTAGGGGCCTAAGTACACCCGCAGGACGACGGTGTTCTGCTTTTACCTGTTGACAAGTGAGGCAGTGCGCGGCATGCTCAGCCACCTCACGCTTCATGTTTGGCCACCAAAATGACCTCTTCATGTCTTGGTACATCTTGGTTGCACCTGGATGTATTGTGTACTTGGTCTTGTGGGCTTCGTCCATCAGTTTCCTTTTCAGCTCTTCATTGTCAGGCACACATGTCCTGGCTTGGAATAATATTCTTCCATCTTCAGCGATGGAGAAGTCTGGCTTGTCAGCTATGGTCTCCCTTACTCTGATTAGAAACGGATCATTAGCCTGTTGCTCTCTGATCTGACAAAGATGTCGGGTTGAGCCTTAAGGTTAGCCACTAACATCTTATCACTTCTCTTTTCAATATTCAGATCTAGACTGGCGAATTGCTCTAACAATTGCATCTCGCCCATGACTAGACAAGATATCGAAGCTACTGGCTTTCTACTAAGTGCATCAGCTACTGCATTACCTTTACCTTGATGGTATTGAATATTGAAATCAAAATCCTTCAAGTACTCCAGCCATCTTCGTTGTCGCATGTTGAGCTCCTTCTGAGAAAATAAGTACTTCAAACTCTTGTGGTCGGAGTAAACAATGAATTGTTCCCCGTATAGGTAATGCCTCCAGATCTTGAGTGCAAATACCACAGAAGCTAGCTCTAAGTCATGGATAGGATAGTTAACCTCATGTTGCTTCAATTGCCTTGATGAATAGGCTATCACTTTCTCATTCTGCATTAATACGCAGCCTAGACCGATTCCAGATGCATCAGTGTAGACTGAGAATCCTGCGCCTTCGACTGGTAATGCGAGGACAGGTGCAGATGTCAACAATTGCTTGAGTGTCTGAAAGCTCTTCTCGCATTCCTTGCTCCAGACATATGGGTTCTCCTTCCGCGTAAGACGCGTAAGAGGTACAACTATCTTGGAGAAGTCTTTTATGAACCGTCTGTAATATCCAGCCAGTCCAAGAAAGCTCCTGATTTCTGTGACATTGGTCGGCCTTTCCCAGTTGAGCATGGCTTCTACCTTGGAAGGGTCGGCCGCGATACCATCCTTGGAAATGACATGGCCTAGGAACGACACCTCCTCGAGCCAGAATTCACACTTGCTCAATTTGGCGTAGAGTTGATTGTCTCGCAAGATTTGCAGAGCGATCCTCAGATGCTCCTCGTGCTCTTCTTTGGTCTTGGAGTATATGAGAATATCATCAATGAATACCACGACGAACTTGTCGAGGTAGGGCCGGTAGATGCTGTTCATTAATTGCATAAAAGCTGCAGGAGCATTGGTTAGTCCAAAAGACATGACTACAAACTCATAATGACCGTACCTGCTCCTGAAAGCTGTCTTGTAAATATCTGCATCTTGAATCCTCATCTGATGATATCCCGATCTAAGGTCAATCTTAGAAAAATATTTAGCTCCTGATATTTGATCAAATAATTCATCAACACGCGGCAGGGGGTACTTGTTCTTGATATGAGATTGTTCAACGGCCTGTAATCGATGCATAACCTCATAGATCCGTCCTTCTTCTTGACGAACAACACTGATGCTCCCCAAGGAGAAGTACTTGGTCTAATAAACCTTTTTCTAGAAGTTCCATCAATTGCTCTTTCAACTCTTTCAATTCAGCAGGGGACATCCTGTAGGGTTGGCGTGAAACGGTGCAGCTCCAGGTACAAGATCAATTGAGAAATTTACATCTCTCTCGGGTGGAATGCCTGGCAGCTCATCAGGAAACACGTCTGGATATTCTTGCACTATGTGGATGTCTGATATCTTAGTTGCTTTCTTCTCAACTACAATTGCGGCGAGAAATGACACACAACCCTTTCTTATCATGTTCTGTGCCTTTATAGCAGAGACGAGGGACAAGTGTCGCTTGTGCCTACGTCCTGTGAAGATTAGCTTAGGGAATTCACTAAAAGAAATTTTCCCTCTTCTACAATCCACGATAGCCCCATACGTGGATAGCCAATCGGCTCCCAAAATGACATCATAGCCCTCCATGGGCATACAGATCAAGTCAGCTCTAAGGTTAAGTTCACCAACCTTAACATCAGCTAATGGAAAATATTTATTTAATTGAGCCTTTTCTCCTAGTGGTGTTGTGACAGATAATTCAAATGTCATAGATGCAGGTTTCTCATTTAGGGTATCAGCAAATGCTTGTGATATGAACGAATGCGTTGCGCCAGTATCGAACAAAACAAATGCTGATTGAGAAAAGACTGGTAGGGTACCTTCTACAACTCCACCTTCCTCGGTGGTCTCCACCTCTTGCAGGGCTTGGAGTCTGCCTGGCTTCTTTGGTCCCGCAGGACGTTTCTCATTCTCCCTCAGTAATGGGCATTCTTGTATGCGGTGATCACGACTTCCACAGCGAAGGCAAGCACCTGCCTTCCTCCAGCATTCTTCTGTCTTATGACCCAGCTTGTCACAATGATTGCATCTGGGCTTGTTGGTAGGAGGGGGACTTTGGGCTTTCGCTCCTGGCTTTCGCTCCTGCCAATTCAGTCCTGCTGATTCACCTTTGCTGAATGGTCTGGCTGCCGATTCAGTCCTGCTGATTCACCTTTGCTGAATGGCCTGGCTACCGATTCAGTCCTGCTGGATCACCTCTGCTGAATGGTCTGGCTACCGATTCAGTCCTGCTGATTCACCTTTGCTGAATAGCCTGGCTGCCGATTCAGTCCTACTGATTCACCCCCGCTGAATGGCCTGGCTGCCGATTCGCTCCTCCTGATTCACCTTTGCTGAATGGTTTTAGCCGCCAAATCGTTTTGCTTGCCGAATCAAATGGATTATGCATGACGATGTTTGGGCATATAAAAGTCAAATGAGATCGAACCATGAAAAGAACAATGACAGTCAAAGCATGTCAAACTTCTTGCATTTACCAAATAGAAAATTGGCGTAATAAACAAAAGAACAAGTAAATGGGCATGCAAATTGACTTTTAAAAGATGAAGAGGACATACACATTCAACTCTCTTGCAATCTAACTACATCTTGTAGTTTTACTTTGCGCCTTTTATCGGATGTCCCGACTTAGGCCATAAGACCTTCTATTCTGGCGATTAATCAAGGGTTTTCTCTTTCTAAAAGAGATGTAATTAACGTCGTTGCGTTCAGGCAACGGCGGGATTTTGGTCCAGGACCCGACATTCACTTTCGTTTAACGAAGTCAAACGGTGCGCACAACAGACCTAAAGCCCTCCGACTCTCGAAGGCAGACCATTTATTGTCACCTCGGTGACTGGCACGCCCGCGCTCTGCAATTGTGGGGTCATCTCTTGTCACCATAGCTCGTGTAGCATCCGACGAGATTTGAACTTACAATGCGCAGCCATGAGAACTTAATAGATTTTAGGATCGATAAATTTTCCATTTCCACAGCGTGGCACGCCCGGTGGGACCAAGCTTCCCTTCATCTCTTCGCAGAATAGAAAAGCCATGTGGCCTTACATAATTGATATTGACTATCATTTTGAATTGATTAACAGGGGTACTAAAAGACAATGGCGGGAGTACACTTCGGACCTCTAGTCGTCCAAGACCATGCGAGGTATGGTTACCTCGCCGTCCCAACCCGCTTTGGAAGCTTTCCTCCGGTGGTGGAGTTCCCCAACTTCTTGGGGGTCGCATTCGTCGACATCCTCCACCCAGAAGCTGAAGCAGAAACAAAAGCCAAGGAGGAAGCTGAAGCTGGAGCTGAACAGCAAGCCAAAGCCAAAGGGATCACCAAAGAGCTAGGCTGCCACGTTCATCATGTGAAGTGTGGCCCCGTTAACAAGAACAAAGGAAAGAAGGTCGATAGATGTCCTCAACAAGTAACAGAAGCTGAGAACATTGTCACTCGCCGAGCACGTGTATCCGCCTCAGGAAAAAGCGTGTGAATCGGGGATCTAAGGATTCACCTGCAGGCTAAGAAAACTGAAGCCATACCAGAGCGGATCACAGCTGCAGTGCCCGTGAAGAATTCGTTTCAGGCTTTGGCAGGAAAGACAGAAATGGCCAAAACCTTCAAGGGCAAGATGGCCCCTAGGCCCGCCAAGTTCAAACAAATCTGGAGGCCTAAAAAGACCCAAAAGAACATGCTTGAAGAAGCCAAATCAAGGGAAGAAGAGGCACCAAGAGAAACAGCTGCTGCGGAAATCCCAAACCGCCAAAAGCCACCTAAAGGTTTCAAAACAAGAGTCCAACAAGGGGGGGCATGTGCTTACGCCCGCTTTCATGATAAGAGAAGGGAGCTGCGCCGATCCGCTCACATCCCGACTGTCCGGGGCGGTCGACCGACGCCTGCTGTTATGGCCGCACGCCAGTGCCGTCAGGAAAAGATCCATAGGTCATGCGACCATGTACTCGGCCTCAACACTTCTCCTCTGCAGAGGTTGAGACCATCAAGAGCCACAGAAGATCCACGAGCCGAAGCTGAGAGCAGTTCGGGTGAAAATGATGTTCCTTGTGAACACGGTCATGAGCAGCCGAGGGGATCCAAACCCGGATATCAGTTTTTAAAAGACTGACCTTCCCTTCCCGAAGGGTTGAAAAAGACCGATATGGGAACCTCAAAATCTTCTCGTGCCACATGGCCGGCGTGTGGGGCCGATATGGGGCTTTACCCGCTGGGAACGAAGAGTTAGTAGAATTGGCGGAAAGACCTGGTGCTGTCACCAGGAGGGTAGCAGCGGCAGCGGCCCTAGCAGCCGCATATGGACGTGAAAATGCGCCCACAGCACAAATGGTAGCGGTCAGTGCCAATATGGTCACCGCCCAGGGCAGTGGGGGCAATGATGACATTCCTCCACCACCACCACCAGATGCAACTTCTGGGGGCACCTTGCAACAGATCCCTCTTGCTGCACCTATAGATCCAGCCGTCATGGAATTGTTGCAGCAATATCAAGCCGAGATCGCAGAGCTCAAACGGCAGATTAGAGGTAAAGGAACTGAGGGACAAGCATCCCGAGAAGTGGAGGGCTCAGGAGAGACCCCTCAAAGGACCGTAGGGTCAATTGAGGCTTCGGCTCAACGCACCATCATGCGGCCAGCAAGTGAACAGCCACGACCATCCCCTGTGGCTACAGCTCAGCAGCCATGCTCACAGGCTCAACACCAACTCTTGCAGCCGCAGTTCTTCCAACAGCAGCAGCAACCATATCAGCCACATCAAGCTCATTCTGTGCAACAACAGCCATTGCCTGCTCATACTCCTGAGCAGCAACTGGAAAATCAAGAGCCGCCCCTGGTACCGCCAGTGGCTATTATCAACACTCCTAACAATCAACCGGCCCACTTCTACCCTCAACAAGTGGACCCAGCCGCCATCAACAAGCTCATGGTGGAGCAGCTAATTGACATGAAGCTCGCTGAACGAGGGGATGGAGAGCAAATGGCTTTTGATGCATATAGGGTACCTTACCCAGCATACCACGCCGTAAAAAGATTGCCTCCAGGTGTCACCAAACCTCCGAAGTTCGACAAATTCAACGGGCGAGGATCTCTAAAAGAACACATTGCCTATTACATCAATGTGATGGGAGATTTAGCAACCGATGAATCATACTTGCTGAAGTTCTTCGGCTCCTCCCTAACAAGCCTGGCATTTGAATGGTATTCCAGTCTGCCAGCGGGGTCCATATCTGACTGGACCGACATGCAAAAGAAATTTAGGGAGAGATTCTACATTGCCGAGAGGGAGGTGACAGTGGCCGAACTCTATGCTACCGGGCAGAAGAGCAATGAATCAGCACTGGATTATATCCAGAGGTGGAGGAACCTCAGCATGAGGTGCAAACGCCCCCCTCACCAAGAAGATGCTGTGCAAATCTGCAAGCAAAATTTGAAGAGAGAATTGCTGGAAAGAATGATTGGAGTGGAAATCCGGTCATTTGACAGATTAAATAACATAGTGGCGGAAATTGAGGCGTTCATGACCAAATACCCCGCCAATTCATTCACAAGTCAAAAGAGCAAGCCGGCTGATAAGAAGCCCGCGGGAAAGGAGGTCCACGCAGTAGACCTCAAAACGTTCGAAAAGCAAAGAGATGAAGGCGAAGCGGCAGCCGGAACCTCCAGCAACAAAAGTGAACAAAAGAGAAAGGTCATCCCTTTCCAGGATAAGATGAGGAAGTTGTATTCTTTCCCCAAAGAAAAGACCAAGACACTGTTCGACTGGGGTATCAAGTACAACAAGATTACCTTGCCAACACCAAAAAGGCCTGATCAAGCGACGAAGAAGGACGATCCCCGGTACTGTCTGTACCACCAGATCCTGGGGCATCCCCTCGAGGACTGCTATGTATTCAAAGACATCATGGAGTCTCTGATTAAGAAAGGAGAATTGCAGATGGGGGACTACAAAGTCGATCCGCCCCAGCCACATGAACTGCCCGCCCGGCAAGCTGCAACTAACATGATCTCCATATATCAACAGTTACCAGAAGAAATCTCCGAGGCCAGCACGGAGAAAACTTATGAGAGTCTTATCCTCACCCCGGTCAGGGAGTAGGAGGAGTGGCAGAAAGTGCCCAATAAGATGAAGAAGGGGCCAGAGAAGAAGCCGGCTCCAAAGGTACATATTCGAGGAGTGACGCCTCAGCCACCGGCACCAGTTGTCACCCCGGTATGGCATCCAATAAAGCCCCGGGTTGTCATTCAAAGAAACCCCGGCAACAGAAGGCGTCAAACGCCTCTCCCATTATACAGAGGGGGCAACCCTTCGCTTGAGCGCTTGCAGGCGCTAATTGATGAACTAGATGAGTATGAACAGCCGGACATGCACCCCGTCCGACTACAAGAGCATGTGCCGTGGGAGGAGCTCGAGAAGTTGACCCTTGAGGCATTTGCTGAACAAGAGAAGCCTCAACCCCAAGAAGATTTGTTCTGGGGGCAAGAGGCTGCGAAGCCAAAACAAAAGAAAAAGAAAAGAAGATCCAAGAAGAAGAAGGTAGTTGCAACTCTCTCATGCAGCACCATCTCTTCTCTGCTAGGTCTAGCAGAGCACCATGAGGAAGATGAATTCTACCCTCCCCCGAATGACGTTAATCAAGTCGGGGCTTCAGGTCAAGAGTTCATAACAAGGTCCGGAAAGAAATGGGGGCGCCTTCCCCTAGCCAATCAAAATATCGTCTTCCGGGGGGAAACCTCCTACAAAATCCCGGAACCTGAAGTCCGAGGGGCACAATTTCCACCTCCCCCAGGGCTTTATGCTAATGAAGGGACCGGGGGCATAGTCCCATCATTTGCCGAGTTTTTGGCAGCTGAAGAGCAAGCCAAAATGCCACCTAAACTCTCAACTGTGCAAGAAAGGACCGTCGACGAGCAAAGTGGTTCTATTACCGAACTCCAAGCCAAAGGCAGCGCAAAAGACAAAGAAAAGCTGAAACTGGATGATGTTGAAGCCGAAGGCAGGATTATCAAGCTACTCAAGAAGATCCCAACACGTTTTAGTGTTTGGGAAATCTTGTCTTTAAGTGAAGAGACTAGAAAGGCGTTGATTACAGCCCTACAAACTCCAGCACAATATGAAACCTGCCTAGCAGAAGTGCAAGTAGAGGCCGCCGTCGCCAGTACGGAGTCCATCACATTCACCCCGGAGGACATGCTCCTCCCCATGTCCACTCATAACAGACCATTATACATGAGGGGGCAATTGAATGGGCTCCCCCTGAACAGAATTCTGGTAGATCCTGGAGCCGCGGTCAATATCTTGTCGTACAAGATCTACCAAAAATATCATTTCAACGTGCACCTCACCTCTGTGCACGATGTGAGAATAGCTGGCTTCAACCAGAAATTTGAGGTACCTCTGGGGGTCGTGGAGCTCGACTTGATTCTGGGGGACTTCAAAACAAAGGTCCAATTTCACGTGATCAATGCAAGCACATCTTACAAGGCTCTGCTGGGACGGCCTTGGCTCCATCAAAATGGAGTCATTCCATCCACCTTACATCAATGCATCAAATACATAAAAGGAAGAGAAGAGCAAAGGGTTTTCGCTGACGCGCACCCGTTTGAAGTGTATGAGTGTCACCTCCTTGATGCTGACCTGTATCAGGAACACTCAAAGAGCCAAATCTCGGAGAAGGGCAAAGAGAAAGAAAGCATTGTTACCGATGAGTGGTTTCCACCGGAGCACTCAGAAAGTCGAGCCCCTCAAAAGAACAAGGCAGTCACTGCTGATGACGAGTGGTTTCCGCCACCACCGCCAGGGATCAGCATTGAAGAATCTGCATCAATAGAAAGGGCAGACGTACAATCATGTGACCCACCGGATCGCAGGTATGATTCAATAGAAGAAGAGAAACCAGAACTCATTCTGGTCCCAGAAGGCCTTACAAAGCCGGCCGCTGAAATAGACTGTCAAACAGTAAGGGCATTGAAGACCATGGTGATAGCTCACCCAGGTGGCCGCTTCACGGTCTTCTACGCGGCTGAAGAGCAACCAATGAGAAGGGACGATGATTGCAAAATCCCTGAGGAGACTGGAGATCCCTTGGTGCCAATCATAGGGTTCCCAGACATGTCCAGCACGGTCGCCAGACTGGCCAAAAGTCAGCAAATCCCTCTTCGTCAACATCTTAGTCGGAGGGAGATGTTCAGAAAACTGTGGTACCCGCCAAATATGGACAGGGATTTGTTGAAAATCACACAGCACCCAGGACTCGGCTTGTCACTGGGAGAAAGCTACACCGTTGGTATGATCAGCGTAGCCAACCAAAGAGAGAAGAGCCCATCAGGAGTGGTCTATGATGATTATCCTGAAGAAAGAGACACGGCTACAGATACAAGAAATGAGTCTCCCCAGGGGGCAACAGTACCTCCCACACGTATCTCTGTGGAGTATCCTGCCGCCTGTGAGCTCCCAATAAATGAAGAAGGCAGAAATGACAGGGCTGCCCAACTAGCCTCTACATGCTCGGAAAGGACAAGAGAGCAAGAGGTGGCAATGGTCATCTCAACAAACCCAAGCCAAGAAGCCCAACAGACAGAATTGACCGAAAAGGATGTGCCATCTGCAAGCCAGCAAGAAGAGTACACAGAAGTACTAGAAGCGGAAGCTGATGAGGAAGGTTTCGTGGACCTCCAACCGGCACCAGAAGAGTTCGAAGACGGCGGCCAAGCCACGGTCGACGAGCTGGTAGAGGTGAACCTTGGCACGGAAGAAGATTACAGGCCAACCTTCTTAAGTGCCCTCATCTCAGAAGAAGAGAAGCAGCGGTATATCCTGCTGCTAAAAGAGTTCCGGGACTGTTTTGCCTGGACCTACAAAGAGATGCCGGGACTCAGCCCTGATGTGGCACAACACATCTTGGCAATTGATCCGAAAATTGAACCGGTCAAGCAGTCCCCCAGGAGGATGAGGCCGGAGTTAATAAACAAAGTTTGCGCTGAAGTGGATAAGCTAATAGACGTGGATTTTGTTGAAGAGAACCAGTACACAACCTGGCTGGCAAAGAAGGCTTGCCCAAAAGATGATTTTCCGGTGCCAATCACTGAAGTGATGATAGATGCAACTACCGGACATGAAGCCTTGTCATTCATGGACGGATCATCCGGTTACAACCAAATCTGGATCTCCGAACAGGACAGGGTGCACACCGCTTTCAGATCACCTAAAGGGATCTTTCACTACAAAAGAATGCCCTTCGGACTCCGAAATGCGGGGGCAACCTACCAGAGGGCGATGACGAAGATCTTTGATGAGTTGCTTTACAAGAAGGTGGAGTGCTACATTGATGATCTAGTAGTCAAGACCAAGAAAAGAGAAGACCACCTGGCTGACCTTAGGGTCGTGTTTGAAAGGCTGAGGCGGTATGAGCTAAAAATGAACCCGATGAAATGTGCATTCGGGGTATCCAGTGGAAAATTCTTAGGCTTCATTGTCCGGTACAGGGGAATAGAAATTGACCCAGTCAAGATCAAGGCCATCCAAGAATTGCCGCCACCAAAGAATCTGACTGAGCTCAGATCATTACAAGGACGACTGGCCTACATTCGTAGGTTTGTCTCAAATTTGTCTGGGCGATGTCACCCTTTTCACAAGCTGATGGGAAAAGATGTCCCTTTTAAATGGAACCAGGAGTGTCAGAACGCTCTGGATCAATTGAAAACGTACTTGAACACTCCCCCAGTCCTGGGTGCTCCAATTAAAGGCCGTCCTCTCATCCTATACATAGCAACTACAGAACATTCTTTGGGGGCTATGTTGGCACAGGAAAATGAGGAAGGAAAAGAGCAGGCTCTCTACTACCTCAGCCGAAGGTTAGTAGGGGCGGAAGCAAGGTACTCTCCAATTGAAAGAGTTTGCCTAGCCTTGGTGTTTGCAGCCAAGAAGATGAGACACTATATGCTGTCACATGAGGTCAGGCTGATCTCCAGGGCCGACCCCATCAAGCACATCCTCTCCCAGCCAGCACTGAGGGGAAGAATCGGCAAATGGGCTGTCATCCTGATGGAATTCGACATCAAGTACATCCCTCAAAAAGCAATCAAGGGACAGGCCGTAGCTGACTTCTTTGCGGCTCATCCTGTACCAGAAAATTCCCCGCTCATCACAGAGCTACCAGAGGATGAGACCCTCGAAGTGAACCAGTTGCAAACCACCACCTGGCAATTATACTTCGATGGGGCATCAAGAATAGAAGCAACTGCATATGGCAGCGCAAGAGTCCGAGCAGGGGCGGGCATCGTCCTGAAATCACCTGAAGGAGAAGTCACACATACCTCCTGCTCGATTAACAAGCCATGCACAAACAATGAGGCTGAATATGAGGCCTTAATCATCGGCTTGCAAGTGGCCCTTTTCATGAATATCAAGGTGTTGCAAGTGTTCGGTGACTCGATGCTGATCGTCAAACAAGTGCAAGGGGAGTTTGACGTCAAGAAGCCAGAGTTACTGCCATACCACCGAAAAGTCAAAAGATTACTGTCAAAATTCTATCGAGTAGAGATAGAGCACATCGGCAGAAGCAAAAATGCACAAGCAGATGCTCTAGCAAAGTTGGCCAGCTCTCTAGCGGTGCCACCAAATGAGAAGCTGGAAATTGTTGTCATGAATCGGCGACAAGTCCCTAGCATGATAGAAGATGAGCCTGAAAATGAAGAGAGTGGCCAGGCAGAAGTATCAGTGGCTGAAGAGGTCGTGCAAAAAGACTGGAGAGAACCCTTGTTGCAATGGTTCGAGCACCAGCAATTGCCCTCACAAAGAGAAGAAAGGATCAAACTGGTCAGAATAAAAGACTCATACGAGTTAAGAGGCGGAGTCCTGTTCAGAATCATGGCAGACTCCAAGAAAAAGATCTTGTTAAGGTGCCTGTCACCTGAAGAGGCCGGGAAGGTCATGAAAGAGGTGCATGCTGGAACCGCTGGCGCCCACCAGGCCGGACCTAAAATGAAAATAGAAATTAAAAAGCTGGGGTACTATTGGCCGACGATGTTCGAAGATTGTGGCAATTTTGCCAAAACATGTCAAAAATGTCAAGAGCATGCGGTCATACCGAGAAGGCCTCCCGTACATCTGCATCCGACCATTCCAAGCTGGCCATTTGCACAGTGGGGGACTGACGTCGTGGGCCCCCTACCACCTTCCTCGTCAGGGTGCAAATATATCCTGGCGGTCACGGACTATTTTTCAAGATGGGCCGAGGCTGTGGCACTAAGGGAGGTAACAGGGGAGTTGGTGGCACGCTTCGTTCAGCGAAACATCATCTTCAGGTTCGGCAGTCCAGACCGGATCATATCAGACAACGGAACACACTTCAAAAATCAGAAGGTGTTTAAAATGGCCGCAAAATATAGAATAGACTGGAGGACTTCCACTCCCTACAATCCGCAAGCTAACGGTCTGGCAGAAGCTTTCAACAAGACATTGTGCACCCTGCTGGCCAAGACAGTCAGCGCCAACAAAAGGGATTGGGAGGACCGGATGTATGAAGCTTTATGGGCCTACCGGACCATCTATAAAACACCAACGGGCTGCTCACCTTCTCTCTGGTGTACGGTTCAGAAGCCGTGGTCCCGGTAGAACTGGAAGTTCCATCTCTCAGGGTGGCCATACAGCACGGACTAGCTCCCGAGAATCAGACAAATATTGAAAGAAGGCTCGAAGAACTTTCCGATTTGGAAGGAAAAAGATTGCGAGCTCAACAGAACATTCAAGTTTACCAGGCCCGCATAGCACGTGCCTTCGACAAGCTCGTCAAGGGTCGCGAGTTCAAGAAGGGGACCTAGTAATGGTCAAGAAGAGAGAAGTCATGGCCGGCAACCCAAAAGGGAAGTTGAACGTGAACTGGACTGGGCCCTACGTAGTACAAAGAGTCTATGAAGGCGACGCCTACGTCCTGGTCAACCATCGGGGAGAAACACAATTCTCACCCCTCAATGGAAGGCACCTGAAGCTGTATCATGCATGTCATCCGGACTTCAACGACCGACACCATGGGCAGCAGGAGGCTGAACAAGAGATAGACGTGATCAACTTGTTCGATGAATGAAGAGCTCGATGGTTACAAAGGAACTGTTGCATTTGCAGCAGCAGGGAGTTTCTACCTCCAATTCTCCCATAAAAAAAAACAACAAAAAAAACAAAGCAAAAAAACAACAAAAAAATGACAAAATACTAAGCTCTTGAACCCCCGGGACGTTAGTCGCCGATGACGAAGAGCCAAAAAAGGTGCAAAAAAAAGGGATGGCATGCAATGCATGGCAAAAAAAATAGAAAAGAGGCAGCCATACCGCTAGCCGGACCATGGCTCTGAGGCGACGAACGTCCCAACAAATTTTATGAGATTCCTGTGATTTCTGCTGATTTTTGAGGGGAGGATAATGAAAGGAGTCCTCCGTTTTAATTAGCATATCACATCTCCATGAGTTGTGTGGAGGTTGTTCGAGTTTTTCGTATCTCTCTCCGCATGAAAAAGACCTCTTAAAAAATATATATATAATAATAATAAATAAATAAATAAAGATAAGAAATTCGTATTTCTTAAGCACACACAAAGAGAAATAGATGAAATCAAAAGGCTTAAATGAAAATTATATGCTTTAGCATGCATGAATAGTCGTTATTTAATTGACCTGATCATTGCCATCTTTTGTAGGCGGCGACCTCTGGAGTTGGCGTCGACAAGCCCAGGCGGCCGATGTCATCGTCAAATACGTCTGAGTCACAATGGAAGCTGACGATGGCAACATACCCAAGAGATCTATGTCATTGAAGCAGTGAAGTCCCACCAGCGCAACACGAGGCCGCACCGGCAATGGGTTGCGAAATGGAGAAGCGCCAACAAGCTCCAGTAGCCGGCGCCGATGAGGACATCGGCAAATTGTGTCAATATCCTCACATCCTCTCAAAAAAAAAGGAGGCTAAAAATAGAGATGCCTCGTCGGACTTGTCCGCTGGGCAAGGGCAAAAAGGACCAAAACCCGGCTATGGTGAAAACCCGCAAAGGGCGCCATGGGCAAAATCGGGTACCCCGCTACACGAAAAAAAACCGAAAGGGCGTGTAGGCAAAAGCAAGAGGGGGTCGAATTGGGTGAAAACCCGAAAGGGCGCCCAACTCGATAATGAGAAAGTAAAAAAATAATAATAATAATAATAAAAAGATGAAAACAAACATTAAATTCCAGCATATATAAAAGGTCGGTGGAATAGAAGGCCGTCACCCCGACGGTAGAATAGAAGGCCGCCACCCTGGCGGTAAAATAGAAGGCTGTTGTATTGACAGCAAAAGTCCCTGTCATACTAACGGTAAAAAGGACAATAGAAGGCCGTCACTTCGACGGTGGAATAGAAGGCCGTCACCCCGACGGTAGAATAGAAGATCGCCACCCTGGCGGTAAAATAGAAGGCCGTTGTATTGACAGCAAAAGTCCCTGTCATACTAACGGTAAAAAGGACAATAGAAGGCCGTCACTTCGACGATGGAATAGAAGGCCGTCACCCCGATGGTAGAATAGAAGACCGCCACCCTGGCGGTAAAATAGAAGGCCGTTGTATTGACAGCAAAAGTCCCTGTCATACTAACGGTAAAAAGGACAATAGAAGGCCGTCACTTCGACGGTGGAATAGAAGGCCGTCACCCCGACGGTAGAATAGAAGACCGCCACCCTGGCGGTAAAATAGAAGGCCGTTATTTGTGGCAGCAAAAGTCCATGTCATACTAACGGTGAAAAGGACAATAGAAGGCCGTCACCCTGACGGTAGAATAGAAGGCCGTCACCCCGACGGTAGAATAGAAGGCCGCCACCCTGGCGGTAAAATAGAAGACCGTTATTTATGACAGCAAAGTTCCTGTCGTACTAACGGTGAAAAGGACAACAGAAGGCCGTCACCATTGACGGTAGAATAGAAAGCCGTCACCTTGACGGTAGAACAGAAGGCCGCTGTATTGACAGCAAAAGTCCCTGTCATACTAACGGTGAAAAGGACAACAGAAGGCCGTCACCTTGACGGTAGAATAGAAAGCCGTCACCTTGACGGTAGAACAGAAGGCCGCTGTATTGACAGCAAAAGTCCCTGTCATACTAACGGTGAATAGTCAATGGAAGACCGTCGCCCGGACGGTAGAATAGAAGGCCGTCACCTTGACGGTAGGACAGAAGGCCGTTGTATTGACAGTAAAAGTCCCTGTCATACTAACGGTAAACAGTCAATAGAAGGCCGTCATCCCGACGGTAGAATAGAAGGCCGCCACCCTGGCGGTAAAATAGAAGGCCTTTATTTTTGACAGCAAAAGTCCCTGTCATATTAATGGCTGATAGACGGAAAGGATCCCGTCACCTCAAGATTCGATCGATGTATAACTAAAAAAAGAGGCTTAAAATAGAGATGCCTCGTCGGACTCACTCGGGCTACCCTACCAAGTGAGGGTAAAAAGGACTAAAAACCCGGCCTTGGCGAAAACCTGAAAGGGCGCCAGGGGCAAAATCGGGTACCCCGCTACACGAAAACCCGAAAGGGCGTGTAGGCAAAAGCAAGAGGGGGTCGGGTTGGGTGAAAACCCGAAAGGGCGCTCAATCCGATAATGAGAATTATATAATAGTATGTATGTACGTATATACCTAGAATAGCATAAATAATGTGTGTCCACAAGCACATGAAGAAGACATCAGTAAACAAAAGGAAATGCTTTTCATTGACAAAAAGTTAAGTCACATATTGACGAGGTACTACCTCGGTGATACATGCACAAAAAGGAGACGAAATGCACGAAGAAATCTACTCTAAGTCCCTAAAGAGATCCTCCAAGGGTAGGATGCCCAAATAGAGTGAGGAGGCCCTCTCCTTCAAACGGCTCGTTTGAGCTTGAATCTCCTTCATCTTCTCCTCAGCAGAAGTAGCTTCACTTTCACTCAATAAAAGGGCTTCTTCCGCCTGCTCCCGGGCGAATGTCACCCCATCCAATTCAGCCTTGGCCGCGGCTAGCTCGGCCTCCAGCCTAGCAATAGTAGCTTTTAGGTCTCCCGAGGTGGCATTGAGTTTTGTAATCGTGGATCGGTGCTGTTCCCTGCTAGCCTGTAAAGGTTCTGACACCGCCTGATACTCAGATTGTTGCATCTCCAAAGCAGCTAGCTGATCTGACATTTCATGGCGAATGTACTGCCGCCGCCTCACAAGCTTTAATAGCATGATAACTCTTTCGCACCATCCAGCTAAGGGACAGCCCATGAAAGCCAAGACCCCAGTAAATCCGTCCGCTATGCGCTTTAGATGCTCGTAGCTGATATCAGGGTTCTGACTCACCGTCGAGCGCAACGCAGACATTTGTAGCTTGAGGATGACATCAAAAGAAGACACGACCCCAGAAGAGACGACGGGTGGCACTTCAAAGTGTACTTGGGCGTCCACGTCAGACCACAGGCTGACGTCCACTTCATGAGACGACGAGGGCAGTGCAGCCGTGCTAACCATGTCGCCTGCTAAGGGGACGTCTTGCCCTTCAACCGTGGTGGTGGGAGTGGCCATCGGCCCCGAAGAGATCGCGCCATCGCCAACAGGGGCAGGCGTCATTGAAAGAATTGGTGCGTGTGGATGGCCATCGGGAGAGGCTTCAACTAAAGGATCATTGCCCTCAAGAGCAAGCTCAGCTGGAGCACTCACTGCCTCCACTGGAGGCGGCTCATGTGGCGTCGCCGCCATCGCGGGAGAAGGTTCAATGACGGCCTCCGACTGCGATTCGGAGGCAAGCACATTCAGATCAGATCCCTGCATAGAATAGGCAGACATATTTAAAGATCTGCCCGAAAGGAACACCAGTACGGAAAGCCAACTAGTTATACTTACAAGGGTAGACTCAGCAGGCGTTGTAACCTCATGCTCCGAACTAACAGATAGGGCAACAATCGTACTGCTGCTCGAATCATCCTCAATGCCTTCCAGTGCTGCGATCCTTTCCTTCACCATCTCCCTATGCTCTCCTCCAACCTGGGGATCAGCGTCCGAAGAGCCAAGAGCATGGGAACTCGAAGAGTTTCCCGAAGAAATGGTCACCGGGTTCTCAGAATCTGCAGGCGACGGCTCCCTCCCACCTCTCCGTATCTTTATAAGTGCCAATCTAGCAGAGGCACGAGGGTTCACCCGAATGGGGCGCAACGGCCGTTTAGCCCTCCGAACCACAGATTTCACCGCCGCACGCTTGCGTGTGCTAGAGAGACTCAAAAAGGCGGTGCTGACTGAAAGGAAAAGGAGGGTCAATGATGAAACAATGAAGAACGGCTCATAAGAGGAAAGAGGCTTGCCTTCACTTTGCCGGGGGCCAACTACTGGAGGAAGAGGCTCTTTAGATTCTCCCGCCTCGAGAGGGGTAAGCACGCCCCCAACCGGGTTCGAAGACTTCACCTTGTGTGGGATGGGGGAAGACGCTGGAATCATCACTGGCGCCATCTCCACTAGAGGAGGCACTTGAGAGCCGAGCTCTAGGCTAGGGGAAGCAGCTGTCTGAGCATCACCACCGGGTTCTATTCGACACGTCGCCAAAATTAGCGGATAGCTAAAAGAATAGAATGCAAGAAATAAAAGGATGGTCACCTGGGGCCGCAGTGTCATCCTGTTGACAAACAAACTCTTCAAAAGAGGGTATGGTCGGATCCTCTGGGGTGGTCGCCGCTCCGGGAATTGTTTTCTTCCTTCTCTTTGAAGCCCTGGCGGCTTCAGCAACAGCTTTCGCTATAGCAGACTTCTCGGTCAAAGACTTCGCAACAGGAGGCGGAGAGGGAACAGTCTTCCCAACAAAATGGTCTGGCTCCTGCACCTTCATGATAAGCTCGTGATACTTTCTCCTGTGCTTCTTCGCGAAAGGATCTGAGCCATGAATTTTCTAAATGAGAAAAATGATGAGGCAAGCAAAAGGTTAAAAAAAAAGAAGGGAGAAAAGAAGAAGTATACCTGGTATGCCAGTGTATAAGCGGGACAGAGGCCAGAACATGCATGCACTCTGTTTAGCACGAGAAGCTGCTTCTTTAACTAACCAGCATACATCGTTAATCTTGCGGCACCTCTCAACGAGAGCGGCAAGGTCATCCTGGCCGGCCGATGTCAGAAAATAATGGAGGCTGAGATAGTCCATTCCCCAGCCATCAGCGTAGTGGAAGGCCGTGTGCAGGTCTCGCTGGAGAATTACGTCATAGCCAGACTCAATAGATAAGTCATGAGCATGAAGAAACACGAAAAGCCACGAAGTCTGGTCATAGCGACCTCGATCCCCATGAGATGAAGGAGCTCTGCATGGGAAGGCAGCGTCCACTACACTGCTTCTGGAAGAGGTCGAAGAACAGCTCTCTTCGATCGGCCAAGGATGAGCCACGGCCAGTTCTTCGATGCCAATGCCACAAAGGTTCTGAAGAGTAGTTGAGAATTCATCTGCCTTGACTTTGGCCAAAGTCAGAGTGGGAGGTGGCTTCATCTTGCTGGCTGCTGACCTTGCTTTTAAGTACTGGTCAACTGCTTTCGGGTCCTTGGAAAATAGCCGCTGCAGGTGTTTCTTGCTGACATCTAGAGTAGGGTCCTCCCGCAGCCGCAAGATTTTGCACTCGGCACTATCCCAGCAATCGGATTTGCAAGCTCTATAAAAGCCAGTCCGGGCATTCCACCATTGGATATAGTCTGGAGTGACGCGGGGAATGCGACCGGACCGAGGAACCCTGAAAACAGACCGATCGCAACGGTGGAAAAAGTCCCACCAAATTCGGGTCTGATCCTCAATAAGAGACCCCGTCAGCACCCTAGGACAGGAAAAGAACTTAGCACGGGAAGAAGGGATATGCTGGTCATATCCAAAATTCCTGCCAAATCGAAAGGGGTAGTACGGCTCCATATAAGCTACGCCACCATGGCGGAATATTAACACGCTGGGCCGGATAGATAGAGCCCAGTCCCTCAGCCCCGGCTCCAACACTGACCGTGTCAGCCGAAGATTGCTGACTGGATGCACATATTCTTCAGTAACACCGTCACTGCATTCGCGATGCGGGTCCACCAGTGGAGCAGAATGGCTAGCCAAGCGCCAAAACGGAATGGTGCCCGGAGAGTCGGTAGGGATGCTAGTCAATCTGCCCCTAATATTAAATAGCTGTGAAGAGAAGTCCGGGGGCTCTGCACTGGCGAACTCCAACATGCGGGGGAAGAGCGTGGAGACTGGAGTGAACGAGGTGTAAACTCTGGAAACAAACTGCACGCCCATGCGTTAAAGAAGTGCCATGGCCCAACGATGCGAAAGTTCCGCGGAACGGAACGACGGTGCAACTCCCCGAGCGACCGGTATATCAAGCATAAAGCCACCGGACATAGAGATAGTCTGATGCCCCACGCCATCTGGCACACCGGGTATATAGACTCGGGGCGAAAGACGCTCTCATCACCGTAGGGAGGGCAAAAGAGCACAACCAATACGCCAGGTAAGCGGCGCAGTGGGTGTACGGATCTGCATTAGTTGGGTTGGACCTGTCACCTCGGTCTTTGAAAATAGAATCTGGCAAAGAGACTTTCTGTCGACGAGAGTCCTTTGACTTCAAGCCGGCACCCGCACGGGCGAAACCATCATACCTCCGCTTCTCCGAAAAGAAATAAGCCAGCCAAACATGAAGACCGATCTTCCTCCGGTCTCCCTTCTTCTTGGACCCGGGCGAACCCCCATCTTGACTGCCGCAGTTGAGACTCAGGTAACGATAAATCTTCATGAGAAATCGGTAGGAGTAGCCCAATGAGTACCGACCCTCACCGTCAGTCTCATCCTTCAAAAGGTCGGGGAGGCATACTTCCTCGTACGGCTCCCCATCGACTGGAAGTCCAGTGAGCTGATGAAGACTCCAAAGATCCACTGAAGTCTCACCCTCGACAGTATAGAAAGTATTGAATTCTGGCACGAACACCTCGGCCAGGCCACAACAGAGTCCCCGGGACAGGGGATACCGGTACCGAGCTGCAAAGACGCTGTGGTACACCCCGGCAGTCATAAGCAGGGGTGCGTAGTGGTGGAGGACGAACTCTGCAGCTTCCATAGTAAAAGCTCGAAAGTGATGGGCATCTGACGCCCGCATCTCTCCGAGCCATCCAACCGCCAGCTGGTGTTTGAAACGGAGAGCTAAACAATCAAGAATGAAAGGCTCCTCACGGTATCCCCACTTGAGAGGGCATAAAAAGAGCCCGAAGGCAGAGTGCTCCCTGTTAACCCTGCCCGCGGAATTGTCCCACCTGGCAGGTGTGAAAATTGGAGCTCTCGTCAGCTTGCCCCCCTCTGGTGTCAGTTCTTCCACCCCTAGTTTGGGGGACCATCGTCGGGGCTCCCCGATGCGGTAGATAGGCTCGGAACGAGGGACACAGTTGACCAAACTGTCCCTCTCTAGAAGTATGGCCCTCTCCAGATGCAAAATCTGCAGCAGATCCCTCTTGCCATCCAGAGAATAAGTCTGTAAAAATTTCATTAAATGGCGATCCTTTGGGTGATCAGCCCGATAACCTTCGCCCCGGAAAAAGAGAATTGGGTTTGAATCCAATAAGAGTCTTGATGCATCCATGGTATCGACCTCGTCGTCAGAAGAATCGGCAGCCTTGGCAATTTTGAGGTGCCCCCTGCTCAGACGAGTATAGTCATCCCATGAGACCAGCGGAGCTTTGCCGGAACGTCTGCTCCGACCGCTGCCAGAGGGAGCGGAAGAAGAAGGACCGGTAGCCATGACTTCTGCAAGACGGGAAAACACGTCAATATAATGCCAAAAGATGCTAAAAGATGCATGAAATAGCAGCCGAAATTTCGGCAGCACCTCCCCTTGTCAGATCGACTATGGGGGGGGGGGGGTGTCATGGGTACTCGTCCACGCAGAGGCGAGACGGCCCCAAACAATGACATGCTAAGCATGTCAGGTGGCTCTCCGGGAACTCCCCGATCCCCCAGGCCTAGCCTGTATAGGGTAAGGAGCCCAGTGCCTGGCCAGGGTCAGGAGACCCGCCACAATGGACTAAAGTCCGCAAAGGAAACATGAATCGGCCCGCTACAGTGTTCTTTCCGATTGAGTGGTACAGTAGCCTTGTCCATCAGACTCTAAAAGTCTTCTTATACCCACAAGCAGGTGCACCTATTGCCCTACGCTTCAAAGAAAAAATAAAAACACAAAGAAAATACAAATGGCATCTCACTGTGCCCCGCTCGGGTAGATACACACACTATTCGACAGACCTCACAGGCTCACCGGTTGCCCTGTACACGAAAAATGACCCAAAAAAAAGGGTATACACACAAGCAACAAGCCCGGGGCTCCCCTAAAAGGGACACAACTGTTTACACACCCCACTGCTTCTACGAGACAAGATCATACAAAAAAGCAGCCCACGTCTAGGGCGACAACCTGCAGAAGGGAAAAGAATGGAACGATGAGTGTTCCCAGCGGTCGCTGAAGGCGCCTCGATCAACCTCGGACTGATGGCTCCCTTTTTCCGGAGCTATTCCCGAGCACTACCTCCTGGTTGAGTCGCGGTGGCCGAGAGATCCCCGCCCTCTAGAACAATCACAAGTCGATGAGTTTTCTACTGCAGAGCGATATCCTCCACTTGAGCAACAACCTGCGGCGTCCCTCCTTGTACGGAGGCCCCAGCGCAAGCTCCTCTGCGTCGCCGGCCCTCACCTTGCCTATCTCGAACCCCCCGCTGCTGCTAGAAAGGGGAGCACAAGCGCCGCTGGCAAAGTGCGAGCCTCACCCTCCAGAACGAGCTCGGTGTCGCCGCCTGGGCATCACCACGAGATAGACTCAGAAAAAAATATACAGCAAAATAATCAGGAGGAAATAAGGGGGTGAAGAGTGAGGGTCTCCTATCTCCCCCACACCATACCGCTGTAGGGGATCTCACCCTCACCTCCCTAGGTCCAAAACCCCTGCGCTATCGCCAGCAGGATGTGAGCCCCGCTCCCGTGCGATGCTACCGCCGCGGCTGCACAGGGCCGTCGCCGTCGGAAGTTCCGGAGCCGCCGCCGCTCCCGTGCGATGCTACTGCCGCGACTGCACAGGGCCGTTGCCGTCGGAAGTCCCGGAGCCGCCGCCGCTCCCGTGCGATGCCACCGCCGCGGCTGTACAAAGTCGTCGCCGTCGGAAACCCCAGAGCTGCCGCCGCTCCCGTGCGCGGCCACCGCCGAACCTAGCGCGCCCCCTCCACTTCCGCACAAGACCTCCGGTCGTACCACCGCGAGGCCTCGCCGCGCCCGGAGTCGAAGGGTTGCTGTCGTCGCTGAGGAGAAAGCTGCGAAAAGGCAGAGAAGCAGAGACGCGAGAGGGGAAAACGTGAGCGGCAAGAAGCGGGCGCGCCTTTTAACGAAAAGGTGAGAGAAGGCCAGGCGGATCCCGCTCGGACCCGACAGGTCCCGCGGATCTCACCACCCGGTGCGCCCTTTGCTGATTCAGCACTCATATTCGGATCAAAGAGAGGCTGCCCCAGGTCCACCGTAGAAGACCCTCCTCAGCATCTGGGACGGCCAGACCCAAGAGGCAGCACTAAAACGCAGCGTCATTATTCAGAGCCGGCGCTGAGGGCGGAAAGGAACAATGAATATATATATATACATAAAAAGGAAAGAGTAAGAGGAAGAGGGGCTGAGGGTCAAATTCTGCTAACCCATCTATGTTGGCAAGCTTGTCACCATTGAGTAGCACCTCCTCATCTGGCACCTCATTAAAGCCAAAGGTCACCACTCCAGGGTTTGCCACTGGAACAAAGTGTATGTTGTTACATTGGCATCAAAAGACTGCCATGATAACATATATCATTAGCCAAAGACATCGGCCCAACATCTCTGTTAAGCCGCAAAGGCTATAATACCAGTATCCTTGTCTTCCAGCGCCGTCAAGCCAAAAAAAAATGTCGTTGTATTGATGGACCAGTCGGCACAAAATTGCCGATCTAATTATCGAGCTGATCACCCGCAACACCTTGAATAGACCCATTCAACAGCCTGCATCAGTCCAAATGATGTAGCTCGCGAAACTCGTCCGTCAAATGAATGTCGTGATGGCAATTGCTCGTTGACTGTTGGTCTCAGCAGAACAACACCAATTCCAATAGAACCATCGGCATGGCAACACGTCAGGGGCCGCCATCCGGCCATGAGACAATAGACAACAGAGCCACAAGAGATCAACAACAATGAGGCCGAACGTCAAAAGGACACAAGACGAGTTCACGTGCACCTGCTAAACTTCACCCGCAGGCACTGCTCGCCTCCCCTCGCACCACCCGCGGGTGGGGGGCATTTGTGGGCACCTAAAAAATGGGGATGCAAAGGGGCCTGCCAACAGCCCAACCCATATGGAACATCCCTAAAAAGACCACTAAAAAACCCTTTAAAAGGCCCAACAGAAGCCCATTACCTAGTGGCCCATATACCCTAGGTAAGGCGGTCATCCTATGGAATTCCTCACCTCCCCACTACCCAGACAAGCCTGCAAAATGGCAGCAGAAGAGAGCGGCCAGCAGGTTTCCTCTTAAGGAAATGGGATGCAAAAGAGTGGCTGGGTTGGTGGCCTTCGGTGGGGGTTCTTTTTAGAAGAGGAGAAAGAGACTTGCTGTCCAAGGCTGGGGAGGAGAGCAGAAAAAGAGGAAGAGGTTGAGGAGGTGGTTCTCGGAGGGCTCTTCTGCAAGAGGTAGCTGGGAAGGCAGAAGACATCAAGAGGAGGCTGCTTCTTGAGAGGCCCTGCGTGAGAAAAGGCAGAAGCAAGAAGAGAAGGAAAAGGTTTTGTCCCAGCTGAAGTGGGGGGGCTTCGAAGGAGTTTTCAGAAGGGCAAGGCTGAGCTTTTCTACTCTCCCCTCCAGCTGGTTACCAAGGAAGCAGAGGGCTGTCGGTCTGGGGTTCGGTTGAAGGTGGCTGTCTTCCTCTCTCTCTCTCTCTCTCTCTCTGCTTCTCTCTCTCCCTTTCGGGGTTGGCTACGGGAAGAAGCATTGGAGGGAGGGCTGGAATCTTCAAGAGACCTCTTCCAGTTGGCTGGCCGGTGGTGCCTTCCCAAGGAAGAGAATCAGAAAAGAAATGGGAGGGGCAAGCAGTTGAGAAGGGGGACTGTCATGGCAGTCACCATGATTCCATTCTTCTTTTGTTTTCTTTTCCCCCATATGTAACTACCTTGTGCTAACAGTGAAAAGAATCTCCCTCTTCTACTCTCATATGCATATGGTTCTTTCCTCTCATGGTCGGTCTGTAATTCCCTTCCCCCCTTCCTTTGTTTCAGTTGTGCTTTCCAATGCTCTTGCATGAAACCGAGATGTTTTCTAAACGTGGTAAATAGGTCCGCTCTTCACCATGTTTTCCTCTTTTAGTTGATATTTTTTTTTTCTCTTTTCGTTTCTTTTCTCACTTTATCTGAGACAAACCATTACCTCACCCGGGACTTTGGGAAGGGTCATTGGGTACTTCTCAGCCCGCCAAGGGCAGTCTATGAGGAGTTACTCATTGCCTGGAGGTCTGTTTGCTGCAATAGATCCTTTGTTTGATGTTTTTTTTTTATTTATTTATTATCCGGATTTTTCTTGTGCATTAACCGTAAGTCTTGAAGGCCCAATCTAGGGGGGTTATACAAGGGCATATATGTACCTCCTCTGATGAGTCTAAGGACAGACAGAGCACTGTTCAAATCCCCTTATCACTGTTCATGTCTCACTGTCCCAACCCTGCCGATTCGTTTTCTTATGAGACTTTGAACATCAAGGGTTAGGTGGCTAACACCTGGGTCATGTTCAGGCTTATGAGGGGTGGCATTATATGCCAAATGATCTGTGTTTCCGACGGGACGCCCAAACGCTGCACGTGTTTTGAGAACCGTGTCCCCGAAGTGCTGCCGAATCACTTTTCCGAGTGACTTTGAACATGAAGGGTTCGGTACCCAGTACCCATGCCCGGTTCAAGCCCATGGATGGATTCTCCATATGTTGAATAGCCCGTCAGCCCGGCTGGACGCTCGGATCATCTCCGGATTTTGAGAACCGTGCCTCCGAAGTGCTGCCGAATCACTTTTCCGGGTGGTTTTGAACATGAAGGGTTCGGTATCCAGTACCCATGCCCAGTTCAGACCCATGGATGGGGTCTCCATATGTTGAATAGCCCGTCAGCCCGGCTGGACGCTCCGATCATCTCCGGATTTTGAGAACCGTGCCTCCGAAGTGCTGCTGAATCACTTTTCCGGGTGGTTTTGAACATGAAGGGTTCGGTATCCAGTACCCATGCCCGGTTCAGACCCATGGATGGGGTCTCCATATGATGAATAGCCCGTCAGCCCAGCTGGACGCTCGGATCATCTCCGGATTTTGAGAACCGTGCCTCCGAAGTGCTGCCGAATCACTTTTCCGGGTGGTTTTGAACATGAAGGGTTCGGTATCCAGTACCCATGCCCGGTTCAGGCCCATGGATAGTTTCTCCATGTGTTGAATAGCCCGTCAGCCCGGCTGGACGCTCAGATCATCTCCGGATTTTGAGAACCGTGCCTCCGAAGTGCTGCCGATTCACTTTTCCGGGTGGTTTTGAACATGAAGGGTTCGGTATCCAGTACCCATGCCCAGTTCAGGCCCATGGATAGATTCTCCATATGTTGAATAGCCCGTCAGCCCGGCTGGACGCTCAGATCATCTCCGGATTTTGAGAACCGTGCCTCCGAAGTGCTGCCGATTCACTTTTCCGGGTGGTTTTGAACATGAAGGGTTCGGTATCCAGTACCCATGCCTGGTTCAGGCCTATGGATAGTTTCTCCATATGTTGAATAGCCCGTCAGCCCGGCTGGACGCTCAGATCATCTCCGGATTTGGAGAACCGTGCCTCCGAAGTGCTGCCGAATCACTTTTTCGGGTGACTTTGAACATGAAGGGTTCGGTATCCAGTACCCATGCCCGGTTCAGGCCCATGGATGGATTCTTCATATGTTGAATGGCCCGTCAGCCCGACCGGACGCTCGGATCATCTCCCGATTTGGAGAACCGTGCCTCCGAAGTGCTGCCGAATCACTTTTCCGGGTGACTTTGAACATGAAGGGTTCGGTATCCAGTACCCATGCCCGGTTCAGGCCCGTGGATGGACTCTCCATATGTTGAATAGCCCGTCAGCCCGACTGGACACTCAGGTCATCTCCGGGTTTTGAGAACCGTGTCTCTAAAGTGCTGCCGAATCACTTTTTCGAGTGGTTTTAAACATGAAGGGTCGGATAGTCCGTCCCCGTGCCCGATCCGAGCTCATAGATGGTGTCCAAACACATTGTTGGTGTTACCATCCCGTCTGTCAGTTCTGGTTCCTCCCGGATTTTAAGAACCATGCACGAACAGGGCCACAGAATCACTGCGATTTGATATTTTGGACAAAAGGGTCGGATAACCTGATTCCCATGCCCCGTCCGGAATTGATTATAGCCCTTTCATGGTTTGGGTGCCATTCCATCCTAACCCGGTCTTCGGATCCTCCGTTTCCCACGCGTTTTGTGCGTTGCAAGGGCTGCCGAATCATTTCGGTCTGTGAACAGTGCTGCTGATTCGCCCCTGCCGAATCACCTCTGCTGAATGGCCTGGCTGCCGATTCGCTCCTGCTGATTCACCTTTGCTGAATGGCCTGGCTGCCGATTCAGTCCTGCTGATTCACCTTTGCTGAATGGCCTGGCTGCCGATTCAGTCCTGCTGATTCACCTTTGCTGAATGGTCTGGCTGCCGATTCAGTCCTGCTGATTCACCTTTGCTGAATGGCCTGGCTGCTGATTCGCCCCTGCCGAATCACCTCTGCTGAATGGCCTGGCTGCCGATTCGCTCCTGCTGATTCACCTTTGCTGAATGGCCTGGCTGCCGATTCAGTCCTGCTGATTCACCTTTGCTGAATGGCCTGGCTGCCAATTCAGTCCTGCTGATTCACCTTTGCTGAATGGTCTGGCTGCCGATTCAGTCCTGCTGATTCACCTTTGCTGAATGGCCTGGCTGCCGATTCAGTCCTGCTGGATCACCTCTGCTGAATGGTCTGGCTACCGATTCAGTCCTGCTGATTCACCTTTGCTGAATAGCCTGGCTGCCGATTCAGTCCTACTGATTCACCCCCGCTGAATGGCCTGGCTGCCGATTCTCTCCTCCTGATTCACCTTTGCTGAATGGTTTTAGCCGCCGAATCGTTTTGCTTGCCGAATCAAATGGATTATGCATGACGATGTTTGGGCATATAAAAGTCAAATGAGATCGAACCATGAAAAGAACAATGACAGTCAAAGCATGTCAAACTTCTTGCATTTACCAAATAGAAAATTGGCGTAATAAACAAAAGAACAAGTAAATGGGCATGCAAATTGACTTTTAAAAGATGAAGAGGACATACAACTACATCTTGTAGTTTTACTTTGCGCCTTTTATCGGATGTCCCGACTTAGGCCATAAGACCTTCTATTCTGGCGATTAATCAATGGTTTTCTCTTTCTAAAAGAGATGTAATTAACGTCGTTGCGTTCAGGCAACGACGGAATTTTGGTCCAGGACCCGACATTCACTTTCATTTGACGAAGTCAAACGGTGCGCACAACAGACCTAAAGCCCTCCTACTCTCGGAGGCAGACCATTTATTGTCACCTCGGTGACTGGCACGCCCGCGCTCTGCAATTGTGGGGTCATCTCTTGTCACCATTGCTCGTGTAGCATCCGACGAGATTTGAACTTACAATGCGCAGCCATGAGAACTTAATAGATTTTAGGATCGATAAATTTTCCATTTCCACATATTAACATGACTTCAACTCTCTTTATTGGTAATTGGTTGATTTGTCAGACTTACATAGTACTGCATATCCATACGGCATTTCCATAATTACATGAGTAGGCACGCCAATAAAAGGCAACCATTTCCTAATGGAAGACGGTCCACCTTCACCAACCCTTTTGTATCTCAGGGAATCATGGGAGGAGAGCCTGACCTCCCATCACAAAATTTGCAAATTCTGCAACACTATTGCATTGAGTACTTACTTCTCTATGTATTTAAAGAGTGGTTTAGTGATCGTCTTTCATATATAAGGGTTCAACTTTCACTTATAACAAACTTTAATTAAAAAATTTTTTAAGAATGATGTCAAAAATTCAACTCTCATCAAATGGTATAATAGGTTAATCTTTGAATAACGATGGAAATGGTATAATAGGTTACTTCTCTTCTTCAACGATGGAAAGATTTACAAGGGAAGGGAAATTATCCAGAAGCAATGTTTTTTTCTCATTGAAATCAACTGTCAAAGGATGACCAGAAAATGTAAGTATATATACAGAAATTGGGGTGATCAGTATTCAGTATATATACAGAAATGGAACACAGTAATTACTGAACTGTTGCATTGGGTTACTAAAACAGCTTTCCAGCATGCTCTGCATCTCCGTGCTTTCGGGGAGAGGAAGACGAAAGTGTCCGGAGCTCAGAAGGGCTTCTACCAAGCTGCAAGGCCATCCTTAGTTCGAACAGCTCGCCGTTCTCCCTCTGCTTCACGTCTGCTTCCTCCAGGTTGAACTCTATCTCCTCCTCCAGCTGACGGTAGAACCCAGCGCAGTTTCTGAACAGCTCGAAGATCATACCGATCTGCCCTCCGTGCTCCAGCGAGTTCACCACGGTGGCCAGAGCTCCGCCCACGACGGCAAACATCAAGGGCCAATCGCCGAGGGAGGCGGAATCCATCAGACCTGCGCCGGCGGCGGCCAATCCGGTGATGGCGGGGCCGGCCACGGCCATGGCCGTGTTAATACCCAACACCAATCTGCCCAGTTTCACGTATTCGTCGGTGTCTTTCTTCTTCAGTGTTCCGAGGACGCCCGTCATCACGTCTTCAAGGCCCTTGCTCCAACCATTAATCCCTTCTGCTCCCTTCCTTGCGGTCGTGCTCGTTTGTTGAGATGAGCGCTGTCGCCGCAGCTGACGCCCCAGCTTGGGCCACCACACCGTGGGCTCGACGGTCTTGGGGAACTTCTCGAGCATTCCCGGAAGCAAAGCGAGCGGGTACGCCTTGTCCAGGGCCAGCACGCGATCCACGGCGTCGTCCACGTCAGCGGGCGTGCCGGTGCCGAGGGCGAGGGTGGTCTGGATCTTCTTCTCCAGTTTCCTAAACAAGCGGGCGGCGTTCCTCTGCTCCTCGGCCAGTTGGGATGGCTGGATCTTGTTGACCACCAGCAGCATCACCGTCGCCGCCGAATACAACAAGGTGGAGGACACCTTGAAGGCGCCGTGGCCGGGCGTCCCCTCGGCGAGGGGTATCGCCGCTAGCCCCGCGGCGACGGACGCGGTGATGGTCATGGCGTTGAGGGAGTTGAGGAGGAGGTGGTTCCAGTTGTTCCGCTGAGTGCCGATGATGTCGTGCATCTGGGCCCTGTCAGCGGCGGCCTCCATGACGGCATAGAGCTTGGGGACCACGTCTCCGTCGTCCACTCCCGACGCTGCCGTCTGCTTCCGGGCGATGGTACTTGCACCCGCTGTGTCGATCTCCTTCATGACCAGCTGCTCCAAGTTCGCCATTATTGGCATCCTTTGGAGAGAGAAACCGGATTTGGCCCGATTCCCGTCTGCATGGAGGCTGCAACGAGGCCTTCCAACAGATCTGGGGACGGAAGAGCTGGAGGCCGCCTGCAAGATGTTTCTGAGCTGCAGGCCTGTCGCCATCTCTCTATATATGCTCCTCTCTACTCGTGTTTGCTCCGCGAAGAAGGTTGTCGATCGCCTACGTCTGTTCGAGATCTTTAGGACAGCGCGAATCGAACTAGATCTGAAACACGACCACCGGAGACGCAGACGCTAGCTAGCTACCAAGCTATCGGAGGCTTTGTCGCTCGAGTATGGTTGGACGGACAGGTTACGGATGCCGTGGCCCGTATTTATAGGGAGGTCCTGGCCTCCTGGGCGTCGTGGAACGGTGATGGGGGGCCGCGCCATTAAAAATTTGAAGCGGCCTCGGTCGTCCCCGTGCTGGTCGCGTCACGCTGCTTTGAGTGGGTCGCTTGTGAGCGGACGCCAAGTCCGACGGGCCGGGTCGTCGCCCCTACTCGCTGTTTAGAATGGCGTTGGAGGTGACCGGACCTGTGGTTCCAGGGCTCTTTGGAAAATTAACAGAGGTAGTAGGGGTGGCGCTGTCCTATTGAAAAGAGAAATGTTTAATATTTAATTTTATATTACTTTTTTTATAAATAAATGTAAATCTCCTTACTAACAGCATAATGAAATCTTCCCCGATCTCACCACTAACGTGATAATTAAAAGGAAAAATTAATTAGGAGTCGTTGATTGTAAGAGAAAATTTTTTCCGTAACACAATTTAACATATACTGTAACGGAAGATAACATTTATTGTAATGAATTACAACTCTGTCAGATATTAAAAAATGAATCAAATTGACATATGGAAAGATTGATACTCGGCAGTTCGGCGCGCCGTCAAGTCGTCGTCCGCGAGGATAGAACCCAGACGCATGAGTCATTTCAAGAGACAAAAAGGTAGGTCAGCCGTAGGAGTCAGCTCTCCGGAATTCGGCACGAGGAGCGCCGTCCATCGAGATACCCTTGGGTTATCCAATGGCAGCGCCAGGCTGACTCTTTTGACGGGCCGAGCTCCCAAACGGGTCGAGTCCCGTCTTAGTCTTTGGCAGCGACACATCGTCTCGTGGTTTCCTAAACCCAGACCCCAGCAGCCTTCGCAGGCAGGTTGGTAGGCGGACAGGCCTGAAGATGATGGACCACGTCCATCAACCGCTCTGGCGTGCCTATAATGGGAAGGTCCATTAACGGCAAGATCCCCGCGGGTCATAACTGCACGCACGATCATCGGTCCGATGATCGTGGGACCTATCTAGTCGCGATTGACGCCTACTAAATCAGTCAGCGGAGATCCTGGATAACTTTCGGAGCACGACTTCGACTCACTTACCGTAATCCAACCCGCGACACCTCTATAAAAGGGAGAGACCTCCTTCGCGCCGAAGGTATGCAACTTCTAGCCCTAAAAATTTTTTTGAGCCGAATTCCCGAACTAACTTGAGTGTCGGAGTTTCTCCCCATCGAAGTCACTCAATGGTCTTACAGGTAGGAGCTCGGCAACACCCGCTTCCTCACATCCACGTCCTTTGGGAGCGACTCGGCCTCGACCGACCCCGTTACTGTTACAGTAACACAAACCTTTAATAGAGACTCCTAATTAAAACAGTCCTCTGATTATGATAGCGAATGATTTGACTTAACACTTACTCAACTTAACATTAAGTATTTCTCGATCAAGAGAGGACAGCTTCGGCCCCACGCCACCTGCTTAACTCGTTCTCCTATTTAAACCTGTCGTGGTTCGTTTTAATGGCCCGGTCTTTCACGGGGACCTCACACATGGAGTGTGCTCGACGGAGCTGTCCATTTGCTAGTTTGCTTCGTTGGTCATAATTTCAAGTTTATGTTTTATTTATCTTTCTGAAAGCTTCGTCTTAATTGAAACTTGATTTCTTGATTGGGGGAATGAAGAAACAACCGATTTTCGCTTTTATTTGGTTTTTTGTGCATAAACTCTTACAAATTCTCGTATTTCTTTATTTGTCTCTCTCACTTTGATGAACTGTTGATGATATCCTTGACGTATCCATGTAATTTTAGTTTGGGTTTTTGTGTATATTCTTCTATTAAAAATATAATGGGGTAATATTGACCCATCTTATTGTTACATTTGCACCGAAAATTGTCAGATGAATTTTTTTACACTAAAAATTCTATCACCTCTCGTCGTCACGGAGTTGTAAAATATATTTAGAATATTTTTTATTGACTATTTTAGTAACTATTAAACATTATTTAGACATTTTTACTCTTAAAAAATTAAATAATCTATTTTACTTTCACGAGGGGCATAAGATCACGTCTGCACTTTCATTGCCGATTTCTAAAAGGTCTATGATGGCAGGTTTTGGTGAAAAAAAATCATCTAACAATTTTTTTATATAAATGTAAAAATAAGATGGATTATGTTGTAATTATATTTAGTAAGAGTATATATGCAAAAAAAAACTCTTTTAACTACATGCATGCGATTTTGAAATCATGCATTTACACTCAAGAAGGGTTTGGTTGGGACTTGATGCGATCACAATTACTAGTATTTTCATAGTACATTTTCATGATGTAGAAATCAAATGAATATAACTGCAACTACTTCAGGTATTCAGAGATGTGTTTTTGACAATTCAAATGGGGACAAACGTGGAAATGTGATAGGTTTTAGGGGTGTACATACAAAAATCTTTATCAGTTCTCTAACATATATTTCAATCAAAAACCCTGGTGCAATACTGTGTTGATGACACAAGATGAAAAGAGACATGAGCTTTCTTTTTTCTTTTGTTTTTTTGTGGGTTGGGTGATGAGTTCAGATTAACACAAAGTAGAGGAGAAAATTAAAGACATGATGAGTTGATGAGATATGTCTGACCGGAAACCGGACTTAACTAATGTGATTATTCTTTATTTGCTCTCTTCCCTCATCTTGACTTCTTCTCAAGTTTCCGTATGAATATTTAAACTTTTGTGGATAACTTCTTGTTCTGACTTTGAAATGGAGTTTTGAGTAGAAAAGTGTGTTGTAGAGGTTAAGAAAGATAAATTGTATCTAACTAAGACAAGTGGAACTTAGTTATTTGGAATAGACCAGGTGATAGGCCCTGGCCCCCTACTCAACACTGGTCTGATATAGGGTTCAGTGCAGCAGAAGGTGCACCCTTCCCATATGGTGACCAGTGGCAGAGCTAGAGGGGGCAATTGCACCCCCCCCCCCCCTAATTTTTTTTATAAATTTTTCCTTATTTTTTTTAGTGAATTAAATTGATGGACATGTGAAGATTTTTTTAACTTTATTAATTATCTTTCTTTGTTTTAAGTATTCATAAATAATTAATCTTATTAATTACCCTTCTTCTAAATTTTTTGGCTCCGCTACTGATGGTGACCAAGCTTCTTAGGAGAGGTGAATCTTATATCAGAAGATAAGAATTTACCTCCACGCAGGGGCTTGAACAACCACAAATAAAAGAGTCTCTTATTAAGTATCACTCTAGATGTTACTAGCACTCTCTCTCTCTCTCTTTCTTTCTCTACTTAAATTATTCATTTCTTACTCGAACTCTTTATTGACTTAATCATTAAAGGGTCGTCCTCGAGATCATTCTAGAATAGACTTCGGTGCAAGTCGAGACAAATCAAGCCAAAGAAGAATTTATTCTCCACAACCAGACTCTAGTCATGAGCACTTCTCAGAGCCGAGATGATCTCCCACTATCCAAGACTGTAAGTCGAGTTGGGACCGACCATATCAAGTCTATATATATATAATTATAGGAGCGGAGAGGAAAGAACTCAGTGAGATCTCTCGATTCTAGTTTTAGACTTTCTTTTTCTCTCCCTCCAATTATTTGCTTCTCAAAAAATTAATTTTTAACTTGAGCGTCATAAAATCGACCTTTGAAACACTATCTAAAGATTGACTTCTTACTAGCTAATTTAGACATAATTAGTCGGATAAGCACAATCTAACTTCCCAACCATCAACAGCATTTCGAACACTCAATCTCAAATCTTTGAGTTTTATCTTTTAGACGCTTGCGGATTTTGGGAACCGACTTCATTAGCGGCAAAGAGATGTACGTAATTAATGATGTAATTCAAAGGAACATAACTAGCAATATCCTTGCTAATTAGCTTTGTGACTAACTCTGAATCCAATTGGTGTCAAATTACTATTCAATTTGATAGAATTTGGTCATCAACTAAGAACAGAGGGCCATGACCCGGATAGCATCGCCCGCCGAGTCGCTCCTCGATTTCCCAGTTTGTAAACCGAGAAATCGAAAATTGACCGCCTCGCGACGACCGCAGCGGACGACTCGGCCCATCCGACTTGGCGTCCGCTCGCACGCGACCCACTCAAAGCAGTGTGGAGCGACCGGCACGGGGACGACCGAGGCCACTTCAAATTTTTAATGGCGCGGCCCCCATACCATTCCACGACGCCCGGGACCTCCCTATAAATACGGCATTCGTAACCTGTCTGTCCAACCATACTCGAGCGACAAAGCCTCCGTAGCTTGGTAGCTAGCTAGCGTCTGCGTCTCCGGTGGTCGTGTTTCAGATCTAGTTCGATTCGCTGTCCTAAAGATCTCGAACAGACGTAGGCGACCGACAACCTTCTTCACGGAGCAAACACGAGTAACAGAGGAGCATATATAGAGAGATGGCGACAGGCCTGCAGCTCAGAAACATCTTGCAGGCGGCCACCAGCTCTTCCGTCCCCAGATCTGTTGGAAGGCCTCGTTGCAGCCTCCATGCAGACGGGAATCGGGCCAAGTCCGGTTTCTCTCTCCAAAGGATGCCAATAATGGCGAACTTGGAGCAGCTGGTCGTGAAGGAGATGGATACAGCGGGTGCAAGTACCATCGCCCGGAAGCAGACGGCGGCGTCGGGAGTGGACGACGGAGACGTGGCCTCCAAGCTCTATGCCGTCATGGAGGCCGCCGCTGACAGGGCCCAGATGCACGATATCATCGGCGCTCAGCGGAACAACTGGAACCACCTCCTCCTCAACTCCCTCAACGCCATGACTCTCACCGCGTCCGTTGCCGCGGGGTTGGCGGCGATCCCCATCAGCGAGGGGACGCCCGGCCACGGCGCCTTCAAGGTGTCCTCCGCCTTGTTGTATTCGGCGGCGACGGTGATGCTGCTGGTGGTCAACAAGATCCAGCCATCCCAACTGGCCGAGGAGCAGAGGAACGCCCGCCCGCTTGTTTAGGAAGCTGGAGAAGAAGATTCAGACCACCCTCGGGCACCGCATGCCGTGGATCGCGTGCTGGCCCTCGACGAGGCGTACCCGCTCGCTCTTCCGGGAAGACCGTCGCCCACGGTGTGGTGGCCCAAGCTGGGGCGGCTGCGGCGACAGCGCTCACCTCAACAAACGAGCACGACCGCAAGGAAGGAAGCAGAAGGGATTAATGGCTGGAGCAAGGGCCTTGAAGACGTGATGACGGGCGTCCTCGGAACACTGAAGAAGAGACACCGACGAGTACGTGAAGCTGGGCAGATTGGTGTTGGGTATTAACACGGCCATGGCCGTGGCAGGACCCGCCATCACCGGATTAGCCGGCGCCGGCGCCGGTCTGATGGATTCCGCCTCCCTTGGCCAATGGCCCTTGATGTTCGCCGTCGTGGGCGGAGCTCTGGTCACCGTGGTGAACTCGCTGGAGCACGGAGGGCAGATCGGTATGATCTTCGAGCTGTTCAGAAACTGCGCTGGGTTCTATCGTCAGCTGGAGGAGGAGATAGAGTTCAACCTGGAGGAAGCAGACGTGAAAGATAGGGAGAACGGCGAGCTGTTCGAACTAAGGATGGCCTTGCAGCTGGGGAGAAGCCCTTCTTCGCTCCGGACTCTTTCGTCTTCCACCCCCCGAAAGCACGGAGACGCAGAGCATGCTGGAAAGCTGTTTTAGTTCCCCCATGCATGCAGCAGTTCATTACTGTGTTCGATCCCTTTCTGTATATATTGCGATCATCCCAAATTTTTGTATAGAAAAGATAGCCTGTAATCTTACATCTCTCATCCTTTGACAGCTGATTTCAATGAGGAAAAAAACATTGCTTCTTGATAATTTCCCTACGTTTGTAGATCTTTCCATAGTTGAAAAGAGAAATAAGGCCTCATTTATCCAGTAGTGTTGCAGAATTTGCAAGCTCTGTGATGGGAGGTCTGGTTCTCCTTCCATGATTCCCTGAGATAGAAAGGGGGCGAAGGTGGTCCGTCTTCCCTTAGGAAATTAATGGTTATGTTTAATATTGGCGGGCCTACTCATGTAATTATGGGACTCTACCAGAAAAGAGATCTAGATGCAGTGTTAATCTTATCTGGATATGCAGCATTCAAGTCTGGGTATGTAGCGTGCAAGTCTGCCAAATCTGGACAAAATAAAAGCTGAAAACTTTGTGAGATGCAGTCATTGACCCAGAAAAGAGAGAAGCCAAAACCATCCAAGACCCATCTTAATTTCATCAAGATATTCTTTAAATTCCACTTACCAGTTGCCACCCTTTCTATATATCATTTAGAAAAAGGTTCTTAATTAAGGAACACTAGTGGCCGACTTTGATAATCAAATAGGGGCACTAATTCATACTTCACTCGCTGTGTAATAAGCAAACATTGTTTTGGTAAGTTTGACAGAGTAAATGTGGATAAATTTTAGTCTATTCAAGATAAATTAAGGTCTAGTAATTTATTTTATAAATTTTATTCAATTAGTTATCTCAGTGTGAAATTGCAATTTAGCCCAGGGGGCAAGAAGAGTTTATTGCATAAAAACTTGTAGAAGTAGGAAAATAGTGGACGGGTCTTTCGACTCCCGATCCCCAAAAAAATTTAAATTGTTTGTTGAAGGGAAGATATATGTTCACTATCGCTTGCAAGACAAAGTAGCACTAAGTGCTAAAGTAGTGGTTTTGAGAGAAAATCCTATGACATTCATGTCAAATCATTTGATATCCATGTAAATAATTTTCTAAAAAAATAATATTTATTTTCAGTAAAATATTGTCTAAAATGAAGGTGTCCAACTCTCTCCTTAAGAGAGGTAAGTTTCGTATCGGAAAATGAGATTTATCTCCACCTAAGAGAGATTTCAAATGAAGGTGTGAACAGTCACAGGAAAAGAGGTCTCTAGCCATATGTCACCGCTGAACATTGTCAGCACTCTCTTTCTCTCTTTTCACTTAAATTATTTATTTTGTATTCAATTTTTTTAATGACTTGACCATTGAAAGGTCATCTCTGAGATCATTTTGAAACCGACTTCTATGCAAGTTGAAGTGGACTGAGCTAAGTAGAGACTTATTTTTCATGGAGAAGAATTTAATGTACTTGAGTTTTATACTTTGTATTGTATTTCTCTCTTTTCAGTAGTCAATGAAAAAAACACAATACATCGATCTAATGAGAAGTAAGAAATATAAATGTAAAGTGCAAAATTCAAGTACACTAAATTATTCTCTTTTTCATGATCAGAACGACCATATCACCGGGAAATGGGCAGTCGTTGGAGAAAACCAATAAACCACAGTGGAAAGGGTCAAAACATATAGAGTTGTTCTACCTTTCCATTCCAATGCAAGTATTTTATTTGACATCTTGTTTTGTTTATGTCCTTTAGATGTAAGCTTACCATAGCTAACGTGAAAGTCTTCTAGTTAGGTACACCCAATTGCTAGCAACCTGTGCGTATAGATTGCAAGCCATATGCTTTGCAGATGCTAACACGATTAGACGTACGTTTATTTGGTCTATTCGTGTGTAAAGTTGGTAATAACTTCTCGAGTTTTTTCTCACATTTCACATAGACCTATATTCTTGATAGGCCCTTGGACCGGCCGAAAATCATCTCAATGCGTCTGACCCATGTAGTCCTTTTGGTACGAAGGAAAAGTAGAAGGCAAGAGTCTTCAAAAGAGAACTTGATCTAATATCGGAATCTATAGACTTCTTCCACCCGATGTCATTTTTAAAATAAGAGAAATATTTATTGCACTTATATATTGTACTTTGACTAGGTAACAAATTCATGTGGCATCTAACAATTATAGATTGCAACTTCCTCACTCCTCATAATTGTTGGATATCACATGGGTGCCACATAAGTTATTATCTAGTCATATTATACTTAAAGTACAATATAAAAGTATAATAAGTCTTTCTCTTAAAATAATGTCAGCAGTCACAAGTAAGAGACAACAGTATATATATCTCACTCTAACTCTCTCTCTTGTCTAACTCTATGTTTGGATTGAAATTTTTTTTTGTTGACTTGATCGTTAAAGAGTTATCTCTAAAATTTACATTTTTAAGATCGACTATTTTACAAGTTAAAGAAGTAACTAAGATTGGGTCGGTTATTTATTCCCTTTCTTCATCCCTATGACTCGAGATCCAAGTTCAGACTCATCATAGCCGTCTTCGGTGAGGATTCGAGAGCCAGATCGATGCTGACCATATCAATTGTATTGTCCTATATTTACTGCTAACTATTTTTTTTAAATACTGTTTTTTTTTTCGCTTCTATTCAACCTACCATGCTACTAATAAGATGGCCGATTGAAACATGCGCTGGTTTAACTAAAGGCTTTGCAAGTGCAAGCGGGACTATTACGTGGGGAATGTAGTTTGTGAACCCCGTTATAGTTTGTTAACAGAACAATTCAAAAGAGTGATCTAGTGGCTAGTTCTTCATGTATGTTAAGATCGGGAGATCCGAAATTTAAAACCCATGAGGAGCATGATTATAAAGAATTTCTAGAGAGTAGTGTAATAGGCTAGCTTCTGAAAAGAATAATTGAGAGAAAAAAGGGTTTAGTTCGATTGAGACTTATTTAAGCAACGTTTATTGCACACTTAATGGGTACGAATGAAGAATAATGGGGCCAATCGGGGAGAAAAAGATTTATTGGATTATCTGGGCCAAATGGGCCGAACCAGATCACCATGATTCACCGATTTGGGTATTTACTGGATGAGAAATGTGTGTTGCATTGCGATATATTGTAGTAAAATCTACGTAGAACGCATCGTGTGTCCCCAGCACGCCATGTCGCTCCGACCCACAAGTCATTGTGCTTGAGGCGAGATCACCCCTGCGCGTAATGACCACCCGCACCATGTTGGCCCCCATTTTTTTTTAATTAATAGGATAAAAATGTCCCACCTCACATTTTCTTGGGGAGGATACGAGATTTTTAAGGAGCATCTACATCTTCAGAAGAGTATCTTTAATCTCTAGAGAGTATGTATGATTAAGGTTCAGAATAATATATATATATATATATATATATATATATATATATATATATACACAGTATCTGAGGAGTATTCATGCCCTCATAGTAGCATCTTTAATCTCTAAGAAACATGTATAATCATGGTGCGGGATAAAATATACGTATCTCTTTAAGGAGTATATGGAGTCTTTGTGAAACATCCACAGACTCGTGGGAACATCCATACCTCTGAGGAGCAGGAGCATGCATATAACCTGGGTTGTGCGCGGGGCCAGCGTAGTGCGAGTTATCATTGGGCACAGGGACAACCTTAGTGTGTGCGTGATGGCCAGCAGTGTGGAGCGACGTGTCCTTTTGGAGATGCGCAGCGCATTCTACGTAGATTTTTACTAGATTATGTGGGCCAAATCCGACGTCCAAAGGCCCAACTCGAGTGTTCCTTCCAGCCTACAACTGCGAATGGCAGTTGGATTCCGCAGGCCTGCCCGCCCCCGCGACCGACGGCACTGCCACTGCCGCCAGGGACGCCGGAGGTTGGCAAGGCTGCCGCCTCTGTCTTAGAGCAGCCTCAAGCGCTGCTGCTGGAGCATTGGTTCACGGCGGTTGGCCCAGCGCCAATGAGAACGGCCTGCACCCTTTTCTTTCCGCGCGCGGTCATTCCGGCAAAGCCCATGCGCATGCGAGCCCCGCACCTGATGGTGCTTCCCGGAGGGAATCAAAGCGACGTCTTTTTCCTCCCTTTCCCTAGAACCCCGCGGTGGAGAAGTGCGGACGGGCGCCCGCGCCGAGTCCGATGCAGGTTCACCAGAGGACTTGTGCTTTTAACGTTTCGCTGAAGCCGTGGGGAGCTTTCCCCGTCCGCGCCCGTCTTCGCGGAGGTGCTGCCGGTGGCCTCGGTGACCGCTGGGCCAAAATAACACCGACTCCGCGACGCACGAGGGGGAGCAAGAATCCTCTCCCAGGTAGCCCCTAACTCGCGTGACGCTGGGAGATCGATGGGCTTTGTTCTGTTCCATCGGATTTGTGAGATGGTCATGGTTCCCTGCTCTTGGATCGTTTGCCTGATGGGTGACCCTCCGGCAATGGCTGGTCACCCGTATCACTGTTAGTTCTGATGTGTCTTCCTCGTTTAGGGCACGAGAAGACATATATTGCTAATTTGTCATTACGTTTGTCATATGCTCGTGAGGCCGCCAAAACGACGAAGCCTTCTCCCAGAATATTGGAAAACAGCTTCAAGTTAAAACTCACATCACTTTTGGATCTTTTAGAGATAGTAAATCCACCGTCAAATTTTGTCATCATGTGTGTATACAAGATACCAAGTATCAGTGGGCTATTGTCATCTTTGTGCTACTGGTGTACGTCCGTAAAGTATCCCCAATTGAGCATTCAGGTATCGAGTACAGTAGTTGATCTCTCCATTTTTTCGGAATAAGAACTGTGGAGTGTTCAAGAATAAAAACCTTTGAGCTGTGTTGATAACTTTACATAAATGCTGTTCCCAGTTTTACCAATTTACGTGGTCCATCACTTTAAAATGTTGTATGATTTCTGAGTAGTATTGAATGATATGATTAGAGGCAGAAGTTTCATAGTTCCTCGGCATGTTTCTTTTCTTGGATCACCTGATACATGGTAGGACCATCGCCTTTTGCGTCCCCCCTTCTGCAACAGTTGTCATCTAATCTAAGTACTTGGTCGATGAGCATTCAGGTTTGCGATTCTAGCCGACGATCTCCTCGATTCCAAGGTTTTCTGGCAGTAGCGCCTCCCTCGATTAGGAGAATCGCTGGCGGGCACAACACAGAGTCGGCCTATTACGGCGATCGGAAGTCGTTTTCAACTCGGCTCGAGAACTCCACCGAGGTCGTAGATATGGGTGCACGAACATCGCCGATATAGTCACCCCCTACGGTTTATTCCCACCTCTTCAGCGAAAGAACTGGGCAAAACATTCCGCCCGGGCATCGAAATTGCCGATGTGACCATAATTCTGAATTAGCACTCCGAGACGGTCGACAGGGCGCTGGTTTCGCGGAATTCTATTTCGGGGCCGAAATTCACCGCGGAGCGTGTGTATTATTACACCGATTGTCGTACCCGTTGAGTAGGATGCAGATATTTGTTCGCCCGGCGATCGGAACCGCCCGCAAGGCCTCATTTCAGAATCGGCACTTCGACCCGGTCGGCACAATGTCGCATTCGGACATTTCCGGTCCGGCGTCCAAATTCCACTCCGGGAGCATGGTCGCGGGCTTCCGATGCGATCGCATATGGACACCCCCTCGTTCAAATGGGCATAACTTTCCGCTCGGTTATCAGGATCACTTATAAGACCACAATTCGGAATCGGCATTCAGAGGCGCCCATCGCCCCCTTATTGCCTCAGGCGATAAGACATCATTTCGGGGTCGAAAAACCATCGTTTCACATTTCGAAATTGTGATTCTAGCCGACGATCTCCACGATTCCAAGGTTTTTTGGTAGTAGCGCCTCCCTCGATTAGACGAATCGCTGGTGGGCACAACACACAGAGTCGGTCTATCACGGCGATCGGAAGTCGTGTTCAACTCGGCTCGAGATCTCCACTCGAGGTCATAGATATGGGTGCACGAACATCGCCGATATACTCACCCCCTACGGTTTATTCCCACCCCTTCAGCGAAAGAACTGGACATAACTTTCCGCCCGGGCATCGGAATCGCTGATGTGACCACAATTCGGAATCGGCACTCCGAGACAGTCGACAGGGCGCTGGTTTCGCAGAATTCCGTTCCGGGGCCGAAATTCGTTGCGTAGCGTGTGTATTAGTACACCGATTGTCGTACCCCTTGGGTAAGATGTGGATATTTGTTCACCCAGCGATCGGAACCGCCCGCAAGGACCCATTTCAGAATTGGCACTTCGACCCGCTCGGCACAAGGTCGCATTCGGACATTTCCGGTCCGACGGCCAAATTCCTCTCTGGGAGCGTGGTCGCGGGCTACCGATGCGATCGCATACGGACACCCCTTCGCTCAAACGGGCATAACTTTCCGCTCGGTTATCAGAATCGCTTATAAGACCCCAATTCAGAATCGGCACTCAGAGGCGCTCGTTGCCCCACTATTGCCTCAGGCAATAAGACGCCATTTCGAGGTCGAAAAGCTTTCGTTTCGTGCTCTGAAATTGCGATTCTAGCCGACGATCTCCCTGATTCCATGGTTTTCTGGAAGTAGTGCCTCCCTCGATTAGGCGAATCACTGGCGGGCACAACACACGGAGTCGGCCTATCACGGCGATCGAAAGTCATGTTCAACTCGGCTCGAGATCTCCACCCGAGGTCATAGATATGGGTGCACGAACATTGCCGAAATAGTCACCCCCTACGGTTTATTCCCACCCCTCAGCGAAAGAACTGGGCATAACTTTCCGCCCGGCATCGGAATCGCTGATGTGACCACAATTCGGAATCGGCACTCCGTGACGGTCGACAGGGTGCTAGTTTCATGGAATTCCGTTTTGGGGCTGAAATTCGCCGCGGAGCGTGTATATTAGTACACCGATTGTCGTACCCGTTGGGTAGGACGTGGAGATTTGTTCGCCGGCGATCGGAACCACCCGCTAGGCCCCATTTCAGAATCGGCACTTCGACCCGATCGGCAGAAGGTCACATTCGGACATTTCCAGTTCGGCGGCCAAATCCCTCTCCGGGAGCGTGGTCGCGGGCCGCCGATGCGATCGCATACGGACACCCCTTCGCTCAATGGGCATAACTTTCCGCTTGGTTATCAGAATCGCTTATAAGACCCCAATTCAGAATCGACACTTAGAGGCGCCCGTCGCCCCCTTATTGCCGCAGGCGATAAGACGTCGTTTCGGGATCGAAAAACCCTCATTTCACGCTCCGAAATTGCGATTCTAGCCGACGATCTCCCAAATTCCAAGGTTTTCTGGCAGTAGCCCCTCCCTCGATTAGGCGAATCGCTGGCGGGCACAACACACGGAGTCAGCCTATCACGGAAATCGGAGGTTGTGTTCAACTTGGCTCGAGATCTCCACCCGAGGTCGTAGATATGGGTGCACGAACATCGCCGATATAGTCACCCGCTATAGTTTATTCCCGGACATCGGAATAGCTGATGTGACCACAATTCGGAATCGGCACTCCGAGACGGTCGACAGGGCGCTAGTTTCATGGAATTCCATTCTGGGGCCGAAATTCGCCGAGTAGCGTGTGTATTAGTACACCGATTGTCGTACCCGTTGGGTAGAACGCGGATATTTGTTCGCCCGGCGATCGGAACTGCCCGCAAGGCCCCATTTCAGAATCGGCACTTCGACCCGGTCAGCACAAGGTCGCATTCGGACATTTCCGGTTCGACAGCCAAACTCCTCTCCGGGTGTGTGGTCTCAGGCTGCCGATGCGATCTCATACGGACACCCCTTCGCTCAAATGGGCATAACTTTCGCTCAGTTATCAGAATCGCTTATAAGACCCCAATTCGGAATCGGCACTCAGAGGCGCCCGTTGCCCCCTTATTGTCTCAGGCGATAAGACATCGTTTCAGGGTCAAAAAACATTCGTTTCGCGCTTTGAAATTGCCATTCTAGCCGACGATCTCCGCGATTCCAAGGTTTTCTGGCAGTAGCGCCTCCCTAATTAGGCGAATCGCTGGCGGGCACAACACACTGAGTCGGCCTATCACGGCGATCGGAAGTCATGTTCAACTCGGCTCGAGATCTCCACCGGAGGCCGTAGATATGGGTGCACGAACATCGCCGATATAGACACCCCCTATGGTTTATTCCCACCCCTTCAGCGAAAGAACTGGGCATAACTTTCCGCCCGGGCATCGGAATCGGCACTCCGAGACGGTCGACAGGGCGCTGGTTTCGCGGAATTTCGTTCCGGGGCCGAAATTCAACGCGGAGCGTGTGTATTAGTACACAGATTGTCGTACCGTTGGGTAGAACGCGGATATTTGTTCGCCCGGCGATCGGAACTGCCCGCAAGGCCCCATTTCAGAATCGGCACTTCGACCCGGTCAGCACAAGGTCGCATTCGGACATTTCCGGTTCGACAGCCAAACTCCTCTCCGGGTGTGTGGTCTCAGGCTGCCGATGCGATCTCATACGGACACCCCTTCGCTCAAATGGGCATAACTTTCCGCTCAGTTATCAGAATCGCTTATAAGACCCCAATTCGGAATCGGCACTCAGAGGCGCCCGTTGCCCCCTTATTGTCTCAGGCGATAAGACATCGTTTCAGGGTCAAAAAACATTCGTTTCGCGCTTTGAAATTGCCATTCTAGCCGACGATCTCCGCGATTCCAAGGTTTTCTGGCAGTAGCGCCTCCCTAATTAGGCGAATCGCTGGCGGGCACAACACACTGAGTCGGCCTATCACGGCGATCGGAAGTCATGTTCAACTCGGCTCGAGATCTCCACCGGAGGCCGTAGATATGGGTGCACGAACATCGCCGATATAGACACCCCCTATGGTTTATTCCCACCCCTTCAGCGAAAGAACTGGGCATAACTTTCCGCCCGGGCATCGGAATCGGCACTCCGAGACGGTCGACAGGGCGCTGGTTTCGCGGAATTTCGTTCCGGGGCCGAAATTCAACGCGGAGCGTGTGTATTAGTACACAGATTGTCGTACCCGTTGGGTAGGATGTGGATATTTGTTCGCCAGGCGATCGGAACCGCCCGCAAGGCCGAATTTCAGAATCGGCACTTCGACCAGGTCGGCACAAGGTCGCCTTCGGACATTTCCGGTCTGGCGGCCAAATTCCTCTTCGGGAGCGTGGTCGCGGACTGCCGATGCGATCGCATACGGGAACACCCCTTCGTTCAAACGGGCATAACTTCCGCTCGGTTATCAGAATCGCTTATAAGACCCCAATTCGGAATCGGCACTCAGCGGCGCCCGTCACCCCATACCGCCTCAGGCGATAAGACGTCATTTCGGGGTCGAAATACCATCGTTTCGCGTTCCGAAATTGTGATTCTAGCCGACGATCTCCACGATTCCAAGGTTTTCTGGCAGTAGCCCCTCCCTCGATTAGGCGAATCGCTGGTGGACACAACACACAGAGTCAGCCTATCACGGCGATCGGAAGTCGTGTTCAACTCGGCTCGAGATCTCCACTCGAGGTCGTAGATATGGGTGCACGAACATCGCCAATATACTCACCCCCTACGGTTTATTCCCACCCCTTCAGCGAAAGAACTGGCATAACTTTCCGCCCGGGCATCGGAATCGCTGATGTGACCACAATTCGGAATCGGCACTCCGAGACAATCGACAGGGCGCTGGTTTTGCGGAATTCCGTTCCGGGGCCGAAATTCGCCGCGTAGCGTGTGTATTAGTACACCGATTGTCGTACCCCTTGGGTAGGATGTGGATATTTGTTCGCCCGGCGATCGGAACCGCCCGCAAGGCCCCATTTCAGAATCGGCACTTCGACCCGCTCGGCACAAGGTCGCATTCGGACATTTCCGGTCCGGCGGCCAAATTCCTCTCTGGGAGCGTGGTCGCGGGCTGCCGATGCGATCGCATACGGACACCCCTTCGCTCAAACGGGCATAACTTTCCGCTCGGTTATCAGAATCGCTTGTAAGACCCCAATTCGGAATTGGAACTCAGAGGCACCCGTTGCCCCATTATTGCCTCAGGTGATCAGACGTCGTTTCGGGGTCGAAAAACCTTCGTTTCATACTCCGAAATTGCGATTCTAGCCGACGATCTCCCCGATTCCAAGGTTTTCTGGCAGTAGCGCCTCCCTCGATTAGGCGAATCGCTGGCGGGCACAACACACGGAGTCGGCCTATCACGGCGATCGGAAGTCATGTTCAACTCGTCTCGAGATCTCCACCCGAGGTCTTAGATATGGGTACACGAACATCGCCGAAATAGTCACCCCCTACGGTTTATTCCCACCCCTTCAACGAAAGAACTGGGCATAACTTTCCGCCCGGGCATTGGAATCGCTAATGTGACCACAATTCGGAATCGGCACTTCGTGACGGTCGACAGGGCGCTGGTTTCGTGGAATTCCATTCTGGGGCCGAAATTCACCGCGGAGCGTGTATATTAGTACACCGATTGTCGTACCCGTTGGGTAGGATGCAGAGATTTGTTCGCCCAGCGATTGGAACCGCCCGCTAGGCCCCATTTCAGAATCCGCTCTTCAACCCGGTCGGTACAAGGTCGCATTCGGACATTTCCGGTCCGGCGGCCAAATTCCTCTCAGGGAGCGTGGTCGCGGGCTGCCGATGCGATCACATACGGACACCCCTTCGCTCAAATGGGCATAACGTTCCGCTCAGTTATCATAATCGCTTATAAGACCCCAATTCAGAATCGACACTCAGAGGCGCTCGTCGCCCCCTTATCGCCTTAGGCGATAAGACGTCATTTCGGGGTCGAAAAACTCTCATTTCGCGGTCCGAAATTGCGATTATAGCCGACGATCTCTATGATTCCAAGGTTTTTTGGTAGTAGCGCCTCCCTCGATGAGGGGAATCGCTGGCAGGCATAACACACGGAGTCGGCCTATCACAGCGATCATAAGTCGTGTTCAACTCGGCTCGAGATATCCACCCGAGGTCGTAGATATGCGTGCACAAACATCGTCGATATAGTCACCCCCACCGGTTTATTCCCACCCCTTCATCGAAAGAACTGGGCATAACTTTCCGCCCGGGCATCGGAATCGCTGATGTGAGCACAATTAGGAATCGGCACTCCGAGACGGTCGACAGGGCGCTGGTTCTGCGGAATTTCGTTCCGGGGCTGAAATTCACCGCGTAGCGTGTGTATTAGTACACCGATTGTCGTACCCGTTGGGTAGGATGCAGATTTTTGTTCTCCCGGCGATCGGAACCGCCCGCAAGGCCCCATTTCAGAATCGACACTTCGACCCGGTCGGCACAAGGTCGCAGTCGGACATTTCCGGTCCAGCGGCCAAATTCCTCTCCGGGAGCGTGGTCGCGGGCTGCCGATGCAATCGTATACGGACACCCTTCGCTCAAACGGGCATAACTTTCCGCTCGATTATCAGAATCGCTTATAAGACCCCAATTCGGAATCGGCACTCAGAGGCGCCCATCGCCGCCTTATGACCTCAGGCGATAAGACGTCGTTTCGGGGTCGAAAAACCATTGTTTCACGTTCTGAAATTGTGATTCTAGCTGACGATCTCCCCGGTTCTAAGGTTTTTTGGCAGTAGCGCCTCCTCGATTAGACGAATCGCTGGTGGGCACAACACACAGAGTCGGCCTATCACGGCGATCGGAAGTCGTGTTCAACTCGGCTCGAGATCTCCACCCGAGGTCGTAGATATGGGTGCACAAGCATCGCCGATATAGTCACCCCCTACGGTTTATTCCCACCCCTTAAGCGAAAGAACTGGGCATAACTTTCCGCCCGGGCATCGGAATCGCTGTTGTCACCATAATTCAGAATCGGCACTCCGAAACGGTCGAAAGGGCGCTGGTTTCGAAGAATTCTGTTTCGGGGCCGAAATTCACCGCGTAGTGTGTGTATTACTACACCGATTGTCGTACCCGTTGGGTAGGACGCGGATATTTGTTCGCCCGGCGATCGGAACCGCCCGCAAGGCATCATTTTAGAATCGGCATTTCGACCCGGTCGGCACAAGGTCGCATTCGGACATTTCCGGTCCGGCGGCCAAATTCCTCTCCGAGAGCGTGGTCGCGGGCTGCCGATGCGATAGCATACGAACACCCCTTCGTTCAAACATGTATAACTTTCCGCTCGGTTATCAGGATCGCTTATAAGACCCCAATTTGGAATCGGCACTGAGAGGCGCCCGTCGCCCCCTTATTGCCTCAGGCAATAAAACATCGTTTCGGGGACGAAAAACCTTCGTTATGCGCTCCGAAATTACGATTCTAGCCCATGATCTACCCGATTCCAAGGTTTTCTTGCATGTAGCGCCTCCCTCGATTAGGCGAATCGCTGGCGGGCACAACACACGGAGTCGGACTATCATGGCGATCGGAAGTCGTGTTCAACTCGGCTCGAGATCTCAACCCGAGGTCGTAGAAATGGGTGCACAAACATCGCCGATATAGTCACCCCCTTCAGCGAAAGAACTGGGCATAACAGTCCGCTCGGGCATCGGAATCGCTGATGTGGCCACAATTCGGAATCGACACTCCGAGACGGTCGATAGGGCGTTGGTTTTACGGAATTCCGTTCCACGGCCGAAATTCAACGCGGAGCGTGTGTATTAGTACACAGATTTTCGTACTCGTTGGGTAGGACGCGGATATTTGTTCGCCTGGCGATCGAAACCGTCCGCAAGGTCCCATTTCAGAATCGGCCCTTCGACCTGGTCGGCACAAGGTCGCATTCGGACATTTCCGGTCCGGCGGCCAAATTCCTCTTCGGGAGCGTGGTCGCGGGCTGCCGATGCGATCGCATACGGACACCCATTCGCTCAAACGGGCATAACTTTCCGCTCGATTATCAGAATCACTTAAAAGACCCCAATTCGGAATCGGAACTCAGAGGCGCCCGTCACCCTCTTATTGCCTTAGGCAATATGATGTCATTTCGGGGTCGAAAAACCTTCGTTTCGCGCTCTGAAATTGCGATTCTAGCCGACGATCTCCCCAATTCTAAGGTTTTCTGGCAGTAGCCCCTCCTTCGATTAGGTGAATCGCTGGAGGGCACAACACACGGAGTCGGCCTATCACGGCGATCATAAGTCGTGTTCAACTCGGCTCGAGATCTCCACCCGAGGTCGTAGATATGGGTGCACGAACATCGCCGATATAGTCACCCCCTACGGTTTATTCCCACCCCTTAAGCGAAAGAACTGGGCATAACTTTCCGCCCGGCATCGGAATCGCTGATGTGAGCACAATTCGGAATCGGCACTTCGAGACGGTCGACAGGGTGCTGGTTTCACAGAATTCCGTTTCAGGGCCAAAATTCGCCGCGTAGCGTGTGTATTAGTACACCGATTGTCGTACCCGTTGGGTAGGACGCGAATATTTGTTCGCTCGGCGATCGGAACTGCCCGCAAGGCCCCATTTCAGAATCGGCACTTCGACCCGGTCGGCACAAGGTCGCATTAAGACATTTCCGGCCCGACGGCCAAATTCCTCTCCGGGAGCGTGGTCGCGGGCTGCCGATACCATCGCATACGGACACCCCTTCGCTCAAACGGGCATAACTTTTCGCTTGGTTATCAGAATCGCTTATGAGACCCCAATTCGGAATCGGCACTCAGAGGCGCCCGTCGCCCCCTTATAGCCTCAAGTGATAATATGTCATGTCCCGCCAATTTAGCAGCGAAATAAATCGGGGAGGCATGAACAACATGTATGGTAACGAAAATTACGCATACATTCGCAAATATCAGAGCAACTAATGAACAATAATTACAATTAAAACTCATCATTTTATTGATAATTCATCTAAACTATTACAACCATTAATTCAGGGCCAAAACATAGGGCTCAATAACATCATTACATTGAAATGAGAACTAAGCAACTAATTGTCTAGACTCTATGATACTAAAGACATTCCATCGTTATGACTTCAGGTCGCTCATCACTCCAGTCCAATCCCGTTGTTGTGTGTAAAGTCATCATCTGACTTACCTGAAACACAATGACAAATAACGAAGGGTGAGCGATAACGCTCAGTAGGACTTATATCTCGTGTAAACAAGCATGCTTTAAATAGTTAATGTCTTAATGGCAGGTGAACTAGAGAGTAAAGTCATGTAGAGCATGTCACGATAACGAGAGAACAATTGCAACTGGCATAGGGAAAATAGTACAACGAGAATGATAATAGAATGGCCATGTAACGATATAACATGTAAATTGCACAACGGTGCACTAGTAACGATCACGCTTGCACTGTAGAGATAGCACTTTGATTGTCATAGATTAATCTAGATAGTAAACTGGCGCTGGATGCATGCCGTAACACATCCTATGATCATTTTAACTCCCATGGGCACTGGCACTTTTCGGGCGCTCCTCCCAGGACCTGATCGGGCCCTATTGCGCTGGCATTAGTCATTTCTTTTATCTTAGACAATCACACGAATGGCCAATAGAGTACCAAGAAGAGATAAGAGAGTACTAGACGATATAGATGAGAGTGTAGAGAGAACGTAAACAGATGAGAGTAAAGAGACTGTAGATGAGAGGGGTATAATCGTAAAACGATGATAAACACGATAGTAACGGTTGCGCAGCACCAAGTCGGGTGCCGACAGTCTGGTAGAAGTCACAACCGCCCCTTAGCCGTGCTGTGTACACGGGTCAGGTGGTCCGGTGTGATCTCAAGACGAGAAGGAATATACTAAGGTATGGATCGTACTGATCCCTAAGGTGTAACGGGTTTTGAGGTACAACCAGCTCATTGACTAAGGACGTGCGTCAAAGCTAAGAAGACTTACGGAGGTCTTGACAAGGAGTCCCTGGTCCAATCGAGAGTATTCCCGGTGGAGAGGTGGTCCAAGTCAAGAGAAAAGTGTGTAGAAAACGGGTCCGTCGTGCCTCGAGTGCTCGAAGGCCGAGGGAAAACGATAACGGTAGATAAAATGCGCGAGTAAAAATGGAAACAATTGTATTTAATAAAATAGGGTAATTTAGTCATTTATTTCGATAATTTACCAAATACATTATTACATAATTTATCGGGGTCAAATGGCATTTAATAATGTCGTGTGTGTGTAAGTGTAAAGAAATCTTGAGGATATGACAAGTCGTGCAAATGTCATTTTAAATAATTAGATTTATATCATTAATACCATTTATTATTTACCAAGTCGAATTAACTATAACATAAGTTAATCATGTCTAATTAAAGGATATATAGCTTAAACAACAGGGTATATGCAAAATTTTCAATTTTGGCTGATTTCTTGAAAACGCGGCGGACCTACCCGTCGCGATTTAGGTCGCGACAGGGCGGTCGGGCGCGACATGGGGCCTGGCCGGTCTGGCCCGGTCCGGGGTGAATCGCGGCGTCAAAGGCCGCCGCGTTCTTAACGCGACGTTAATGGCCGGCGCGACCTCACTGATATCGCGGCGGATCGCGCCGTCGCGATAACAGGTGAGATTGCCTTTTTTTCCTTTTTCCCAGGGCGAATCCTCTTTGATACAGGAACGTTCTAAATTCCATATAAAATAGCACGATGATCTAAAAAGCACGAAACCAATTTTTAAACGAAAGTAGATATGTATATCTATCAACATGCACGATTAATTTGAAAATAGACAAGGTTTAGATATGCATTGATCAGGTTACTTTTCGGTGATCTAAACAAGCGCAGTTAGAGTTCAACGAATTAATTAGAGATGTATACATAATGAAAAATTCTGAAACCAGCGGCATTTGAAAGCTAACATGTAGTAGTATTTATGATAATTTATCATGGAATGATGTCAAGTTTGTACGAGGTTAAAAAGGAAACAAGGAGGGTCGAGTGCACAGATCTAATAGATATTCAAAGATTTAATTCTCCCTCATGGGAGATCGAAATCAAGCAAGACTAGAGGCGTTGGAAAGCTATTATATGGTAGTATCAATGATAATTTTCTCATACCATGGGAACAAGTACGTGCAAGGTATTAGAGAAAACATGAGATTTGGGTTCATGGTGACAGCAGGAATTCACGAATTAAATTCGCTCAAATTGGTGAACAAAATACCACGAAACTATAGGGCTTTTGAAGAGGTATATTAAGGCTACCTAGGGTAATTATTTTACGATTTTTGCTTGAGAGATTGCCTACCTTTTTCGTGAAGTAAGAAAGCCTTAGTTTGAATGACGAAAATAAGAGAACCCTTCTTGCTCCAAGCCTTCTCCTTCCTTGCTCCTTGGTCCAATCTTCTCCTCTTCTTCTCCAAAAGTCTTAGCACGAAATTGTGGGGTGCTAGGTCAAATGGGGGGTGTTTTGATGGCTTGTAGAGTTCTGAATCACCTAAAACTCTTTCCTCCTCATTTAATTACGAATTTCCATAATTATCACATATTTTTCTTGCTATATCTATCTAATTGGATAGGAGAGGCCTAATTTCGTGGGTAATGATTTAAGATAGGATTAGGACTTTTATTAAGATATATATGAGTCATATTTGTGCTTTAATGACCCCTTTTTAATTAAGAGATAATATAGTTACGAATTTCCCTATTTAATTTGGGTCTCTTATATTTAACTCAATTGTCTCTCATCTAAATCCCAATTTTAGATAAGATATAGTCCTATTAGGTTACACTAGGGTTATGACTCTTTTTAAGATAAGTAAGAGTTAAAATAGTCATTATCTTAACCATTTCTATTTATTACTATTTTTAGGTACGAATTAGCCTAATTACTTCCCATCTCACGATGGGCTCTTCACATTTGGGCCCAACAATTCATGTTAGGTCCATTAACCAAACCCATTACTAATTTAACTTAATGGGTATTGATTTAGTTTCTATTTATTCACCCTTTATTCTAATTTAAATCTATTTATCACACTTATTCAAGTAATTTTATATTTTTAAATTGAATAAATATTATTCATGCCAATATTTCTAATATTCATAATTTAGACAATTACTCTTGGCCCCATAACTCATGTGAGCTTAATTGAACAACACATGTACTTACTTTACTTAATGGGTTTTTATTTATCATTTTTATTAAAGAATTTATTTAAGGGCTAAGATTGTTCATTGGTCCAAATATCATAATGGGCTATCATCCCATATTATTTAAAGTCTACCCACATGTTTATTTTAATTTATAATCCACTTTGGGTCATAAAATAATGAGTTCTTCGACTTATTCCTTAATTATGCTAATAAGTCGCATAAATTCTTAAACTAAGTCCAAACAATTTTTCTATGCCCAAATTTCATGGTGGGTCATTAGAGAACATTATTTAAAGTATAAGTACTATTTTTACGAAATTTTTATAGGGGTTTATACACATGCAATAATGATGCGTACCGTTTTAACTTATTGAATTTATTAATCGATAAAATTTTAATTTATCCATAATTTTTAATTAATAGATTTTCTGGGGTACTACATAATACGTCGTTTTGGGGTCGAAAAATCTTCATTTTCGCTCCGAAATTAGGATTCTAGCCGACGATCTCCCCAATTCCAAGGTTTTCTGCTAGTAGCCCCTCCCTCGATTAGGCGAATCGCTGGCGGGCACAACACACGGAGTCTCCTATCACGGCGATCGGAAGTCATGTTCAACTCGTCTCGAGATCTCCACCCGAGGTCATAGATATGGGTGCACGAACATCGCCAAAATAGTCACCCCCTACGGTTTATTCCCACCCCTTCAGCGAAAGAAATGGGCATAACTTTCCGCCCGGGCATCGGAATCACTTATGTGACAACAATTCGGAATCGGCACTCCGAGACGGTCGACAGGGAGCTGGTTTCGTGGAATTCCGTTTCGGGGCCAAAATTCTCCGCGGAGCGTGTGTATTAGTACACCGATTGTCGTACCCGTTGGGTAGGATGCGGATTTTTGTTCGCCCGGCGATCAAAATGCACGCAAGGCCCCATTTCAGAATCTGCACTTCGACCCGGTCGGCACAAGGTCGCATTCGGACATTTCTGGTCCGTCGGCCAAATTCCTCTCCGAGAGCGTGGTCGCGGGCTGCCGATGCAATCACATACGGACACCCGTTCGCTCAAACGGGCATAACTTTCTGCTCAGTTATCAGAAACGCTTATAGGTCCCCAATTCGGAATCGAAACTCAGAGGCGCCCGTCGCCGCCTTGTTGCCTCGGGCAATAAGACATCGTTTCGGGGTCGAAAAACCTTCGTTTCGCACTCCGAAATTACGATTTTAGCCGACGATCTCCCCGATTCCAAGGTTTTTTGGTAGTAGCGCCTCCCTCGATTAGGTGAATCGCTGGCGAGCACAACACACGGAGTCGGCCTATCGTGGCGATCGGAAGTCGTGTTCAACTCGGCTCGAGATCTCTACCTGAGGTCATAGATATGAGTGCACGAACATCGCCGATATAGTCACCCCCTACGGTTTATTCCCACCCCTTCAGCGAAAGAACTGGGCATAACTTTCCGCCCGGGCATCGGAATCGCTGATGTGTGCACAATTCGGAATCGGCACTCCGAGACGGTCCAGAGGGAGCTGGTTTTGCGGAATTCCATTTTGGGGCCGAAATTCACGCGGAGCGTGTGTATTAGTACAACGATTGTCGTACCCGTTGGGTAGGACGCGGATATTTGTTCGCCGGCGATCGGAACCACCCGCAAGGCCCCATTTCAGAATCGGCACTTCGACTCGGTGGCACAAGGTCGCATTCAGACATTTCCGGTCCGGCGGCCAAATTCCTCTCCGGGAGCGTGGTCGCGGGCTGCCGATGCGATAGCATACGGACACCCCTTCGCTCAAACGGCATGACTTTCAGATCGGTTATCAGAATCGCTTATAAAACCCCAATTCAGAATCGGCACTCAGAGGCGTCCGTCGCCCTCTTTTTGCCTCAAGCGATAAGACGTCGTTTCGGGGTCGAAAAACCTTCGTTTCGCGCTCAGAAATTGGGATTCTAGCCGACGATATCCTCGCTTCCAAGGTTTTTCTGGTAGTAGCGCCTCCCTCGATTAGGTGAATCGTTGGCGGGCACAACACACGGAGTCGGCCTATCACGGCGATTGGAAGTCGTGTTCAACTCGGCTCGAGATCTCCACCCGAGGTCGTAGACATGGGTGCACGAACATCGCCGATATAGTCACCCCCTACGGTTTATTCCCACCCCTTCAGCGAAAGAACTGGGCATAACTTTCCGCCCGGGCATCGGAATCGCTGATGTGTGCACAATTCGGAATCGGCACTCCGAGACGGTCCAGAGGGAGCTGGTTTTGCGGAATTCCATTTTGGGGCCGAAATTCACCGCGGAGCGTGTGTATTAGTACACCGATTGTCGTACCCGTTGGGTAGGACGCGGATATTTGTTCGCCCGGCGATCGGAACCACCCGCAAGGCCCCATTCAGAATCGGCACTTCGACTCGGTGGCACAAGGTCGCATTCAGACATTTCCGGTCCGGCGGCCAAATTCCTCTCCGGAGCGTGGTCGCGGGCTGCCGATGCGATAGCATACGGACACCCCTTCGCTCAAACGGGCATGACTTTCAGATCGGTTATCAGAATCGCTTATAAGACACCAATTCGGAATTGGCACTCAGTGGCGCCCGTCGCCCCCTTATTGCCTCAGGTGATAGGACGTTGTTTCGGGGTCAAAAACCTTCGTTTCGCGCTCAGAAATTGGGATTCTAGCCGACGATATCCTCGCTTCCAAGTTTTTCTGGTAGTAGCGCCTCCCTCGATTAGGTGAATCGTTGGCGGGCACAACACACGGAGTCGGCCTATCACGGCGATTGGAAGTCGTGTTCAACTCGGCTCGAGATCTCCACCCGAGGTCGTAGACATGGGTGCACGAACATCGCCGATATAGTCACCCCCTACGGTTTATTCCCACCCCTTCAGTGAAAGAACTAGGCATAACATTCCGCCCGGGATCGGAATCGCTGATGTGACCACAATTCGGAATCAGCACTCCGAGACGGTCGACAGGGAGCTGGTTTCATGGAATTTCGTTCCGGGGCCGAAATTCACCGCAGAGCGTGTGTATTAGTACACCGATTGTCGTACCCGTTGGGTAGGACGCGGATATTTGTTCACCCGGCGATCGGAACCGCCTGCAAGGCCCCATTTCAGAATCGGCACATTGACCCAGTCGGCACAAGGTCGCATTCGGACATTTCATGTCCGCTGCCAAATTCCTCTCCGGGAGCGTGGCCGCGGGCTGCCGATGCAATCATATACGGACACCCCTTCGCTCAACGGGCATAACTTTCCGCACGGTTATCAGAATCGCTTATAAAACCCCAATTCAGAATCGGCACTCAGAGGCGTCCGTCGCCCTCTTTTTGCCTCAAGCGATAAGACGTCGTTTCGGGGTCGAAAAACCTTCGTTTCACGATCCGAAATTGTGATTCTAGCCGACAATCTCCCCGATTCCATGGTTTTCTGGTAGTATCGCCTCCCTCGATTAGGCGAATCGCTGGAGGGCACAACACACGGAGTCGGCCTACCACGGCGATCGGAAGTCATGTTCAACTCGGCTCGAGATCTCAACCCGAGGTCGTAGATATGGGTGCACGAACATCGCCGATATAGTCACCCCCTACGGTTTATTCCCACCCCTTCAGCGAAAGAACTGGCCATAACTTTCCGCCCGGGCATCGGAATCGCTGATGTGAGCACAATTCGGAATCGGCACTCCGAGACGGTCGACAGGGAGTTGGTTTTGCGGAATTCCGTTCTGGGGCCGAAATTTTCCGCGTAGCGTGTGTATTAGTACACCGATTGTCGTACCCGTTGGTAGGACGCGGATAGTAGTTTGTCCGGCGATCAGAACCACCCGCAAGGCCCCATTTCAGAATTGGCACTTCGACCCGGTTGGCACAAGGTCGCATTCGAACATTTCCGGTCCTGCGGCAGAATTCCTCTCCGGGAGGGTGGTCGCGGGCTGCCGATGCAATCATATACGGACGCCCCTTCATTCAAACGGGCATAACTTTCCGCTCGGTTATCAGAATCGCTTATAAGACCCCAATTCGGAATCGACACTTAGTGGCGCTCGTCGCCCCCTTATTGCCTTAGGCAATAAGATGTCATTTTGGGGTTGAAAAACCTTCATTTCGCGCTCCGAAATTGCGAGTCTACTCGACGATCTCCTCGATTCCAAGGTTTTCTGGCAGTAGCCCCTCCCTCGATTAAGCGAATCGCTGGCGGGCACAACACATGGAGTCGGCCTATCACGGCGATCGGAATTCGTGTTCAACTCGGCTCGAGATCTCCACCCGAGGTCGTAGATATGGGTGCACGAACATCGCCGATATAGTCACCCCCTACGGTTTATTCCCACCCCTTCAGCGAAAGAACTGGGCATAACTTTCCGCCCGGGCATCGAAATCACTGATGTGAGCACAATTCGGAATCGGCACTCCGAGACGGTCGACAGGGAGCTGGTTTCGCAGAATTCCATTTTGGGGCCGAAATTCGCCGCAGAGAGTGTATATTAGTACATCGATTGTCGTACCCGTTGGGTAGGACGCGGATATTTGTTCGCCCGGCGATCAGAGCCGCCCGTAAGGCCCCATTTAGAATCGGCACTTCGACCCGGTCGGCACAAGGTCGCATTCGGACGTTTCCGGTCCGGCGGCCAAATTCCTCTCCGGGAGCGTGGTCGCGGGCTACCGATGCTATCACATACGGACACCCCTTCGCTCAAACAGGCATAACTTTCCGCTCGGTTATCAGAATCGCTTATAAGACCCCAATTCGGAATCGGCACTCAGAGGCGCCCGTCTCCCAATTATTGCCTCAAGCGATAAGACATTCTTTTGGGGTCGAAAAGCCTTCGTTTCGCGCTCTGAAATTGCGATTCTAGCTGACGATCTCCCCGATTCCAAGGTTTTCTCGTAGTAGCGCCTCCCTCGATTAGGCAAATCGCTGGCGGGCACAACACACAGAGTCGGCCTGTCACGGCGATCGGAAGTTGTGTTCAACTCGGCTCGAGATCTCTACCCGAGGTCATAGATGTGGGTGCACGAACATCGCCGATATAGTCACCCCCTACGGTTTATTCCCACCCCTTCAGCGAAAGAACTGGGCATAACATTCCGCCTGGGCATCGGAATCGCTAATGTGAGCACAATTCGGAATCGGCACTCTGAGACGGTCGACATGGAGCTGGTTCGCGGAATTCCGTTGCGGGGCCGAAATTCGCCGCGTAGCGTGTGTATTAGTACACCGATTGTCGTACCCGACTGGTAGGACGCAGATATTTGTTCGCCCGGCGATCGAAACCGCCCGCAAGGCCCCATTTCAGAATCGGCACTTCGACCCGGTCGGCACAAGGTCACATTCGGACATTTCCGGTCCTGCGGCCAAATTCCTCTCCGGGAGTGTGGTCGCGGGCTGCCGATGCGATCGCATACGGACACCCCTTCGCTCAAACGGGCATAACTTTCAGCTCGGTTATCAGAATCGATTATAAGACACAAATTCGGAATTGGCACTCAGAGGCGCCCGTCAACCCTTATTGCCTTAGGCGATAAGACGTCATTTCGGGGTCGAAAAACCTTCGTTTCGTGCTCCGAAATTATGATTCTAGCCAACGATCTCCCCGATTCCAAGGTTTTCTGGTAGTAGCGCCTCCCTTGATTAGGCGAATCACTGGCGGGCAGAACACACGGAGTCGGCCTATCACGGCGATCGGAAGTCGTGTTCAACTCGGCTCGAGATCTGCACCCGAGGTCGTAGATATGGGTGCACGAACATCGCCGATATAGTCACCCCCTACGGTTTATTCCCACCCCTTCAGCGAAAGAACTGGGCATAACTTTTCGCCCAGGCATCGGAATCACTGATGTGACCACAATTCAGAATCGGCACTCCGAGACGGTCAACAGGGAGTTGGTTTTCCGGAATTCCGTTCATGGCCGAAATTCGCCGCGTAGCGTGTATATTAGTACACCGATTGTCGTACCCGTTGGGTAGGACGCAGATATTGTTCGCCCGGCAATCAGAACCGCCTGCAAGCCCCCATTTCAGAATCGGCATTTCGACCCGGTCGGCACAAGGTCGCAATCGGACATTTCCGGTCCGGCGGCCAAATCCCTCTCCGGGAGCGTGGTCGCGGGCTGCCGATGCGATCACATACGGACACCCCTTCGCTCAAACGGGAATAACTTTCCGCTCGGTTATCAGAATCGCTTATAAGACCCGAATTCGGAATCGGCACTCAGAGGCGCCCGTTGCCCCTTATTGCCTTAGGCGATATAAGACGTCGTTTCGGGGTCGAAAAACCTTCATTTCGTGCTCCGAAATTGTGATTCTAGCCGATGATCTCCCCGATTCCAAGGTTTTCTGGCAGTAGCACCTCCCTCGATTAGACGAATCACTGGCGGGCACAACACACGGAGTCGGCCTATCACGATGATCGGAAGTCGTGTTCAACTCAGCTCAAGATCTCCACCCGAGGTCGTAGATATGGGTGCACGAACATCACCGATATAGTCACCCCCTACGGTTTATTCCCACCCCTTCAGCGAAAGAACTGGACATAACATTCCGCCCGGGCATCAGAATCGCTGATGTGACCACAATTCGAAATCGACACTCCGAGACGGTCGACAGGGCGCTGGTTTCGCAGAATTCCGTTATGGGGCCAAAATTCGCCGCGGAGCGTGTGTATTAGTACACGATTGTCGTACCATTGGGTAGGACGCGGATATTTGTTCGCCTGTCGATCGGAACCGCCCGTAAGGCCCCCTTTCAGAATCGGCACTTCGACTTCGACCCGGTCAGCACAAGGTCGCATTCGGACATTTCCGGTCCGCGCGGCCAAATTCCTCTCCGGGAGCGTGGTCGCAGACTACCGATGCTATCACATACGGACACCCCTTCGCTCAAACAGGCATTACTTTCGCTCGGTTATCAGAATCGCTTATAAGACCCCAATTCGGAATCGGCACTCAGAGGTGCCCGTCGCCCAATTATTGCCTCAAGCGATAAGACATTGTTTTGGGGTCGAAAAACCTGCGTTTCGCGCTCTAAAATTGCGATTCTAGCTGACGATCTCCCCGATTCCAAGGTTTTCTCGTAGTAGCGCCTCCCTCGATTAGGAGAATCGCTGGCGGGCACAACACATAGAGTCGACCTATCACGGTGATCGGAAGTTGTGTTCAACTCGGCTAGAGATCTCTACCCGAGGTCATAGATGTGGGTGCACGAACATCGCCGATATAGTCACCCCCTACGGTTTATTCCCACCCCTTCAGTGAAAGAACTGGGCATAACTTTCCGCCCGGGCATCGGAATCGCTGATGTGAGCACAATTCGGAATGGCACTCTGAGACGGTCGACAGGGAGCTGGTTTCGCGGAATTCCGTTTCGGGGCCGAAATTCGCCGCGTAGCGTGTGTATTAGTACACCGATTGTCGTACCCGACTGGTAGGACGCGGATATTTGTTCGCCCGACGATCAGAACCGCCCGCAAGGCCCCATTTCAGAATCGGAACTTCGACCCGGTCGGCACAAGGTCACATTCGGACATTTCCGGTCCGGCGGCCAAATTCCTCTCTGGGAGTGTGGTCGCGGGCTGCCGATGCGATCGCATACAGACACCCCTCCGCTCAAACGGGCATAACTTTCAGCTCGGTTATCAGAATCGCTTATAAGACACCAATTCGGAATTGGCACTCAGAGGCGCCTGTCGCCCCCTTATTGCCTCAGGCGAAAAGACATCGTTTCGGGGTAAAAACCTTCATTTCGCGCTCTGAAATTGTAAATCTAGCCGACGATATCCCCGATTCCAAGGTTTTTCTGGCAGTAGCGCCTCCCTCGATTATGCAAATCGCTGGAGGGCACAACACACGGAGTCGGCCTATCACGGCGATCGGAAGTTGTGTTCAACTCGGCTCGAGATCTCTACCCGAGGTCATAGATATGGGTGCACGAATATTGCCGATATAGTCACCCCCTACGGTTTATTCCCACCCCTTCAGAGAAAGAACTGGGCATAACATTCCGCCCGGGCATCGGAATCGCTGATGTGAGCACAATTCGGAATCGGCACTCTGAGACGGTCGACTGGGAGCTGGTTTCGCGAAATTCCGTTTCGGGGTCGAAATTCACGCGCGGAGCTTGTGTTAGTAGACCGATTGTTGTACCCGTTGGGTAGGACGCAGATATTTGTTCGCCCGACGATCAGAGCCGCCCGCAAGGCCCCATTTCAGAATCGGCACTTCGACCCGGTCAGCACAAGGTCGCATTCGGACATTTCTGGTCCGGCGGCCAAATCCTCTCCGGGAGCGTGGTCGCGGGCTGCCGATGCAATCACATACGGACACCCCTTCGCTCAAACGGGCATAACTTTCCGCTAGGTTATCAGAATCGCTTATAAGACCCCAATTCGGAATCGGCACTCGGAGGCGCCCATCGCCCCCTTATTCCCTCAAGCGATAAGACATCCTTTCGGGGTCGAAAAACCTTCGTTTCGCTCTCCGAAATTGCGATTCTAGACGACGATCTCCCTGATCCAAGGTTTTCTGGTGGTAGCGCCTCCCTCGATTTGGCGAATCGCTGGCGGGCACAACACATGGAGTCGGCCTATCACGGCGATCGGAAGTTATGTTCAACTCGGCTCGAGATCTCTTCCCGAGGTCATAGATAGGGTGCACGAACATCGCCGATATAGTCACCCCCTACGGCTTATTCCCACCCCTTCAGCGAAAGAACTGGGCATAACTTTCCGCCCGGGCATCGGAACCGCTGATGTGAGCACAATTCGGAATCGGCACTCTGAGATGGTCGACAGGGAGCTGGTTTCGCAGAATTCCGTTTCGGGGCCGAAATTCGCCGCGGAGCGTGTGTATTAGTACACCGATTGTTGTACCCGATGGGTAGGACGCGGATATTTGTTCGCCCGACGATCGGAACCGTCCGCAACCCCATTTCAGAATCGACACTTCGACCCGGTCGGCACAAGGTTGCATTTGGACATTTTCGATCCGGCGGTCAAATTTCTCTCTGGGAGTGTGGTCGCGGGCTGCCGATGCGATCCCATACGGACACCCCTTCGCTTAAACGGGCATAACTTTCAGCTCGGTTATCAGAATCGCTTATAAGACACCAATTCAGAATTGGCACTTAGAGGCGCCCGTCGCCCTTTTATTGCCTCAGGTGATAAGACATTGTTTTGGGGTCAAAAACCTTCGTTTTGCGCTCTGAAATTGCAATTCTAGCCGACGATATCCCCGATTCCAAGGTTTTTCTGGCAGTAGCGCTTCCCTCGATTAGGCGAATCGCTGGCAGGCACAACACACGGAGTCGGCCTATCACAGCGATCGAAAGTTGTGTTCAACTCGGCTCGAGATCTCTACCCGAGGTCATAGATATGGGTGCACAAACATCGCCGATATAGTCACCCCCTACGGTTTATTTCCACCCCTTCAGCGAAAGAACTGGGCATAACATTCCGCCCGGGCATCGGAATCGTTGATGTGAGCACAATTCGAAATCGGCAATACCTTAGGTACCTTGGTCTAAATTTTCTTCCACCCTGAATGATTAAATGAGGATTCCTTGTTGCTGTATGCTTCATAATAAAAAAAATTGAACAAGGATATTATTCTTGGATTCATACAATCGCATGTGCGTCCAAGGTTTCCTTTTGAAATTTCAAGGGTATCACCATGAAAGTATCGATCTTCCTTTGCCCTTCTTCCTAGTGATTGGAACTACATTATTGCACTCTTGATCAAGAGCATTAGCCTGCATGATGTGGGTTTGTCTTACCATCAGAATTGAAGTTTGGGTCCCAAGAGGTTGGAATTTAACCAAGATATTGTCTTTAGTTTGCTGAATGGTGCTCACTATGGGCCCATTGACATATCCATCTCAACTTGGATATGCTCATTTCTAAGATGGGCACACTCTGATTTAGTGTGTTAAAGGGAGAATATGTAATGCATATACTCAATTAGCAGTGTTCAGTGAGCATGCTTGGAACAGTGGTTCACACCTCTTGGCCTGCCAAAAGTCCCCAAGTGACCTTAGGATTAATCATCAAAAATACAGTGGGTGGGAATTGACCTGAGCCTGAAGAAGACCAGCCTGTGGCGTAGCTGCCTACTTGTGGTCTACATTTTATGGGCATCCTTTTCAAACAATCGTTTTAGGACCTCTGCTTGGACCTTTTATTTCTCAGGAAGAGAAAATGAAAATGCAAAAGGAGGCATCCTCCCTTACCTCAAATCAGATGCCCAAGAATGAATAAAACCCACCCCAATAGTTGTATTAATCAGCAGTAAAGTTCGAGTTTAGCAACAACTAGATTCTACTTGTACACAGGAACTCAGAAGGCCCTGGTATTTGCTCCCATGCCCTTAAGGCTCTCACACCTCTCTGTTGCTTTCTTCTCTTCTTTCCCTTGATTACAGATTGTTCTCGAGTCTCTTCATGTGTGATGCACTAAGAGATAGCTGGTGGTAGAGAACTAATTGGGAAGTCATTAGCAGCATCAAAAGTAGCATTCTTGATATGTGTATCAACTTCAAATGAGAAACCTGCAAAATTCCTTCAGGCCATGAACGTCAAGAAGAGTGGTATTGAGTGCTTCCCTTCATCACATTCATCCTTAAATTTCCTTCTTCATTGATTATCCACATTAATGTGCAAGTTTCTCATTTCACTGCTTAATATCCAATGGTGAATGGGCAAGTCACAGTTTCTTCCAGGCAGAACATTTGTGGTCTCTTTGATGGGCTTTGATAAACGGGACTTGGGCAATGATACAGGACAGCCACTGTAACCAGTTTGGATTACAATCACACAAAATGGTTTGTCAGCTGATTCATTGCGGCCCAACGTCAATAGTAGAATAAGCTTCAAGCACTAGTCTCTTAGCCGATTGATTTGGGGAAGAACTCAATGGATCAATTAGTCATGATGGACTATGGGAATGGAAGTCCTGCTGGATTGATCACATTTTGCCCAAAACCTGAAAAGGTCTATATGCTCTTTGAGAAAAGTAGTGCATTAAGGGGAGGTTGGGTAGTCTTTCCAAATCCCTCCTTTTCTCTCTTCTGAAATTGTGAACTAAGACAGAGGAGCGCCAAGCTTGATTTGTGAACATGAATCAACACAAACGCATGTTTCATTGAAAGCAAACTGAGCCCCCTTTCTTCTGCATTCCCAGAATAGAACTTGAACAGACTTTGGTTTGGCTCAGCCAATGTGGAGCTTGGTTAAGTTTCAGTGCAGAAGAAAGCAAAAATCAGAGATTGATTTAAGTTCTATTCTGGCTTACAGAAGAAAGGACTAGAATTTCTCCCTCATCTAAGTTTGAGACCAGACTCGGGCCTAGCTTGGCTCAAGCTCGCCAAGGAGTCCAGACCAGCTTAAGCTTGAGGAAGTACAAAATGCCTTATGTAACCGAGTAAAACTTCCATATTTTGAGTATTCAGGCTTTTTGCTTGAACTCAAAGAAGTCAATGAAGCCCAGTAAAAATGAGAAATAGTTATATGACTACATTAGTTTATAGAATAACAAATGAACTGTATGTTATTAATTGAGCTGGCTTGTGAACCAAATTGCCTGAGCTAAATGAGGCTCGGGCTCATCTTGTTTGGCTAAGTGAGATGATTCATTCCAAATTGAGTTGTTTATGCGCAGATTGTCTCATTGCCATCTCTTAAGCTCAGTAATCAATTTGATGGCTTCTCCACGGGTCTCTGAGCATCCTCATTGCAGTCTTAGTACGGATTTGAAACAAAAGAGAAAAGGTTTCCTGTAAGCAAAACATGATCCCTTTGCCCTCAAGCAATCATTTCCACTTTTTTGGAGAGTTCGAAACTATCATTTTTCATGTGAAAACATCAAGATGGCATTGGGTCCAGAACTCATATTACGCCAAAAAGGCTTTTTCAGGGTGGGGAGCTCTGGTTCATGCCATGGGCCCATCAGTGAGCTCAACATTTTAAATCTTCAGTTGTTGTTTTTTTCTAAATAAATTCCCGGGAACTCCATTGCATTGTTTATTTTTACAGAAGAATAATACACTAGGCAACTATGAAGCAACATCATTCATCCTCATGATTGTTTTGCTCACTATTCCTTCTGTGCTCATATTTCTACCAGGCTAGCTATCTCCATCCTGTGGAGGTGCAGCTACTCTTTTCCCTGTCGCTCACAGTAATCAGACATAACCACCAACAGCTGAGATCATGCATGAGCTTTTTCAGGTTTCTGCTGTCTGCGTTCTCCTGTTTTTTCACATCAGACATGGACATCAGATGCTACGGTTACCCCACATTTTTTGCTGGGCTGTCACTCATCTTTCTGCAGTAAGTTATGCCTTTTCCACTGCAGCATGGTGTTCCGGCATGTGACCGGAAGGTAGTCACGATTGCCTAACTTTGTCCAGTACTTCCATAGACAGGCTGGTCTATAAAGACCAGGTGGAAGATAATTCAGCCAATAGTCATGGACGGGACTATCCAATTACTGCAGTCTATTGGAAAATAAGAAGATTGATGTCCGTACTGATGTGCCCACCCTCACAGTAGAACCAATAATTTGTAGAAAAATGGAAGGTGTGCCAAATTGTGGAGCTCATCTTTTTGCGAGGGCAGACACATTTGTAGTCTGTAAATGTTGTCCCCCGCCATAGCCGGTTGGACATTGGGGAGTAGGGCTGTGCAAGTTATGGTTCAAACCAAAAAATCGAATCAAACCGAACCGGCCGGTTCGGTTCGGTTTGGAGGATTACACAGTTCAGTTCGGTTTCAGATTGGGAAACCGAAATGAACCGAATATATATATATATATAATTAATTAAATAATATAAGCATACAAAAAAATGCCGGTAGCGCAGTGGTGGGAGTCCTTCCCCACGTGCGCGCGCGGTGGTCGCGAGTTCGACCACCGCAAAAGCGCCATTTTTTTTCCATTTTCTCGGGAATATGCCAGATATCGGTTTGAACCGAACCGGTTCGATTCGGTTCGGTTCACCAACAGAGTTCGTTCGGTTCGGTTTCCCCAAAATTGGGGAAACCGAATCGAACCGAACCGTTGTCCCTATTGGGGAGGGGTGGGAGCGCCGCACCCCGGGTTCGATCCCGGGGTGGCGTTGGGATTACCCAGTGGCGCCACTGAGCTACAACCAAAAAAAAGAATAGTCTGTAAATGTCAACACATGTGAGCATTAAGTACTACTCGATCATGAAAAGCACTTATTACCCGGCAGATCGGATAATAAAGCGACGGCCGACCAATCAAGTCGGCTGCTGAGCAATCCACATGGGACTTTCTACCCGATGATGACCGGGTAGAAAGTGTTTCTCCTCGATTATTCAGTTGTTCCCTTGATAGCAGGGATTTCTTCTGCTTGGTCTCACTACAAATCCCCACCTACACAGGCAATAGTTCTGTCTATGCTTGTGACCATTTAGAGGTTCATGAATTAAATCTCTTCTCCTACCCAAGCGCAAAAACTGAGATTTGATTCAAAACCTCCTAGAAAAATGGAAGATGCGAGGATATATAATTGACCCATTGACCCTTTTTTCTCTTGCTTGTTTGCTGTCTTTGGCAGCATACTCAAATAAATTCCTGTTCCCTGAAACCTGTCGCCTATGTATGAGCTTTATGAAGTATATGGATTCTTCTGATGACTGTGTTAGCTAGACGTAGATGCTCCAACTCTACTTGGGTAACGAAGCTGGGACTTGCAAATAAATTCGGACTTGGTCTACTTCAAAAGCTCCAAATCACTTAGCATCCAACTTTTTGCCCTAAAAGGTTGGGGCATTCACTCATTAGCCTAACGTCCTCCTAGTAGCTAGATGCGTTGCGCCATGGCGCCTCAGATCTAAAGGGAGAGGGGGAAAAAAAATTTAGTAATACCTGTGGCACACTTAGGCGTGCGTCAATGTTGATATGGTAGAGTTATTTCAATATGATTGGTTTATAGAAGGCGAGGATGGTTGGTTTATATAAGGGTATTTATATATGTGGAGGCATAGTTTAATTGCATGTTAGATGTAATGAAAATAAATATGTGTTTATAACTAAGACTCGTTCTTCTTCTTCTCTTAAGAGAGTTTTTTTCCTAGAAAAAATGATAAAAAAATGGAGATAATATCTCCAGAGAGCACGTCGAAATTTCACGAATTAATATTGACGTCATTTGTGAGAACCGAATAAGAGATTACGTGTCTTCCTAAATGTATTGTTGTAATAAGATCTGTACACTTTTATTCTAATTAAAGAGGTATATAGAGACACAATTTAGTCTCATATTAGATGTAGTAAAAATATGTGTTTAAGAAAGATTAATTTTTCTTCTCCCATTTTAGGAAATAGATAACCTTCAAATGATAACAATATTCTTAAAGAACATATTGAAATTTTATGCATCAATAATTACATGGAAAATATACTACTCAAAAGAAGGGGGGGGGGGGATTTTTGCACCCAACACAGCAATCTTTTTGGGTGTTTCAACATGCTTCAGCAGGGCCTGTTCTTGGGCCATATGTTGCCCCCTACCTGCACACACAACACCATGGGAAGGTGGGGGATCTCTGTTCTTTGTTTAGACGCTCACATGCGATGCCGCTTGCTGTGCCAAACTGTGGCCTTGCTCACACGCCGGTACGGACGGAGCTGGACCGGCCACGTGCTTGGGCCTAATGGAATAGAGACTTCAACTTGGATATGGGCCCAAGTTCTTGACTTGTGGGTTGCTCACCACCTGTTTGTACGATGGACCACCCCCCCCCCCCAACCCCTACGTGGGCCCACTTGGTGGCTCTAGGGTGGGCAGTGTGATCCCCTCCTCCTCCTCCCGATTTAGGTCCAATAAGGGCCTAATAATCGGATTTTTGTTAATAGGGTGGGCAATTCCTCCCCCACCTCCTCCTCTCCCCACAACCCAATTTTAGATCCAACAATGTCCAAAAATCCGACCAAAAGCATGCCCATACGTTGTCCGGATCGCTTTATTTTTTGGGCAATGAGCCATTTCATGCATCATAGCTGTTTTGGGCTTTTTCCCTAGCCCAATGTTCTTTTTCCCTTCTCTTCTTCTTCCCCACCCTCTTGAGAAAATCGCCTCTAAATATTTTTCATATGTCGTTGCCCATCAAAATTAATGACAACTGATCGTAACACAAAAAAAAACAAAACAATTTTTGTGTGTTCAAGGGGGATCTACCAAGATATCCCCATTTAATAATGTCCTCCCTATCTCTATGCGATTGGCTAGGGAAGCAACCTTGGGTTCCCCGTTATAAAACCTTTACTGGTCGGTAAAGAAGGATGGCGTGAGACTGTGTATGTGTGTGTATTCTTTCTCTTCCTTTTCCCCCCCAACCTCCTCCTCCTCCTCCTCCCATGTCCATGGACGTAGGAGATGCCATCAACCTCACAAATGTAAGGTCACGTCGACCCATCTAAATTTGTTAATGGCCCTTTGCCTTCCATCCCCCTCTTATGCTCATGATTAATGGGGTTGAAATGTTGGGCTTCTTTGAGGTGACACATCCACACCATGCCATGTTACACCAGGAACGACTCTATTCTACTTGTGGACTTGACACTTCATGAAGCATTTCGCATCATCTCTTCCGGCCAAGGAAGGAGAAGAAGTCTCTGCCGGAATTCCTTCTTTACTTCTGTAGCTTTGTGGGCATTGGGCGTCTGCTTTGGCCTGACCAGAACAGTAATGGACTTTGTGACTGGTTGGGCAAAAGACAGTATGAACAATCTCTTTGAGGTTTCATATGAACATGTTGCTTCCATTAGTTGTATGCACTTTTAAAAGGAGTTAGTAAGTAGGATTTAGAAGGAAAGAGGAGGAGGAAGAAGAACTGTTGTTTCCAATTTCCATGAGGTTTCAAGGGGGGTTCCTTGCTGTGGTGGGTTTGAGGCAATAAGTGGGTGGCATGATGGTGAAGTGGGTCTTCTTAGTAATAGCATGGAGATCTACCTGCCATTTCACATGACCTAGTTGAAAAAAACCCCCCCCCCCCCCCCCCGCACCCCCATAAACATCATACTCTGACATTAGATGCACGGATAAACACTTGCAACATCGAGGTCGAGGCAAAGCGATATAGATGAACCCTATCCTAAAAACGCCTAATTGTGACCTTTTTTAAATCCCTTCACTACAAGGGGGGGGGGGGGGGGGTACGATCTTTTGTTGCATGGTTCGTGAATGTTGTGTCACTTGCACTGTGATGAAGTTAAGGGATCTGGAGTCCTGGGCTCTGTAATATCATCACCATGTGTTCACTGTTGGGATGAAAGAGGTGGATGAATAGGGGTGGGTGCAAGTAGAATATGGTCAAAATCGGCTTTGGAGTTGGGGGTGATGCAACTTTGCACTTTTGTTGAAAGTAGAGATGAGAGGGTGAGGACTTGGAAGGGAAGGGTGGAATAGCTTGGGAGAGCCGCCATGGGAGGGCCCTGGAGGAGGTCTCACCATGATCACTGGCTACTATTATGCATCTGAACATATACAGGACATATGTATGATTTTTTGTACCTTCACTTGCATATGTATATCCTTGTTTTTTTGCTCCTCCATAAACAAGACTTGTCCATGGACGTCTGCATCCTTTTGTATCTCAAATAATGGAACCCATCACAGGTCATTTGAGCATCATACAAATATTTTAGAGCAGCGATTGCTGCCCCCGCGCTAGACTTCTCGGCCAAGAGAGAGGCCCGAGGGTGGGAACTGCCCCCACTCCCTCTCTCATATAACTATATGGCGCTCCCGTGCAGCTCGATAGTTACAATTTCTCAATATTTTAAGGTAGTTTTAAGAATCTAGATCTTTAGGAGTCGAAGAGACTTGATGAAGCCGGTCCAAAACCCATAAGGGTTCGAGACGGTCCGGCCTCAAGATTCGAGGTTGAATGCTCAAATAGGTGATCGAATGATGGGAACAAAGTCGTCAGGCCAATGCTGTAATTGTCATGCGCCAAGTCACTCTTGGGATAGTGTTTTCAAGATCGATCTTCCAACACTCAAGTCAAGTTTTGACTTTGAAGGAACTAGAGGAGATTTTGTGAGAGAGAGATAAAGAGAGCTGAGATCTTGTGTCGAGAAGTCTTGCCAGTCTCATCCCCATTTGCTTATGGATGTAGTCTACTTTTATAGGGCAAGAGAAAAAAGGAAAAGCGATGACTCTTAACAGTTGGTTGAAGCATCTCTTAGTTGAAGATGGTTGTTGTTTGATGAACCACTGTTGGAAAGTCAATTGCCATGTCATCACTTGGACTTGCTCAGCAACAACAGTTCAGCCGACATTTGATGAATAGTTATTTGGGCTTCCACGGCAACGACGGTTCGATGGCTGCTGGTCCCATATTATGAGCATCACCGGTTACCTTGAACTGATCACCGATTTTCGAGAGAGCGATATGACATCCATGCGTGATACTTAGCCACTGGGAGCATGAAATAATGATAATTGATTATCAGTATGACTAATAATCGATTACAGTTGTCCCTGTGTGGCACTTAGCCGCTAAAAACATGAGGTGACAATAATCGATTATTTGTAGGACTGTAATCAATTATGATTGCCCCTGTGCAATAATACTTAGTCGTCATAGGGGGCGTAGAGGCTACTGGGTTCGGGTTGGATCTGGTCGGGCCTATCAGGACCTAACACTTATTAGGATCTCTAAGGAGTATCCTAAACTCTCCATGGTCGAAAAAAAGCATGGACATTGAGATCATGTAGAAGCCACAGATCACTTAGAGTTACCTGGGCAATAAATGTAGGATAAGTTCGGTTATTCCAATCGTTAAGTTTTCCTTTCCACGTTGTTGTCTTCTTATGTTGGAAGTGGACAACAAGGGAAACTATTACTGTAGGCTGAGGTGGGAATGCTTGAATTCTTTGATCTTACAGTGCTGATGAGATGGATAAGAGACCAAGGAGAAAGTGGCTTGACTATTTGTTGCATGACGTGGACCCATGTCCATAAACAATGTTTGGATTATACTCCTACTTCATATATTAGAGATAGTGTCTCCCACTTTCTAATTCCAAACCACTTGATCACTTGAGCAGGTTGGTTCAGGCAGCATGAATTAAGTTAGCAAATGTGTGAGAACAAAAGTTGAAACCAATTTACTTTTTTGTGAATTAGTAGAGACGTATCATAGTTTGGAAGTATCTTGTTTAGCTAGTAAAGGGCAAGAGCACAAGTTCTGACTTCTAACTAGTAATACATTTTTGTGTGTGTGCTAAGTTAGGTGATCTAATCTTTGAACCTGTACAAAGAGGTCAGGTTCAATATTTAGGACCGACATCTAAATTCTGAATATATACAAATTTTTGGGACGATAGTTGCAATAGTCCAGCAACCCAAAGTGATGGGTCACCGTGATCTGCCCATCTCAAGCCCACCTAATTAAGTCTATAGTCGCAATAGTCCAACAACCCAAAGGGGCAAACCGGATAATTGATTAAATGTTGCAAGTAATTGACTAGTTGGAACACTAGTTGATTGTTCCAGTACTTGATTGCATCCCCCATGCAATCCATCTCGACCCAACTCTGATCCTTTAGCTGCAACAACCTCCACACAGTAGGCTAACCTATGATGGACACAAGCGGATTGAACGCAAGTTAGGTTAGTTGTCATGCGCCCAAACACGTCCATGTAAAGAGGTAGAGTCCGGATCCTCTCGGTCCCCCGCAGGAGGGGGGGCGGTCAGTACAAGGGGTTGGGGGACATTTTTTCATATACCTCCTTATGTAAAACATAAAAAAAGGAGATATTTGAGGGGTGAAATAAAAAATGCCCCCCCCCCACCCTTTGTACTGACCGGCCCCCCTCCTGCGGGGGGCCGAGAGGATCCGGACTTAAAAAGTTGTGGTGAGAACTCTAGACTATGACAGCTATGCAGAATGGCCAACGCACGACCAGCACGACATTAGATGCACGATCAAAGGAGGTTAGTGCACAAGTAGCTCCAATCAACACATGTTCAAGAGAAAATTATGGTAACTCCTCGCACAACTTTTGGTGTAGTAATGACACTCTAAGGCCCAACTCCAGCGGCGATGTCAGAAACCGTCCACTTATACCAGCCTATATATACAACACTACAATCGCATCTAAGAGGGGGACAAGATCCAAAGAGATATATTGGCTTTGGTTTTGCAATTCTTTTTACTTCTCTCAAAAGACTAATTCTTGATTTGAGCATTGAAGAGTAGTCGAATCTAGAGCATCACCTTGAAATTAACTATTTACATACCTATTTTGACATCGACTTGCCCAGCACAATCTCATTTTCCAACTCTCAACAACATTCATTACACTCAACCTTAGAGTCAAATCTAGTCCGCCTTTGCATACCGACTTCATCAATAAGATATCTCATAAATTGCATATTCAAGTGTCACTCTAACCAATCATTGATCTTTCGGTGAACAAATCCATGGAATACCAAGATGTACACTATGATGATGTCAGAAATTCAACTAGGAACAAGTTTATAAGGAATCTTTTAAAAGATGATGCAATAGGATAAATTTTCAAAACCCCTTCCAACACAACACCCCCCTCAAAAAAAAAAAAAAAAAACCACCAAATACCTTGTTCTAGAATGTCAAGTCATATATTGAGGCTACACATACGGCATGTGTCAGTTTTGCCTGCTAGGCTGTATGGTTCTCAAGCTGTAAGCTTTTTAGGGATCTATTCAAACAATATTTTCTTTATCCTACTAAATGGTTACTATACCATATTGTACGATGCCAGGGATTTAAAAAATCTTTGGGACGATCGATTCAATTCGATCTATTTTTATTTTTTATATATTATTTTATTATTATTTTGTATAATAAGATCATCCGAATCTATACCGTGCTGAGTCACTCGGCTGTCCAGGCTAGTAATACCTGTGAAAGAACTGACAAAAGAAAAAAAAACTGAGAAGGTGTAAAAACATATGAGAAGGTGTAAAAAAGGAACATTCTTATGCAAATGTCCTTTTGTAATGCATATGGCATAGCCCCTAATATGTTCTTGATCACAGTACTGTTACAATACAAACTTTGCATCTTTTCGAATTCTTCTGGAATATTTGGTCTATAATAAAAGGTAGATCATTCCTTTTTCCTTTTTTTTTTTTACCATGTGAGGTAGATCACTCCAATTGTTGAAGAACACGTGATATACAATAATGGAGAAGAACCTTTTTGGCACAATAATGGAGAAGAACCATATTTAAATGAGGGGCCTTAATTTCATGTGTTTAGAGGTGCAGTAACTTGCACAGGACAATGTTACCAGCTACCTCACCCAATGCAGGGAAGCCTAAAAATGGAGGGAGGGCGTGTACAGGAGCAGCAGGGCGGGAGCTGGAATTAAGACCAAAGGTGGTGAATCTACGAACCGATCCATGTCTGGGACACTGCAGACAGCAGCTACTAGGCCACTGTGCATAGAGGGGAATAATGGAGGGTAACTTGCACAGGAGTTGTTTACCACGGGAGAACCATGGAAAAAAAAGAACCCCCCACCCGCCGGAACCGGAGTTAGGCGACCAGACCCACCCCCCCTCCCTCCCTCCGGGGAAGAGAGAGCAGTGCAACGAAAAGGGGGAAAAGAAAGAGGAGGAAGGGAGACTGGGAGAGCCAATGGGTGCCGGTGGAGTGCCACCGGTTCTACCTTCAGCCCAAAAGTTATCTCACAGTATAAATGATTGGAAGTGACACTGTAGACTGTAGCCTCTGGCGAGCTCTTTTGCAGCCCTCAGCTAGCTCCACCATGGAGCTTTTAGGCCGGTGGGGGGGGCTCAGGGGCATGGCTGGTACCAGTCTCTCGGCAGCCATCTTGACCCAGAGGACGAAGGACCCTTCCCTGCCCGGTTAACCGGAGCAGATGGGTTCTTCTATACCCACTGACCACGGGCTTAACGCAGGCTTTTCCCCGGGTTGGAAGGGGGAGGGGTGGGGCTGTGTGAACTGGTGGCCTGCTGCTGATGCTGGCGCACTGACCATTTTGAGGGAGCCATGAGACATTCTTTGAGGTTCTTCTCCGTCCCCGGCCACATATTCTGGTGTGTGGAGGTGGGGGAGAGGGCGTTCCATACTCTGCAACGCGCCTGAGCAGGCGGGTGGACAGAGACCGTCCTCCTTTCTCTCAGTCTCCCACGCAGTGTTGCAGCCCCCATAAATTCCGAGTACAGCCAAAAGACACCATCTTTCTGCTGGAGGCTAACCGGGGGGGTGGCCTTCCCCACTTCCTCCCTTTCTTCTTCCCAGGGAAGGTGGGGGGGGGGGGGGCGTCTGGGCAAAGGCTGAAACTTGTACGTGTTTTCCCATTCATGGGTTTCTGCGGACTGCACCGTTTCAACATAACAGAGGGGGAAGATATGGTATTCAAAAGCATGGTCCAGGCTTTTGCTCGTGGTAAGAGCAAAGAAAAGGGGGAGGACCTCAAAAGATGATGTATCGTCGGCAGCTCCCCCCGGCGCCGGGTGGTTCATCTGGTTAACAGCTGCAGCTAAAAAGTAGCTAGCTTTCTTACTAAATAATAAGAACACTTCCGGCCAAAGCCAAGGGGGGGTTAGAGCAGAACAGGCTTTCACGAGACGAAATGCCCACCTTTTTATCTTTAATTTTTTTTTGCTAAAAGGTTCACAGAGAGGTAAGAGAGAGAGGGGTGAGATGGTCATATATGCATAACTGCCTGTTCCTGTCCTCATAATTGTCAGAGATCACAATAGATTTTGCTGACATCACCCTTGCCTTCCCAATGCTGGGTTCTCCGAAACTGTAGCAAAAAGCAGGGCCAGTAATTAGCAATTCCTCCGCACACTCCTCTCTCTCTCTCTCTCTCTCTCTGGGTTCCTATATTTTTGCCTTCAAGTAATTCCTTCTTTTGGAAAGAAGAGGGGTCTGTGAGGGTTTTAAAAAAGCAAGTACCCTTTGTCTGAAGTGGTGCTGAGAAAACAGCTGCCAAGAACAGGAGCCTGTACAGAGATTCCAGATATTTTGGTAGCGACGATCATTGCAGAGAAGCAGATAGAGATGATGGCGGTGGCAGAGCTGAGCAGAAGGGAGCGGGGGATGGGCCCCCAAAAGCCTGCAACCAGAGTAATGCCTTTGCCCATATCTCTCTCCCACTGTTTTTTCTTCACCTCCCCCCCCTGTGTGTATGTGTGGTTCTCCCTTTTTCCCTCTCTCTCTCTCTCTCTCTCTCTCTCTCCAGCCTCTCTTTAACTTTAGCATTTCTCTTTTGCTCTGATGCACACTCTTGGTTGATGAGCCATGTACCTCTCCGCTACTAAAGGTTTTGGACTCTTTTCCTGCAAATGTTCCATTTCGCCCCCTTTTTCCTGCCTTGGTTTATTCATTTGGGCGTTTTCTTGTTTTAAGCCTTGAGGGAACAAATAATGGTACGATGGGGGAAATGGTCCGATCCCGGTTCTTGGATCCCATGGTGCACGAGGGAATGGTTGCCCCGTAATCGTTTCTGGTGTTTTTCTTCTCTCCTCCTAAGTTTGTAGCCACAGTGGGTAAAGAAACCAAACCAGAAAAGAAGGAAATTTTCGTTTTTTTTAAGAAATGAAAAGAGACTATTTTTATATTGATTGGTGGCATGTAAAGGGTGGGAATGATTGGTTTCTCGGTTAGGTTTGGTTCCTGTTCCTGATCAATCATAAGGGTGAGAGAACAGCCCCATGATTCTTCTGGTGGTCTTTGTTGCATCCTGTGCGCTGGCTTTTGGGTGACACATCATGTTTTCATTAATAAGTGTTAGCTTTCAGTGTTGTGGGGGCTTACTTCTTATGATTATATTATGCACCGGACAATCATGGGAGGTGATTAACAAATTACTTTCTACCAGATGTGAATGCCTTGCTTTTTTGTCTTTTGGGATTTGTACTGGGAAAAGAAAACATGCCCACTTCTCTGATCAATCACAGGAGATGATCCCAGTGTGTTGGGTTAGGGGGGGGGGGGGGTTATATTATAGCCCTTGGCCTTACGTTTCGAGAGGAAGGGGAATGCGCGATTCCTCTTGAGCGCTGGGCCCATCTTGTTTGTTTCCGCCTTGTGTTGAAAACCCAATTCCCTGATCAGTCAGAAGAGAGAACCCTGCAGCTACATGTTCTTGGGCTCCTGAATATTTATATATATTTGTGTTTTTTTGGGGAGGAAAGTGGAAGTGATGGATGCCTGGCAAAGTTTGTACTCACCGGTGTTTGCTTGCTTGTTTTTGGGTGTCGAGCGAGAGAGAGCGCACACAGTGTGGGTGTTGTAGTTGGGAGAGGCCACTGCTTCCTTCTTTTCTGACCGGGAAGAAATAAATAAGCCGCTCCTCCGGGCAGTTGTTTGTGGTGTTCGAAGAAGAGGACGGGGACGTCGAAGAAACTGCTCTCAATTCTCAGCTCTGTTGTTCTGGCTCTTGCTTCAGGTTCGGAGGAGGAAGAAGGTGGTGCTGGGTGTGGAGCTAGCTACTTCTTGCTTGCTGCGCGTCGGCGATGGAAGAGAGGTGAATTCCTGCATGTATATCTCTACTCGATGCTTGCTCTTCTGCTTAGAAAACACCCAGTTTTGAATTGTCGGGGAAGAGTTGGAGTGGAGTTGGGAGTTGCTCACCGTCTTTCTCGTCCAAATCTGGTGTCTTTGCCTGTTTACCTGTCTTAAAGCTTCTGCTGCACCAGCTCCGGGGGTGTCACTATCGGCATCTCCTCCCGCGGTTTTAGCTTTCGAGTTGAACTCTTGTTTGCGCTTTGTGTGATGCTTTGGGTGAGGATGCTCATCCATTCTGTCTTGTCTCCTTCCTGTTTGCTCTTCTTTCCGGGTCTCTTCTTGACTTGTCTGAACTGTGGCTATGGTTCTGAAGCTTTTGCTCGACTGCTCCTGTATGCGAGTGGGCATCTTGATGTCAATTACTACTGTGGCTTCTCTTTTCATACGAAGCTTTTGATGTCTGGCTGAGAAGATCTACATAATAAATATTGCGCCTTTCATATAAAAGTGGGCTTTTATATTTCTTGCACAGCGGAAACTCTCTCTCTCTCTCTCTCTCTCCCTCTCTCCCTCCCTCCCTCTCTCTCTCTCTCTCTCAATGCTCTCAGTTGTACTGTTTTCTCTTGCAGATGCATGCAGTGTTAATGCTTCTCCTTTAGTTGGCACTGCCGGAACCAGTGTGATCGCATTACTAGGATATACCTGTGATGTACCCACTTATGTAGAGACTGTCTTATCACTATTCTTGGTCTTTAGATATATTACATGCATTGACGGTGCTGCACATATCCATGATCTCTCTCAGATGTGCATCATGGCATTATCTCCTTCCATTGCTACTGCACATGCACCGAAAGTGGTAGTTAGATGTCTGGCATCTTGCAAAAAGTTAGACACATGTGGTCATTTTTCGAAGAAAATATAATATATATATTTATAATATTGTCATTGCTATGTCAACTATGTATGGGCCTTTCAAGAATATTAGTATTTGAATCTGATACGAAGAAGTTCCCTCCGAAGTTGGGTGCTTTATGGTTGATATTCTCCAAATACTGCAATATGTGGGTTTGAAATGCTTCAATGGTGTTATGTAAACAGGAGACATGACATTAGTTGTACTTAAAGTTAACAAGAGTACAACACCTGGCTCTGTCAAACATACTTGTCTTCGGAGGAGGTCTCTCACAGTGGCACTATACTTGAAACAAGACTTCAAGTTACATAAACCCCGGCCATTTAAATTTGGACAACCAGTGGCATGCTCAGTGTGACGTTTCTTATGTATATCCACTTTATCTTGAAACCACATGTCTGGCTGAATGAGAAATCTGTATTAGTAGATATATCATACCGTTTGAGTTTCTTGGCTTTCTAGATGCTAAATATATTTCTCCAGGGCCTCCATATGCTTATGAAACGTCTGAGACGTGATTAAAGAACAGTTCAATTCATTACCCTTCTCTCTCTCTCCCCCAGTCAATGCTGTGTTACAAAATGAAGAAAATGTTCAGTGCATTTAGCTTTTCCTGGATAAAAAGGATCATCCCAGGCTCTTACCTTTTGATATTATACATGTTTATGATTTCTGTTCGGTTTGGCTTGGTCTTTGGTGTTTCTGGGTGAAAGATAGGCCTAAGCAGTTCTTTCTGGTGGTGTTTGTGCTTGTGACTTTTACCTAGTATGACTCTTCTTAGTGTTTGCAGATTACAAGACATGCACAGGCAAAGAAAGTAGGCCCATCCATTCCTCGTCAAGGTGACATTGCTTTACTAGAAATAGCTAAGGAAACATATGAGACTGTCCATTCAATTTTTTTGGGAAGATTAAAAGAAGCGGACTCAGCTGTTACTGCCGGGTTTGTATGATCATTCGTGTTAGTTGACAGTTTTGAGCTTCCTAAGAGATGGAGAATGATATATTTGGTGTTGCATTGGCAATCACCAATCAGAATCCTATGGCTTTAGAGGAAACATCATCACATGTTCTTTCAGGTCCTATCATTCACCAAGATGCCCTGGAAAATAACAGCCAAAGGCACATGATGGCTGGCTACCCTGTGTTTTCAACTCTGCAGGAAGAAGCCATTAGCAATCTTCATATAACTAATGAGGATAATGTGGTAAATCCAGGGATGACCACTTCTCGATATATGTCTCTCGCTTGCAATCCTTTTGGTAACAATGATCTGCGAGAACATCTTATTGAGAATTCACTATCTGCTGCATCAATTGCCAACCTCTTGTCTGGGAGTACCAGTGTGCAGGACAATATTAATTCTGCCATGCCATCTGCCTCAGCATTGCCAACAGAGGAGATTCGGACTTTTATTTCTAACAATAGCTGTAATACCTTCAACTCATCTCTTTCAGCATCAGACAATTGTGCATATGGAGTAGAGGATGATACAGAACTTTTGGTGTCCAAAAGAGATATGAATATGAACAGCCAAAATTTCAGATGGAACTGTGATGAGATGATGGGACAACAGGTGCTTCTAAGTCGAACGATGACAACAGTTCGCCCATCATACCATGTCATGTCAAGCTCTGATGCTGCATGGATACCAAGCAAATCTACTTTAAATTCAGGCGATCAATACACATATTGCATGCCTAGTAATGAACTTTCACTTACTCTTGGGTCAAGCCAATTGTCCATTATGAACATTCGTAACATTCCAGATCAGTGCTCAGAAATAAGTTGCTCTGGCATAACTCAGGTCACATCTAAAGATAACAGATACCGAGATGCCACAGAACTGCAAGTCTCCTCCCAGTTTCTTCGGCATTCGGAAAATGATGTTGGCCTCGGAATGGGATTGGAAATGAGACATAACCTTCCTAGCAGTGAGGATCTTTCTCTGGATTGTGGTTCTTCCGGTCATGTTCATTTCTCTCATCTGATGTTAACTTCAAGATACCTCAATGTGGCACAACAAATACTCGCTGAAGTTACCAACTATGCACTAGAAAATCAGAGCGACCTTAATGATTCATTAGCCAGGATTGAAAGTGAAACGAGAGATCCCTTTTCTTCAATTTCTCAAGGTGAAAGTCCAGATGAGCTTCAACATCCTTCTGGAGAGACAAAATCTCAGAGCCATATGGAGTTGCTGCTGCAGAGGCAAATACCAAAAACAAAGAAAACTGAGCTGATAAGCATGCTGCAAATGGTGAAATTCTCATGTGCACTCTCTATATTTTATCTCTGAAATTCCCTGTTTAAATTGCTTGTTATGGTCCTTTTGATTCATGATTGGTGCAAAGAGAAGGTGTCTCAGCTTTGTGACTGAAACACAGAATTGATCCTTCTCTCTTACTTGCTCAACACTAGCTATTTAGCTTTCCTTCAACTATAAGATGTGAAGAATTTTTTGCATGCATATGCAGTTATGCATGCTGTTGGTTTTTGTTATACTGTTGGAATTTTGCATTTAGTTTATCATACTTCTTTTACGTTTTTTGAGTTTTCATTTCGCAACCCAAGTACTGGGCCATGATCCCAAACAAATGGCCTTAAGCTATTTCCCTTTGACGCATGTGCATCATCTAAAGAACCTGGTGCATCATGCATTCACACATGCAGTGTGCTGGGAACATGCTATTTTCCTTTGCAAAATCACTCTGTGATCTTTGGTTTTTTTCTACTTGTAGAGTTAACCTTCTCCATTCCATTTTATCCCAGATTGACCAAGGCTTCAACAAGTGCATGGATCAGATCCAGAATGTTGTAAGTGCATTTCGGGAAGCAACCAATTCAGGCACTGCCCCACTGCCTGCCCGATTTGCACTTCACAGTATCTCTATCCTCTATAAAAGCTTAAGGGAGAGAATCACCTCACAGATACTCTTTGTTAGTCAGCATCTTAGCAATGAATTTATGTTTGAGAAGGAAAAGTCCTTTGAGTCTTCTTTCATTCAGAAGCAGTGGGCCTTGCAACAGCTTAGGAGGAGCGACCAGCAATCATGGAGACCACAGAGGGGGTTACCTGAAAAATCGGTCGCCGTTTTGCGAGCATGGATGTTTCAGAATTTCCTGCATCCGTAAGTTGTGAAATAAACATTCTCAAGTACATGTAAGAGGATTCCTAAAGGGTCTCCACTAAACATTAGATTGTGCTTCAACCTGTTTTGGTTTCAGATATCCAAAAGACAGCGAGAAGCAGCTGCTTGCAATGAAAAGCGGATTAACAAGGAGCCAGGTGCTTACTACTTCCAGTATCTTGCTCCACTAGTTGCTGCTTTAGTTGTTTATGTTTTTATTTTATTCGAAAATGATGTTCAAATACCTCATGTAGTAGCTAAGGTTGCAGGGTCAGTTTCATGGTTTAGCTATCATCTTACAGGTGTCCAATTGGTTTATCAATGCTCGGGTGCGCCTCTGGAAACCGATGATCGAAGAAATGTACTCGGAGATCAGCCGAAAGAACCGAAATGAAGAGGGGGCAGGGGATCATAGAAATGATGCAAACAGTGGAAGCCAGAGAATCCGGATGAACTGATGTTTGTAGAAACTTGCATATCATTTTTGCAGAAAGTTCACCTCCATCATCTACCTGGTGGTAGATACTTCATTGCAATCCATCTACTACGCGTGTGCCTTTTTTGAATTGCCCATCCCACCTCAGATCCGGGGATTTACGTCTTAGCATGCTTTTATCTGTAGCCCATAGCATTCTGTAGTCTGATGCCCCTTTTGCCATCAATTCATACTGTCAAGGTGACGTCAAATTTTCATGTTTCCATGCCATCTCTATGTGTGAAGTTTTAGAGAGAGTACTTGAATGGGCATATAGCCAGTTCATGAAGATGTCTGTAAATGTAAAGCAATCGCAAGTGCTAGATTAGTATATAGTATAATTGCCACTACTTGACATTAGAGAAAGGGTTGTATTTTCTTTTGTTGTGTTTTCTCCTCTTAGAGTATTTGTGCCAGAATTTGTTCTATTTGTAGAGAGAGAGAGAGAGAGAGAGAGAGAGAGAGAGAGAGAGACTATGATGTCAAATTGTCTGCAACTTTCTTCTTCAGTGTTTGGTCATAGGACATTGCTTCAAGGTGGGCTGCTTGCACACATGGGAAAAAGTGGGCCGGCCCATTGCTTCAAGGTGGGGTGGCACACGTGTGATGTCAACAAGTCCAGCCCAGTTAATGGAGAGATGTGTGGGGGAGGAAACATCACATCCCTTACCCACAAGCCCATATACGTGTGCCAGGCCCGTTGCTACCTTTGTATCAGCACAACCTATGGGAAGAGAAGAATCATGGTCTTAATTTTCACAAGAAACACGCATTTTTTGATAAAAAGAAATACCTTCTAACCTATCAACTAAGTAGAAAAATTGAGTTGACATGTTTCTGACTTGATTGATGTTAAGCACATATGGGGTCTAGGCACCAACCAATTAGGTCACTTCAGAGTAGCGGTAAATACGCTATGATTCATCTTTATTTTTTATAAATCAAATTAAATTGAAATTTACGACGAACTGTATTGAACCGGTTCGATTTAAAATGAAATTAAAAAAAAAAATTTAACTTCCCCAGTCGATGGTGGGGGCGTTGAGTTGGTATGTCACCCTTTCAATTTTAGGACAATAGAGTCCTCACAGCAGGCAGACGTCAGGTGGTTTGCCATACGCTGCGGTGCTTCCACCCACTCACGATGACGCACGCCAACACGCCCCAAGCCAATCGCCGTGCGAAGTGCTGTCCGCAATGCTGCAGCGGTGGATCGAGTGCATTTCGCAGCCAGGTTCGTACGCTGACCCCGTCCCGGACAAAAACTTCCACACGTCCAACTCAAGAAAACTCAACTGTATGGCTATATCTAGTGGCTCAGGGAAAATTATATAGAGATATGTGACATCAGGTATTTAATATATCTCCATCCACAGTTTTTAAATCCTAAGGCATACCCTAAGAGTATTTAAATCATTAGAACATGTTTGGTATTAGAATAGATTGAAGATAAAATAAAAATATTTTAAAATTTTAAAGATATTTTGAAGATATCCCTACTCTATCTCCTATCTATCTTAGTGTCTTATAATTTCAACACATCCCTATAAGATATGTCTACTTAATACACATAAAAATATATGTATTAAATATTTCTCTTAATTACATCTTCCCCCGCTGCAATTTGAGTACTTAATTTAGAGGGGTTGCGGGTTAATGCCTTGTAATTTGAAGAGGATAAATACTTATTATCCGGTAAAAATGTAGACAACAAGTATCAACATATATACACATGCTGATGTGAATTTTATTGTCAACATAACAACGAGATCCACTAACATGTGTGTGTTGATACGAATTTAGATACTTTTTTGTGCTGGACAATAAATCTTTCTCCTTGAAGAAATCTCGAAAGTAGCTCTCACGTATTTGCATGGACGCGTTGTTCTAAGTTTCTTTCACCAGCTTTCAGTCCATGTTCACTTCCTCGTGATATGAAGAGTTGTAGCTTGGGGGGTTTAATATAGAGTTAATTAGTTTGCTATGGACATCAAAATAAAAACAATATAATTTCTGTGGTTATTAAGTGTTTGGTAAAGGAAAGAACTAGTTAATTAAACAACTTTTAATTGTGTGTTGGATATAGTACTTGAATGTTGTGGAGATTATTTCTGGTCTTTTAGGCCTACAGGTCCATTAAGGACTCGTAACGATGACTATTCAGGCACGCATCCTCAGATGTGGCGAAGACTTCGAACTCGTCTTGTTGGACACGTGTCTTCGGACATCATAATTAAGACCCTACCTTTCGGATGTCTTTGGACAACACCGAATAGGGCGGGGCTATCGAACACCAAGTGAACGGCCCCTCAAATTTCACTGAACAAGTCTTCAAACTCCTGCTCAGTGCCTTAAGATGATCATTGCGAACAACCCTTAACCTTCCAATAGCCTTTAATAATATAACTACACTGCGTGTTTTCCCATGATTTGGGATAGCCCCCGCACAAAACCCGAGGAGACATCTCGAGCAGACACTCCTGGTCTTGGAAATTCAACGTTCGTCTTCTTGAGACGCCAATCGTTGGAGACGTTCCAAGACCCTTAATTTAGGCCTCGCGCCTATATAAAGAGCGATGACTTTTATGCAAAGGGAGGTGCAATTGAGCCCTCATATTCACTCACGCGCGAGAGCAGAACTCTTCTTCTCTCACGTCTTTCAAGTTCATTTTGATTTTGGCATCAAAGAGTCCTTCCCAATTCATCAACTAGGTGCCCCTGACGTTGTTCGATTTTTGCAAGGAACCGTCTACACCGGCAAGGACCTTTCCTTCCTCTTCGGAGGGTCTGTTCAATTCTTTACCGAACAAGAAAACACATCCATAGTTATATTTCTTCCTTTTATGAATCATTGCAGCTAAAAATTGGTCAAACACATAATAGTAATGTGAGGTCAAATCTTCTTTTTCTCGATATTTATCGTCTTGTTTGATTTTAAATTTTTTTTTCACAATAGTAGAGTTCAAAATTTCATTCATTAGATAAAACAAAACATATAATATATAGAACATTACATACGAGTAATCTCTCAAAACAACGAGGCCTGTAAGGACAATAACATAATAGAAACACAACACTTTCAGAGGGCAAGACAGATAAGTAACTTACAAAAATATAGAACATTTTTCCAAATTATGAAACAAATCATGCAGATCCAAGAGATAGATAGAGCACAATCGAGAAGAGGACTTGCTCTTGATGAGAAATTTTCTAAATAATAAACCAACGAAATAAAATGTGCAGATGAGTCTCGAACTAAATTTAAACTCCATAACCTCGTATTAGAGACTCCAGTTACTAATAAGCCGCAAATTTACATATCGAAGACCGCAGAAAAATAAATTAGGAGCCGTAAATGGCGACAAATAGATTAGCCGTACTCGACTAACAGGGTAGCAAGACCTGTATACCTGTATATTTTGCGATGTTTACGTGGATTCCAAATTAGAAGCCGTAGATTCCAAATTTAGATTCCAAATTAGAAGGCGTACCCGGCTAGCGGCTAGGCATCGTTTGTTACCGGAGTTGAAAAAGATTTTAGTTTTTAAAATCTTTGACATGGCTTGGTATAGGTCTCGACTTGCGTGTAAATCAGTGAGAGGGAGAGAATAGTTTTTCTCTCCCCTCCTATCTAAAATCTGGTTTATATGTGTTTCCAAAAAAAATTGACTTTTTTCACATTACAAGAGACTGACGTTTACTTTTTTTTTAATGCAAAACAGTCTCGTCTATAGAGACGAACTCTAGAAAATTTTTTAGTGAAGTCACTCTTTTTTAAAAAAAAATCAACCAAATTAATTTAATAAAAAATTTTAAATTCATCAATATAATTTTAAAAATTCAATTGAATCACGATTCTATTGGTTCTTCTCTAGATCCATCTGTGATCTTGTCGCCTGTACTTTTCACAGCACAGACGACGAGACATAAAATCTACCCCCAATCAAGATGACGTTGAAAAGTCAATTTTTTGTAAAAAGTTATTTTCCATAATCGGTAACAAACGATGCCCACAACAGTTAATTCACACAACAAATGGTAGTTAGCTTACACCGTATGCTAGGCGACGTTGGATGACCCGATGTGGGACCCCGGTTTACATGGCGCTATTCTATTGGATAATGGCGTCACCACGTAGATGTGACACGTAGCGATCCATCCGACCTCTTACCCGTGCATTTTAACCCGACTCTTATCATAAGTCACTAGTCCCGCATGATGTCGTCGAATCAGACGGTTCACGAAGCGCGATCTCTGCAACCTAAACTGCTTCCGCGAGGCAGCAGAACGAGCTACACTTGGTTACGTGTCCAACTCAGCCACAGGGGGTAGTTCCGTCATCACGTCCAAAGTTGGACACACGGCACCATAAATGGGGCCTCCCCCCCATCCCTCGCCCTATCGAGTCCTTGGGGGCCGACCGCTCCTCCCCGACAGCCCCAGCAACACCGCCGCCGTCACCAAATGCCAGCAGGAGCCACGCCAGCCGTAGAAGCCATGCCGCCGGCGGGGCACCAGCTTCCCCTTAACGTCGTCCCCACCATCCCGCCGCCGGAGTCGGACGACGACGAATCGTGGGTGTGGAACCAGATCAAGGCGGAGGTCCGCCGCGACGCCGAGTCGGAGCCGGCCCTCGCCAGCTACCTCTACGCCACCGTGCTGTCCCACACCTCCCTCTCCCGCTCCCTCTCCTTCCACCTCGCCAACAAGCTCTCCTCCTCCACCCTGCTCTCCACCCTCCTCTACGACCTCTTCCTCCAGTCCTTCTCCACCCACCCCACCCTCCGCATCGCCACCGTCGCGGACCTCCTCGCCGTCCGGCACCGTGACCCCGCCTGCGAGTCCTTCTCCCATTGCCTCCTCAACTACAAGGGCTTCCTCGCGATCCAGGCCCACCGGGTCTCCCACATCCTCTGGACCCAGTCCCGCCGCCCCCTCGCCCTCGCCCTCCAGTCCCGTATCTCCGACGTCTTCGCGGTCGACATCCACCCCGCCGCCCGCATCGGCAAGGGCGTCCTCCTCGACCACGCCACCGGCGTCGTCATCGGGGAGACCGCCGTCGTCGGCAACAACGTGTCCATCCTCCACCACGTCACGCTCGGTGGGACGGGGAAGGCCATCGGCGACCGGCACCCCAAGATCGCCGACGGCGTGCTGATAGGCGCCGGGGCGACGATCCTGGGGAACGTAAGGATTGGAGCCGGGGCGAAGATTGGCGCCGGATCTCTGGTGCTCATCGACGTGCCGGCCAGGACCACCGCGGTCGGGAACCCGGCGAGGCTGATTGGGGGCAAGGAGAAGCCATCCAAGCTCGAGGATATCCCTGGGGAGTCCATGGACCACACCTCCTTCATCGCCGAATGGTCAGACTACATCATCTGAACTACTATAATCTATGTATACATACATACGTATGGCAATAACCTGGACTGGGTTCTTCTCTTCCTCCCCTCGCTCCGTCTCAGTGATTTGTGTCGTTGTGGTTGTTGTTGCTTGCTGCTGCTGCTGCTTCCACTGCTATGTCTGAGAGTGTTGTATCCGACGGATTTCGAGACTTGTTTGGATGAAATTAACCCCCTTTCTTCTACATATTTGGGTGGAATCTGAGAGATTTTTGTTTACCCGCTTTGAAATCTTCGGCCAAATGTTCATTACCATCCCCATAGATCTCTTCCCCTTCTTCTCTGCTTCATCAACCGGGTCTTTCGACCTGGGCAGCTGCCAAAGTTTGCGTTTCCTGCAGTTCCAGTCCCATCCATCTCCAAGACTGTCAAACGAGATGTGTGTATACTGTACACAATAAACAAACTAACATTGGATAGTGAGCTAGGCATAAAGAACTTGAAGAACCTTCTCATCGAATCGAAGCAAGTGGCTAATAGGGTGTTCCGGTCAACTCGAAAAATCAAATCTAATCGATCAATTTAATTGATTTGGTGTATGTTGGTTCGGTTCGATTTTATTTCTTATGAAATTAAATCAAATAAATTAAAATTTTTATAATAATAGTAATATTTTTATAATATATATGTTATAAATATAAAAAAGTTACATATCTGAATATAAATATATTATTTTATCTTCATTTTAAATATATACATATCAATAAATTTATTTACATTTAATTAAATATTAAATTCGATTTGAATTAAATCGAATCAAAAAATTTCGATTTAATTTAGTTCAATTTGAAGACTTCATTCGATTTAGTTCAAATTAGTTAAAAAATAATTCAATTTAGAACTAATCGAACCGTGAACACGAACTTCCTACTATTCTCATTCGGACATCTTTGTCTGAAGTCGTGCACTGGATTCCAACATCATTGATCAAAATTCCACTTCGCATAATCATATGGTCTGTGGGGTTTTCTTACTTGATAGCACTGCGAGAACATTCGCACCGGTGCGAACTAATTCTATATATTAATTAAAAGACTAATATTCGAGCAGGTAGCAAATATTATCATATCCGTCCTCACATAAGAGTGCGTTTGCGCATACACCGGCTCCATATAAAAGTGGACAGGATGCGTCATAGTTGTCCGGACGGATATTAAATATTTTTCATATCAAAATTAAAAATACGTTTAAACTATGTTTAATAATTATCTCTTATTGAAAAAAAATAAAAAGACTTTGTCTTGTTGACATTACGCTAATTTGGACTTTGTTTTCTCGAGGGACGTCTTGATGTTGCCCAACTAAAATTACTTGTCAAAGACGGTCATATTAAGATCACAGGACGAACAATTTTAAATGGTTTAGATGGTCAATTTCTATTTAAAGTCGAATTCCGCATTATCCAAAGTTTATTCTACGTCTCATATGAGAATCCGACAGGGAATGGGCCGACTACCCAATAGTGGAAAGAAAGGAAAAGACTCCGAATGGGCCATAGGTCTTGGGCCATAACCAAAGTAACTCGACCAATTTGTGGAGGATCATCTTGACAAATGAGACTGTTGGACAACATGTGGCTACAGGCTACGGCTAACAGGAGTAATCTTCTGTTGAAAAATCATATCTTAAATCGTTTGATGTTGTTTCCCTCCTCCTAGTCTTGATAACATTGCTAGTTTAATGAATTAAAATTGAAAGGATATGGGAGAAATAGTAAAGATATATTATATGGATCTTGAAGAAGCCGGTCCGAGAACCCACAAGATTTAGGAAGATTCGACTCCAAAGATCCGATATTGAGGATGGATGGTGATGGAAGATAGGAAATGAGGTCGCTATAGTTGGGTTGACACCGATCTATCTTGTAAGAAGTCAAAGCTTGAGTTGGAATTTTGAGAGTCGATTTTTCAATGGTCAAGTTGAAAAATCGACCAATGAAGAGAAACAATGGGGAGGGAGAGAGAACTAGTGTTGAGAAGGTGACACGAGCTCTACATCCCTTTTACCTGTGCCTATAGCATCGCTTTTATAGGTGAAGATGAGGGGAGAGGTTTCTAAGTTCTCAATATGAGATCAACCTCCAAGTGTAGCCATTGATATGAGATTCACAAGAGGAGTTGTGGAGTTTGTCTCAGATGTGCGTTGATCTCTCCACCAATTATGGAGCCACTAATTCGCCAATCACAATCTTGATTTCTCGCTATGATTCTCGATGCTGGATGAAGTTGGCTATTAGGGATCAGACTTGCATCCAACCTACCTATTAGGCCAGCCCCGAGCCACCTCGCTTGTGCTAGGCCTAGATAATTTGGACCAGAGTTAGACTAAGATGGGCCGACCACTGAAGCCTCCATTAGGCCTTAACAAGACCAATCAGAGATCAGAGTGTACACATAACAATTACACCACACTACCATATGTTGTAGATGAGAAATACTTAGGGTCTGTTTGTTTCAGCGTAAAATCTTACGTAAGAAAATATTTTCGGTGAAAACTTCATATAATAACTTATTTGGTACCAATCAAAAATTAGTCCATGAAAATCTTATATATAAAATTATAGATTTTGACATCATTGATGAGACTTCGTAAATCACTTTTTTGAATTTCTCTTTCCCGTAGAATTTTCATGAGTGTGACTACAATCTCTACTCTCATTCTTAGTGTCCGATATTTAAAACCCAACGATTGGCGTCAGATGTTGGTCGTCTGACGCCCGCTGACCGACAACTAGGCTCCCAACAACCCAACACCTGACGGTGTCCGATATTCGGCAACTGGAAACCAAGTGCCCGACAGCCGACGTCAGGCACCCAAGATCCGACGCCCAAAAACTCGGCGTATAATCCCCGGTGTCTTGCTCCCGGCTCTCGACAATCCGGCGACTGATGTCCGGCGTCCAGTATTGGGCCTCCAGCCGAGTGGGGAATTGGGCCGAAACTGTTACTTCCGCTCAGCCCGCGAGGACCGAGCCAGCGCGTCATTTTCTCGGGTTAGCTGGGATATATTATAGCCGTTGGATGGGAAATGAAGCCTTGCGATCGTCCTCTTCTTTAGAAAACCTATCTCCTCCGTGAGCACCCTTGCAAACCTCCCCCAAAACCCTGCGTCGTCTTCCGTTCTACTTCCTATCATCTAGGGTTCGTCCTCACCGACTCCGCCCCGGGCGATGGCGTCCTTCCTGGCGTTCCAGCGGGCTGGCCCCTCCATGTTTGCCGCCATGCACAAGGTACGAGTCCCCGCCTTGCCTCGCCTCCTCTCCAGGCTCCCCGTCCGCAGGTCATTGCGCTTCCCGGCGGACCTCCGCCCAGTGAGATGCCTCTGCAGCTCTTCTGCCTCTGCCAGTGGCTTTGCATCGCCTCCCTCCCCTCCCCCTTCCGATTCCGGGGCCTTTTACCCAAACCAGCGTCCTGCCCAGTGGGGGCCTCCCAACCAGAGCCCAGACCAGTGGAGCCATCCCGATCAGGGCGGTCACCAGTGGAACCAGCCGCCTCCGAACCCTAGCCCGCGGAACCAGCAGCCCCTGAACCCTAGCCAGTGGAACCAGCAGCCATTAAACCCTGGCCAATGGCGGCAACCGCCCCCAAATCCTAACCAGGGGAGCCAGCCGCCCCCGAACGCCAACCAATGGAGCCAACCGCCCCCGAACACCAACCAGTGGAGCCAACCGCGTAACCCCGTTCAAACGCAGAATCCCAACCAGTGGAGTCCCCCGAGCCAATATCCCAACCAATGGAACAATCAAAACCAGAGCTTTCCGAACCAGCGGGATTTTCAGAATCAGAACGCTGGTCAGCGGAACTTTCAGAACCAAAGTCCACAGAACCAGAGAGCACCTATCAGCAACCAGCCTCCCCTGGACAACCGAGTTCCCAGCGCCCCTCCTCCAGGTCCTGTGGATCTTGTCGCCCTTGGACGAGAGGGGAAGATTGGCGAGGTTGTCAAGCTCTTGGAGCAGGGCGTCTATGCTGACGCTGTGTCGTTCCGTGCTCTCATTAGTTGCTGCTCAAACCCGAAGCTTCTTGAAGATCTTAAGAAGATCAAAGAGTTCTTTGTCCGATCACCATTCAGGGCCGATCTTGAGACTAACAATAAGTTTCTAGAAATGTTCGCGAAGCTGGGGACGATGGCCGATGCTCGCCAGGTGTTCGATCGTATGCCTCAGCGGATATGGACTCCTGGCATTTGATGATTGGTGGCTGTGCGTCAAACGGTCAGGGTGATGATGGGCTACAGATGTTTGAACTGATGAGAAAGGCAGGGATAAAGCCTGAACCGAAGACCTTTGTTTTAGTGTTATCTGCATGCGCGAATGCGGATGCTATTGAAGAAGGGTTTATACATTTTGATTCCATGCATAAAGAATATGGAATTGAGCCAGGAGTTGAACATTATGTAGGACTGATTGAGTTACTTGGCAAATCTGGACAATTGAATGAGGCAGTGGAGTTTGCCGAGCGTCTACCCTTTAAACCTACAGCTGAAGTATGGGAGTCACTGATGAATCTTGCAAGAATACAGGGGGACATTGACCTCGAAGACCGAATGGAGGAACTTCTTGTCCTGATTGATCCTTCCAAGGCTGTTACGTCAAAGATCCCAACTCCACCTCCAAAGAGACGCTCTGATCTTCACATGCTTGAGGGGAAGAACAAGGTGCTGGAATACCGTTTGCCTCCTCCCAAAGTTGAGCCAAAGCCAGTGAAGGACCAAGTTTATGTGCCGGACACAAGATATGTGCTTCATGACATTGATCAAGAAGCTAAGGAACAGGCTCTTCTCTACCATAGTGAGCGTTTAGCCATTGCTTATGGTTTGATCAGCACTCCTGCTAGAACACCACTTAGGATAATTAAAAATTTACGTATTTGTGGAGATTGCCACAACGCAATTAAGATCATGTCAAGGATTGTCGGGAGGGAACTTATAGTTAGGGACAACAAGAGGTTTCATCATTTCAAGGACGGAAAGTGCTCTTGTGGGGATTACTGGTGAAGTTTGCCAAACCATTATGACTGTTCATGGTTTTTGCTATTCTTTCTCATGATATTTACATGGAGATGTGAGATGCAACATGGGAAACTGCAATAGTCTTGCAATATGATGTAGAACGGGTCAGTAATCAATGTAGAACTTTGTGTTTCAATGCACGTTCCTGTAGATTTCTTGTTTCATATACATATATTGCAATTATCATCTTGTATGACACATTGTTCTCTTTTATGGATGACACAATAGCAAAAATCTCTCTGCTTTGGTGTGATCAGTGATAATTGTTCCCTGTCATAGTCATGTTGTCAGGCCACTGGCCAAGATCATTGATGGTGTTACAGTTTATCGTCATCTTTTAAGTTTTTGGAGGGGAAGATATTTTGGCTTTTCACAATGGGGGAAAAATTCTCTAAAGACAACTACATGGTTATATGTCCTTTGGTGAGCTTGAACTGATCTCTGACTTCTTAAGCCATCATATAAACACAGTTGAGACAGTTTGATAGAATCAAGCAATTCTAACTCGAAACTATGAAATCGGTTGAATTTAGTTTAGATGTGTCTCTCTTCATTCAAGGCAAGGTGAAGAAGTTCAAATTTGTTTCTGTTCCTTCCATGAAAATATATGAACACTAAAGAATTGGCCATTTCGTTTGTATTTTCTATTCCTTTAAACTTGGAAACTTGTGCTAGCCTGTGATGTTTCTCTCTCTCTTTGCATACGGCTTCAGCTGCTCTTGTCTGAAAACAAATTAAAAAAAAAAATTCCCTGCTTCAGTGAAGCCTTCATTTCATGTTTTGTGGACCAGCATATTTGGCCCAAGAAATTTATGCGCGGGAAGGTGAAATGATCATTGCACTATGGTCCTCCCCTCCCATACTAGTCTCCAGTACACAGGATAAGATTTTTGATCTCTCTTGTATTGCACCTGGCAATCTTTTGAATAGCGACTATGCTTTGACGTCTTGTGGTGTCCTTTTGGAGCCTGCAACACACGCAGGAGACCAGCCTTTTTAGTCTTCGCTTTTCTGTATTCTGGATGTTGCTGGAGAGGACATCATAGGTATTGTTCATGAAGAGGTCTTTGTGCACATGTTCACATCAACGTGGGCCGCGCCTGCAGGTGTCTTGAGTCGGCGGTATCCACCTGCCCCAGTGCTTGCAGGAGAAAACATTTATTGTTCATAAATCTTTTACCAGAGGTTATCTTCAAAGCCTATAGCCTTTCATTTTTGCATATGACTCCTAAAATTGGGAGTCCATGACCATCGTTATCTTCGCTTCTAACATACTGGTTTCTCCTATTTCATTTATAGGAGATCTTTTGTGATTCTTTTTTCCTCTTTCTTTTGTTGGTGGTCGTATAAGTTTTAATGCCAGATTGCATCAGAATCGGGTTTTCTAAGATCTGTGCTCGGCGGTGTTGCTCTCTCCAATTTGTTTCTCATTATATTTGAAATCGAAAGGTGCAGTATGAAAAATCTCATTTCAATGCTTGATGTGGGCTTGTTCTAGTGACGAATATTAAAGGAGCTTTCCTTTTTTCCTTTTTCCTTCTTTGCATTGTGGATGTCGGATTTTTGGAAAGTTGTCTACCCTGATCTGTTACTTGTTTGTATATTAGACTGTGCCTAAATTGATATTCCTGTAGGATAAGGTGTGCTTATCATCTAGTTTTTCTTGCAAAATTAGTGAAAGTGAAGTTTATGAAGGTTCGAAAGACTTTTCAATTAGCAGTCGAGTCCAACCCAATATTCAAATGAGAAATATATAGGACTGCGCATCTTTGGTGTGCATTACATGGGCACACCTAAGAGGGATATGTCACCTCACTCTTGGGGTTAGCCGAAGTAAACTATATACGAGGGATAAAAAAGTGCAATCAAAATATATGGGTGTTAAACAAGAATAACAGTACTATTAAAGTTATATTTTTTTATTAAAGTAGGTATCATGGAAGATAGTGGAGGTCATTTTGTTATTCCTCCGCTACTCAAAGCACATGAGAGTCTATGCGTGAGATATTTAATAATGCTCTCTCTCCTGCATGAAAATTCATGTCAATTTATCTTATATTTATTATCATCTCTACCATTATCAAAATCACATAATGAAAGATAAATAGAGACAATAAAAATGAAGTTATCAAAGTAAAAATGAGACTAAATAGGGATAAACTAGCCATACCCGATTACCTAGTATAAAGTTTAGGATTTAGGGGTTTAATTACCTATCTACTTATAGGGGTGTACAACGGTTCGATTCTGGGTATTTTGGCAAGGCGCCGGCGAGATTCGAACTCGCGCCAACGTGCGCGGAGGGCACGGCGTGCGCACCAAAGGACGCGGAAGCGGTGGAACCACTGCGTTACGGGTAGTTTTTTGTTTAAAAATAATATTTAATTAATTATATTCGGTTCATTTCGATTTTCCAACCTGAAACCGAACTGAATAGTGAGGTCCTTCAAATCGAACCAGTTCAGTTCGATTTTTCGATTTGAACCATAATTTGCACAACCCTATCTACTTAATTATAATTACTTATGCCTATTAATTTGGATAGACTATCTTAATTTTTGAACCATCTTTATAATGATAAAAGAATATGATGATAATATATATATAGGAGATAGCTTCTTTTATTTCATTATCAAATAATTAGGTCACGTAAGCTATCTAGAGATCCATTGAACATATATACATAATGGATCCTTTCTACCCTGATCGACGAAACAGACGAAATTAAGGACAATTAAATATTATCCGCGCATGGGGTAGCTAGTGTTCCAGCTGCATGCATGCACATGATAACGTGCACACAGACACACACATGCAAATTAAGCAGGTTTCTTCTTGTTGGCCGTGTCTCTTCTTCCGGACTGATCATGCATGCATGCATGCATATGCATGCTGAGGTTTAATTCCTAATAAAAAGCTCGGCCGTAATATTGTGGCCTTCGATATATGTATAACTTGGTGTGGGCATGCAGTCGATCGATACCCCTTAACTCATTGATATATAGTTCCACGAGAATGTTTCTTAATTTCTTTCTAAAGACTGATTGGAACCAATACAAAGAACGTACGTCATATAAATAGCTAGCTAGCGGTTCAGTAGTTAAGATTGTTTTAATGTATAAGTTAATTACTAGCCCATGGTGATCATTAAAGTCACTAGGAAAATCCACTCTGGTTCGAACTCAGAGAACTCTTCTCACTTCACCCTTCCAGATATCCACTGCTCCGCCACCGGCAATCGAACACTTAGACCTTGTCACCACCATTACCTTCTCCGGCTAGTTTAATTTGGACAGGGGTTTTTCGGTTGGCCCGACGTACGTTGAGAAATGTTATGTTTCCGGCACTGCCGAGAGTATAACATACATGGAGCGGCCGCGTCCTTCCACCCGCGCGCCGCGTGGAGGGGGGTAGCCTCACCCCGTTTTTTTTATATATAATTTGTGTGCACTAATATGTTATTTGTGCACACAAATCTATCATTTATGTGTATTGTTAGCGCACATAAATTGTAAAAAAAAATGAGCATTTAATGTTGGAGGGGCCCGCCCCTCCACGCGTCGCGCGGGTGGAGGGGCGCGGACCCTCCACGTCAGCTGCGCTCCCGGCACTGCCGGGAGCGTAGCATTACTCACGTACGCTTGTCGGTCTAAATTCCAATTTCCACTGAATTGTTAGGTACATGAACACTATATTGGACCGCTCCATGCATACTGCCATGAAGGGTTAGGCGAAGCGCATGGAGGTCCAGCTAGTAGAATGTAGGGTAAATATGATTCGGTTTGATTTAGTTTAATTAGAGTCATTTTAAACTCAGATATATCGAGCCAAATCAATTCAGCTTTCGAACGGAATCGAACCGTATTAATTTAGCTTGGTTCCCAATATTGTGAATCTTTTCATTAAAGTTAGAAATAACTTTTCTTTAATGGTTAAAATGCATAACGTGTCAAAGCTTATGCAATATTAATAACAACCAAAGTCATTGTAACACTTGAAAATTTTGAAAGAAACAACTTATATATCTTAGTAAACAATAATGGAAGAAGAATACTATATATATTATAACTCAAATTCATCTAGATTAGTAAATAAATTGAGAAAATAAATATTATCTTCATCTAAACCAACAAAAAGCTCTTAGGATAATATAAAAAATAATAAAACAACCAGAGCTAACTTTTTACATCCATACTTAAAAAGGATAATATAAAAGTAGTGAAAAATAGTGAAAATAAAAATCAGTGAGAAAAAAGTGAAGGATACTTAAACGATGCTATTTATTAGCAAAAAGGTATAAATATAAAAATCATTGATTTTTTTTACAAAAGCTAGTGAAAATAAAAATCAGGAAAAAAATAGTAAGAAAAAAAGCACTATAAACTGATCTGATTTGATTTGGTTCACACGTACGGTTTGGTTGGATTTCTAAACCGAACCAAACCATTTAAAACTAACCTGACTTGGTAATGGTCAGGGACGGATACAGAAATTTTAGTTAGTGGAGTCACATAAATTATTTTTTAATATTTATATAAATAATATATTATATATAATATAAATATATATATTATATATAAGGAGTGACCCCATTGAGACAATTCAGTGGAGTCACCTCTTATATAAAAACTTCTCAAATCATTAATTTATATAGTCATTTCAAACAAAAAAAATTGAGTGGGTCACGTGACCCCACTCTCTAAAGGCTGGATCCGTCCATGGTAATGGTATGTGTCATTGATCCAAATTCTAGCATTGAACCGAACTGAAAATTTTAATTTAGTTCAATTTAATTTATACGGATTTCAACCCGAGAAGTAAAACCCCTCGCAAAATGTGTGTCCAAGAGGAGAGAGACAGAATAATATGGTGTATATAGCTTCCACTATTGTCGGTAAAAGAAAAACTAGCGAGTGCATCTCGAACATGGGTACATGATCAAACAGGGAAGAGGGAAGAAGAATTATATATGCAAGTTTTTTTTTAACATTAATATGTATCAACTTTAGAGTATAATCCGCGCGTATATGTGCATGTACCCTTCATATATCTATGAATCGTCGAGAATATCTTTGATACATCTAAATAGTTCCACTTATATTCACTTCCTAGTTTGATATGAAAAAGACATACTATAAAAATATATAGAAACTATTCAAACACGCTCCTATCTTTGATAGTCTCGTATGAAAAATACTATGTTCTCGGCAGACGTGGAATAGCCTCTAAGTTTTTTTTTTAACCTATGAAGAGAGAGAGATATTAAATGAAGAGAGAGGAGATATTTAATACAGGAGAGAGATTTTGTGTACACAAAATAGTATATATAAATAGTTATGTAACGCACACAAAATAATACATACAAATAGTCATGTAGCACACACAAATAATAAAATAAGGCACACAAATGACGTCATTTGTGTTCATTGTCATATTATTTGTGTGCATTGTTGTGCCGCCATTTGTGTGCATTGTCACATTTTTTGTGTGTATTTTGTGTCATTTGTATACTTTATTTTATTATTGTGGGCGTTATATGACTATTTGTGTGTACTATTTTGTGCACACAAAATCTCTCTCCTATATTAAATATCTTCTCTCTCTTCATTAAATACATATGTTAAAAAAAAAAAAAAAATTCTAGAGGCTCTTCAACGTCTGCTATACTCTCACCGGTAGCATAGCATTTCTCTTCTCGTATTCTTCCGGGAAGCCTATCTTAAGGGCATATTCTTGATCATTTCAATATGACAACTACAACTATTTATCTTGGAGCTATTTTTCACAGTTTGTGAACGTGAAGGTATATATATATGTATACTATATATATATATATATAGTAATGCTATGATACGGTATAATTTTTGGGTACGGCCCCGCCGTATCATCAATGTAGATCATTAGATTTTAGATTTTAATTTAATGATCTGCATCGAACAAAACCGAGTATCGAACAAAATCGAACATTGAACAAAGAATATTTTGAGTACCTGAACATTGAACACGGATGTACTGTAACGTTCCACCGTTAGATTAAAATCCAACGATCTGTGCTATATATGTTACGGCAGAGCCGTATCAAAAGACCCGCCGCACCATATCATTTCTCTATATATATATATATATATATGCATTTTAGAGGGCCTACGTGTAAAATAATATATAAAAGAAATTGCGACAGGATCTCAAGAAAGATACCATATATCGCCAAAGTATAACAATTAAAGGAAGACGTGCGAGAGATAACTTGCTGGTGGGACTTCTTCCCAGCCCAATACATCCATTATAGGTGTGTGCGGAGCTCGAGGCGGACCTTAGTTCAATGTAGCCAAAGCCCGCCCTGCAAAGAGTTCCCACTGCAGGACGAAATGCTTAGAAGACCTGTTGGATTCCCATCTCTCTCAGGCTAAGCTTAGTTGTTTGGCCTAGGAGAAGATTCTTCCCTTATCTTGTTCCAATTAAAATTTTGAATTAGAGCTTATCTGAGCATGCATGAGCAGGTTATCTGGGAGACTTGGCCAGTAGTACTGAAAACCATCCAAGTTTTGTTTGAACTATCCCCATCTAACATTTTTCCATGTTCGGAGTGCACATTGAAACTAATTAGCTTCCAACTAAAACAACTTGCAGTAGCTGATCGTGCTGGTTGAGAGGTGCAGATATGCCCGGTTGACAAGAATAGGGTTTCTTCCTAGGTCTCACGAAGGTACATATATAGGTGCGAGTTAGGCTCCTCATTTAACTGTGTCTTTCCTTTGATTGTAGGTTTCGTGGATGAGAGCACTAGCTAGCTTCACAGAAAACAATAAGCAACAACGCATGCACTGTCTTGAGACGAATCGGCGAACAACTCCAACAGCTTGTTTGCCTCTGCCAAGTCTTCCCCTAGCTCGACTGTGTTAATTACATAGATAGCAAGAAGCAAGCAACCAAAGAACATCAAATCCAGTCCATGGGCGCCATCGTCATGGACAGCATCACCATCACAGTGACCACTATACGTCCGTGCGTGTGGTCAGCTGGGATCGACTTTAGCATGACGGCTGCCCCCCTTTTGCTGCTTCTTCGATCCTTGTTCTTCTTCTCAGCGCGAGGAAGAGGTAGAAGAAGAAGCCGAAGACGCCGCCACGGCCGCAAGCTTCTGCAGGTTAAGCCTGACGACAGTCTCCACGAACGTCCTGGTGTCTTCCTCCGTGTTGCCCTCGGGTATGTCGACCTGGTACGACTCCAGCACCAGGCTGTAGGCCCCGCCGCCTCCCCCGCAGAACTCGGTGACGGAGGTGACCGACCGGTAGTTCCTGAGCCGGTGCTCCCCGCCCGTGACCCGGAAGCTCAGGATGTGCCGCTCGTCGTCCAGCACCTCCAGCCTCTCGGTGCTGGTCGACGCCGGCAGGCCCGAGATGACGGACACCTCCCGCACGCTGCCCACGCCGCCGCCGCCGTGCGACATGGAGCAGCTCTTGATGAAGTACTTGTACCGCTGCGGCTGGTCGAAGCTCCGCACGATGGGCCACACCACGGCGAGCGGCACGTCGATGCGCTGGGCGACGATGGATGTGCAGGTCCCCGGTGGGTGGTCCAAGGTGTGGTGCGTCCGGATCAGGGGCTCCAGCTCTGACAGCTCTTCTTGCGTCAACCCGTACCTGTTAAGCTTCTGGTAAGCCTCCATCAATCTTCCTGTGTGAGAGAGAGAGAGAGAGAGAGAGAGAGAGAGAGAGAGAGAGAGAGGTCCAAGCCCACACGCGGAATTGCTTCCCATGTAAATATTTCTCTCGTGGGATCATAAATAGATCGAAGGCAAGTGGATAACACCTTGGAACTCGCAAATGATGTACGCCATCTTAATACGTCAGACTCATGCACATGCACGTGCCGTTCACGAACCGCATGATGGGTTCGCACGTGCACTTCAGAAATGGACTACCATCCAACGTCTATCCCCGCTGGCTGAGTTGTACTAGCTGACATGCTTGCGTAACAGTGTTCCATTGTCCTTTTTTCTTCCTCTGGCGTCGTTAGTAGAGTACGATGTGTTCATGTAATCTAGAGAAGGTCACGTGGTTACGTATGCATATATATATATATATATATATATATATATATATGTGCGTGTGTGTGGGCGCGCGCGCGCCTGTGAACATAGATTTGTCGCTTTACGTTGGGAATAGTGAGCTGCCCTAATTAAGTGGGCTTAAGTGGTCACGCGGCAGGATTCTTCCCCCCTCCTTGCTTCTCCATGTTAGGTTCCACTCACCTGGCCATGCATTGTATGGCATCCCTCGTTCCTCTTCATATTATACGTACATGCACCTATGAATAGTTATCTTCATGTGGCCAAGGAATATTCTATCGTATCCCACATGACGAATCTTCTCTGCATGCCTTATAATGTGGGTTTCACCTGCCAAGGTGCGTTTTAATTACTATATATAAACTTAAAATGGCCTACATGCATACGGTTTTGAATCTTTTGATCAGCTTAACGAATTGTAGGTGCAACTTAGAAGGCAAAAAGTGGTTTTTCAAATGTGGTCTATTCTTTTGGAGTTGTTACGTATGGGGGCTCATATATTTGTGATCACCTTGTGTTCGATCGATCGCCTGTTCTTGTAGATACGGCCGGCCGTGAACTAGCTAATTAAACACATTTGTTGGGGCTTGTAGGGGGCTGGGAGGACAATATCTTGGGAGAACATTTTGCCTTGGCCGCTGCTTGGTGAAACTGGAGAATTGTACCTGATGGGAATTGGTATAGTCGCCCAGTTTAATAGTGACCTCGGCTCAGCTTTGATCGACATTAGTCAGAAATCGACGTCAGCCCACTCTAGTTCTGTTTCAGCTCATGGACAATGGAAACCCATATGAAGGGAGGCTCAAGTTGATATCATAGGGCTAAGATCCATGCCAACACCCAAAGTCTATCTCCACTTGATCTGAGATTCTCGACAACAAGTTTTGAACTCAATCACGACTCCATCTCAGCCTCAAAAAGTTGGCTAAGGACGCTCGTCAACTCCTTCCAAGATCGTCTAGCTTGGGAAGTCGTTTGACCAATAACTTCTCAAAGTCTATCCAATGGAAGGAGTCTCAATTAACTTCTAACTCTCAACCTACAAAAGCAAATTTATTGGCACAAGTAAAAAGGGTCCAAATTATACATCCTAGTATGCGATCTTGACCAAACCTTCTCACCTACTCTTTTCTTCTCTCTCTATTATTGAATACACTCTTGTTCTTTTTACTCTCTTTGTCATATTGATCTTTGATTTGAGTATGGAAGGTCAATCTCGAGAATCTCTTACCAAACTTGACTTTCTATAGGTCTAATCGATGTCGGTACCGACATCGTCAGCTTCAATTTCCCTCTCCATTAATAAATCTAAACTCTCTATCTCAAACATTTGAAGTTGCTCAGCAATAACCTTTCGGGACCAACTTCATTATAATATCAATTAGGAGGGGAAATTAAACCTGCCTTAGGAAATTCTTGCCTAGTAGGGTGAGGCTTTATATAGTTTTTTTTTTAAAACTGAGGGGGCGAAAATCTGTCCATTTTATTAATGAATAGTGCTAAAAAAAAGAAGGCCAAAGTCAAGTACAATTAGATGGCATAAGCCAAGTACGAAGACCATCACATTCCAATAAAAAATAGAACACATGACCAACTAGAGATTTAGACCCAAGAAAACATCTACCTAAAACTTCATAGATGACTGATCCCAGGAATACGTATGACGAAGAACAGTATGAGAATGAAAGTCCTATCATCGTGCGCATCTCTCCACATCATCATCATATATTTTTTTGTCAGACATGTCAGGACTTAATTTAGCTCTAGACATAAATATATTTTCAACTTTAACAAACTCTGCAATTGAAGTGTCAATAGTTCGCCTCGCCTCAATATTCTCTTACATAACTTGAGTTGTAAAGGAGGCAGCACCTGAGGACTGGTGCAGCGGATTGAGCGATCAAATATGTAATATTAGTAAACAGATTTTAACACCTCCTTTCAGAGTAGGGCATATTTTAAATTTCCAACTCCCACATGAAGAGCTGGTAGGATCCATACTGACCATATCAGTAGAGGATGACGGATTTTTCTCAACTTTTTGTTACTACAACAAAATTGAACTGTACTTACGGCAAAAAACCGTATGTGTTATGTGGAATTTCATAAGTAAAGACATATACTTACGATAATAAAACGATAGCGTAGCAACCGATGCTATAGATATAGCTACAGTTTGTCAATTGTAAGTGTTACCATCGATTTTAAACCGTAAGTGTAAAATTTATACTTACACAAAATAACCGTAAATAAATGTAATATAAAACTGTAATTATTCATTCTTTTTTATTTACAATTGTTACACTTTTGAACTGTAAGAATTTAACCGTAGCAATTTTTTATTACAATAACAATATCTATAAATATTTCATAGTTATAGTGATAAATCTATTATCTTTTACTATCAATTTTCATCCGTCTCACAAAATACATTTTATGATAATACATAATTTTATGTGATTCACCTGCATTATATCCAATCATACATTCATCATTGATCCACCTATACATGCATCACTTATCAACTACAAGAAAAGATAATACATGATAATCATCATTCGATCCATTGCATAAGAAAAATTCACAAAAGTTTTTGTCGTATGTACAAAAAATATTGTTCATCAATCATTTGGTCAAGTTGATATATTGCCAACAAAAATGATTTGATATCAAAATGAGTTTAAAAAAATTGGCAGTGTAGCAGCTGAACAGGTTGATTTCCTTCTCGAAAGGTGTGCAGCGGCCAAACCCTTGATGATCCTTCACTGTGGTGTCCAAAACATCCTCTCACCACCCTTCTGACATATACTGAAACTCTAATACCATTAGAAATAATGTGTGATCATAACATGAAAAAGACATATTACTTCTACTGCATCCATATGCAATTAAATACAGAAAGAAGAATGTTGTTGGTAAGAACATAGATGGATAATAATGCCATCTAACAACGTGCCTACTGTCAGAAAATATTTAATTACTTTTGCTTGTTGTTATCCTTTGATGATGATGCTATTTTGGCTATGGAAAAGAGATTAGCAACAAGAGGCCATAAGATCTCACTTAGAGCCTCGAAAGCCTTGAGAACAAAGGAGCTTAAGAAAAAGAAGAAAGAGAAAATTTCTGAACTTCTAATCAGCCAGTTGCTTGAACTCAGCCCTGGGAATCTTGGTATTTCTCTTGTCATATAGTCTAAAGCATAGTTGGCAGATTCCTATCTCAAATCTCAGCATCCTGATTCATTGGATTCAGATCCACTTCAAAACCCGGGTTGAGACCTTTATTATACCATTCAAAGTCCCAGGGCTGCCAAGCATATATTTTTATAAATTTGATTTTAACAATGTTTTATATGAAAAAAAAAATCATAATTCTAATATGATCCCTGAGCCAACTGAAAATAATAACTACCTCTAATATGATCCCTTTTTTAACATTTATATGTTAATATCTGTTGTAAACAAAGAACCTGATACTATAGGGCATCTTTTCTTCCCCTGCCAAGCATGTCATTAATATATGCACTTAATGACAAAATCAATAATTTTAACAACTAACATATATACTGCAATTAAGATGCATAGAGTAATTTAAAAATTTACTTTTTAATTTCACCAAAAAGCCTTGTTGGATTTGCGCTATGAAGAGAATCTAGAAGCAACATAACTGGAGGGTTGCTTGAAGAGCTTCCCCCAAGGTGACATAAGATTAGAAGGCTCCAATGCCCCCGGTAAAAACACTCACTATTATAAAAATATAAATTCAAAAAATAGAATAGATATAATAAGAAGGTAACTCACCGTACGCATATTGGAACAAAAGTGTACTTCTTTGTGAATACATTTTTATGTTTAATCCATGATGCTACTTTGCCTTGTGTTGAGGATTTCATGGAATATGCAAATCAAAGGCAATTAAAATAATAAAAGGAATCTAATTCTTTTGTTGAGAAAATACTCCACAAATTCTTAGAGCGAAAAAGAATTAGTATGCATTTCAAGTGATATATTATTAAATTAAGATGTATGAGTTTCCAAGATCATGATGTAAGAGCTCACTGAATATGTGACAGGAAGTCATTTGTGTTTAGCTTTTGTGGTTCTTTGGAGCTTTTATAAATGTCTTCCATCCCTTTTTTCCTTTTGTTAAGTAAGTCATGACTTGCACTAGGGCCATGAACCTCACTACTTCTTTCTCTCTCAAAGCTTTTTATCTTCCCCTGCAAGGCTAAAAATTTAACAACATACATACATAAAAATAACATCATATATGAATGGGTTGAAGCACTACAAGAAAAAGCGGGATTACCGACGGACTGAATCCGTCGGAAATCCGTCGGTATTCCGTCGGAAAAGGCGCCTTCCGACCGCTTTCCGTCCAAAGCTCGTCGGAAACTTTCCGTCGGAAGTAATTGGTCAGAACTTTCCGACGGATGAAAATTCCGTCGGAATTCGGTCGAAACCTCCGACGGATTTCATCCGTCGGTAAAGGCGTCAGTATTTGCCGACCGAATTGCCGACGGTCGTTAACCGTCGGTAATTTATCTTTTCCGACGGACAATTATCCGTCGGCCAATCCGTCAGTATTTTCCGACGGACTTGTTCCGACGGATACACATCCGTCGGCCAATCCGTCAGGACTTTCCGAAGGTATTACCGACAGTCTTTTTCCGTCGGTAATTTATACTTTCCGACGGATACTTATCCGTCGGCAAATCCGTCGGAAAATACACATTTTTTTTAAATAAACAAATAAAAATACATTGCTACAATGTCAAACCTGCTACAATATTCATAAATTTAACAAATACTAACAATCAACATAAAATCATAAGATACAATAAATATAAATCATATAGCATAATGAATACAAAAATCAACATATATCTGCTGGATCGTCTGCTGTCCCTGCCTCGTCATAGTCTGGAGCTGGATCCTATATTAAAACAAATTAAAATGAGAAACATTAATAATAAATAAAAGAAATACAGTATTTTCAAAAATGAAATTTAAAACATGTGATTATTTCTCAAACTTAATACAATAATATTTTTAGATCCATCATTTTCTTGCCCGTTTTTACATCCGTCCTTTGAATGCCCAACCCAATCCGGAGATCCAAATTGGATTCCGTCAGTTTCTACACGTCACTTTAACCCACCTAGTCGTGTCGGAGAAAACGGCACGTCGATCCGATCCCTATTTGGGATTTTGGACCCCCGGGTTGTGTGTTTTAACTTTTTATATATACTTGGGTGTTTTTAGATCCGTCCTTTGAATGCCCAACCCAATCCGGAGATCCAAATTGGATTCCGTCAGTTCCCACACGTCACTTTAACCCACCCGGTCGTGACGGAGAAAACTGCACGTCGATCCGATCCGTATTTGGGATTTTGGACCCCCGGGTTGTGTGTTTTGACGCTTTATATATACTTGGGTGTTTTTAGATCCGTCCTTTGAATGCCCAACCCAATCCGGAGATCCAAATTGAATTCTGTCAGTTCCCACACGTCACTTTAACCCACCGGTCGTGTCGGAGAGAAAACGGCACGCCGATCCGATCGATCCCTATTTGGGATTTTGGACCTCCGGGTTGCGTGTTTTGACCATTTATATATGCTTGACTGTGTTTTTAGATCCGTCTTTTGAATGCACAACCCAATCCGGGGATTCAAATTGGATTCCGTCAGTTTCTACACGTCACTTTAACCCACCCGGTCGTGTCGGAGAAAACAGCACGTCGATCCGATCCCTATTTGGGATTTTGGACCCCCGGGTTGTGTGTTTTGACGCTTTATATATACTTGGGTGTTTTTAGATCCGTCCTTTGAATGCCCAACCCAATCCGGAGAACCAAATTGGATTCCGTCAGTTCCCACACGTCACTTTAACCCACCCGGTCGTGTCGGAGAAAACGGCACGCCGATCCGATCCCTATTTGGGATTTTGGACCTCCGGGTTGGGTGTTTTGACCATTTATATATGCTTGGCCGTGTTTTTAGATCCGTCCTTTGAATGCCCAACCCAATCCGGAGATCCAAATTGGATTCCGTCAGTTCCCACACGTCACTTTAACCCACCTGGTCGTGCCGGAGAAAACGACACGTCGATCGATCCCTATTTGGGATTTTGGACCCCCGGTTGTGTGTTTTAACTTTTTATATATACTTGGTGTTTTTTAGATCCGTCCTTTGAATGCCCAACCCAATCCGGAGATCCAAATTGGATTCCGTCAGTTCCCACACGTCACTTTAACCCACCGGTCGTGTCGGAGAAAATGGCACGTCGATCCGATCCCTATTTGGGATTTTGGACCCCCGGGTTGTGTTTTGACGCTTAAATATACTTGGTGTTTTTTAGATCCGTCAATTGAACGTCCGACCCAATCCGGGGATCCAAATTGGATTCCGTCAGTTCCCACACGTCACTTTAACCCACCCGGTCGTGTCGGAGAAAACGGCACGCCGATCCGATCCCTATTTGGGATTTTGGACTTCCGGGTTGCGTGTTTTGACCATTTATATATGCTTGGCCGTGTTTTTAGATCCGTCCTTTGAATGCCCAACCCAATCCGGGGATCCAAATTGGATTCCGTCAGTTTCTACACGTCACTTTAACCCACCCGGTCGTGTCGGAGAAAACGGCACGCCGATCCGATCCCTATTTGGGATTTTTGACCCCCGGGTTGTGTGTTTTGACGTTTTATATATACTTGGGTGTTTTTAGATCCGTCCTTTGAATGTCCAACCCAATCCGGAGATCCAAATTGGATTCCGTCAGTTCCCACACGTCAGTTTAACTGTCATGCCCCGCCAATTTAGCAGCGGAATAAATCGGAGGCATGAACAACGAGTATGGTAATGTAAATTGTGCATACATTCGCAAATATTAGAGCATCTAATGAACAATATTTGTAATAAAACTCCTCATTTTATTGATAATTCATCTAAACTATTACAATCACTAATTCAGAGCCAAAACATAGGGCTCAACGACATTATTACATTGTAAAAGAAATCCAAAGCAATTATCTAACTAGACTCTAAGGTACTAAGGACATTCCATCGCTATGACTTCAGGACGCTCATCACTCCAGTCCAATCCCGTTGTTGTGTGTAAGGTCATCACTTGACTTACTTGAAAACACAATAACAATAACGAAGGGTGAGCGATAACGCTCAGTAGGACTTAACATCTCGTGTAAACAAGCATGCTTTAAGTGATTAATATCTTGTAAAGTAGGTTAACTAGAGAGAACGACCAAGTATAGTCAAGAGAGAAATAGTACAAGATAACAAGTGAACGATAATACATTTCTCAAGAGTATTGCAAAATTAGGATGACAACATAACGAGATAGCGTGTAACAAGATAGTGTATAACAAGATAGCGTGTATCAAAATGACATATAATATGATAGCTTGTATCAAGGTGACGTGTACGAGATAGCTTGTATAGAGATAGCATGTATGGTTGCACCACGGTGCACTAGTCGAGTATGGCAATAGTCACTTTGGGACAGTAGCCATTTAACGATAGTACATTTCGTCTGAACTCCTCAGACAAATGTTAATCAGTCAGTGCTAGCACACTAATAGCACAGAACTGGCACACTATGTCTGAACTCCTCAGACTAATAGTAAAACAATTAGATGTCTAGCCAATGTCGAGATAGTCAGAACCGGTGCAATGCATAACACCGTCAATAGCCCCTGCAGGTATTTTCGGGTGGCTCTCTGCCCCCAGACTAGATTGGAGCCCCTCGGACACTCTCCGTGCCCTGCACACTGTGCATTCAAGTCAGTAGGGTCATCGACCCATATTATGGCGCTAGACAGTCATGTATAGTACAAGCAATGGGAGCCACAACAGCTCAAGAGTTTCAAGAGAGTACTAGATGAATAGATGAGATAGTAGAGTGAATGTGAACAGATGAGAGTACAAGGATAGTAGACGAGATAGGGGTATAATCGTAAAACAACGATAAACCACGATAGTAACGGTTGCACAGTACCAGGTTGGGTACCGGCAGTCAGGTAAAGTCACATCCGCCCATCAGCCGTGCCGCGTACACGAGCCAATGGTCCGGCGTGATCACAAGATAAAGAGATCTCACTAAGGCTTTTGGATCGTACTGATCCCTAAGAGTGTACGGGATTTAAAGGTACAACCCTCGTCGGCTAAGGACGTGCGCCAAAGCCAAGAAGACTTACGGAGGCCTTGACAAGGAGTCCCTAGTCCAGTCGAGAGTATTCCCGTGGAGAGGTGGTCCAAGTCAAGAGAAAGTGAGTAATGAAACTTGTCTGTCTTGCCTCAAGTGCTCGAAGGCAGAGGGACGCGATAACGGTGTACAAATCACGCGAATAAAACGAAGACATGTGTCATTAAAATAATAGGTAAATTAAGTAATTAATTTCACTTATTACCAGATACATTATTGAGTAATTTAATAGGGTCAAATGGCAATAACAATGTTTAGTGTGCAAGTGTAAAGAATCATGAGAATAGAGTAAGTCGTGCTCACGGCTTTTAAATTAATAAGAGTCATTTAAATATTATCCAATAAAAATATTCAGATCATTTATCAAGCTTAACAGTACATGGTTTAACTTGTACAAGGATTAGATGGCATTTAAAGCAGGGATATAAGAGCAATTAAAGGTTCTGGCGAAATTTCAAGAACGCGACGGACCTACCCGTCGCGATTCAAGTCGCGACAGGGCGGCGGACGCGACATGGGGCCTGGCCCGGTCCGGAGCGAATCGCGGCGGCTCGTGCTGCCGCGTTCTTGACGCGACGTCCATGGCCGGCGCGACCCCACTGTTATCATGGCGGGTCGCGCCGTCGCGATAACAGGTGGGTTTGCTCTTTTTCCTTTTTTTCCAGAGCGAGCTCTCTGTGATACATGGACGTTCTAAATTACATATAAAATAGTATGGTGATCCAAAAAGTACGAACTAGTTTTAAACGAAATTAGACATGTATATCTATCAACATGCACGATTAATTTAAAAATAGACAGGTTTAGATATGCATTGATCATGTTACATTTCGGTGACCTAAACAGGCACAGTCAGGGTTCAATGAATTATTCAGGGATGAATACATCATGAACAATTGAAACCAGCGGCGTTTGAAAGCTAACATGTAGTAATATTTATGATAATTTTATCATGGAATGATGCCAAGTGTGCACGAGATTAAAAAGAACACGAGGGTCGAGTGCATAGGTCTGACAGATATTCAAAGATTTAATTCTCTCTCATGAGAGATCGAAATCAAGCAAGCCTAGGGCGTTTGAAAGCTAGTGTGATGTAGTATATCTGAAAATTTTATCATGGCATGAGAGCATGTACACATCGGGAATTAGAGAAAACATGAGATTAGGGTTCATGGTGACAGCAGGATTTCACGAATTAAATTCGCCCAAATGGGTGAACGAAATACTACGAACACATAGGGCTTTAAGAGGTACATGAAGGCTACCTAGGGTAATTATTTCACGATTTTAGCTTGAGAGATTGCCTACCTTTTTGCGCTGTAAAGATCCTAGGGTTGAGGGGTGACGAATTTCGAAGTTCTCCTTGCTCCAACCTTCTTCTTCTCCTTGCCCAACCCTTCTCCTCATGCTCCAAAGCTCCAGCCACGAAAATGGGGCTTGGTTGACACTAATTAGAGGTCTATTAGGTTGCTTAAGAGTCCTAATAACTTAAAACTCTTCCTTCCCTTCAACTCTGAATTTTCACATTTATCTCCCTATTCTCTTACATTTATCCCCTAATAAGATGGGGAGAGGTCCAATTTCGTGGGTATTGTTAGGATAGGCTTAGGACTCTTATTAAGATATATATGAGTCATATTAGTGCTTTAATGACCCCTTTTTAATTAAGAGATAATATAGTTACGAATTTCCCTATTTAATTTGGGTCTCTTATATTTAACCCAATTGTCTCTCATCTAAATCCAATTTTAGATTAGATAGAGTCCTATTGAGTTATACTAGGTTTAGAACTCTTTCTAAGATGATTAAGAGTTAAAATACTCATTATCTTAACCATTTTATATTTATTAATATTTTAGGTACGAATTCACTTATTTAACTCTCATCTCATGGTGGACTCTTCATAATTGGGCCCAAAACTTTATGCTAGGACCATTAGTAAAACCCATTACTAATTGACTTAATGGGTATTGATTTAATTCCAATTATTCACCATTTATCCTTATGTAAATCTATTTATCACACTTATTCAAGTAATTTTATATTTTTGAATTGAATAATTTATTCATGCCAATATTTCTAATATTCATCATTTGGGCAATTACTCTTGGCCCAATAACTCATGTGAGTCTAGTTGTACAACCCATGTACTTACTTTACTTATTAGATTTTTAATTATCCTTTTATTAGAGAATTTATTCATGGGCCAAGATTGTCCATTGGTCCAAATATCATAATGGACTATCATCCCATATTATTTAAAGTCTACCCACATGTTTATTTTTATTTATAATCCACTTTGGGTCAGAAAATAATGGATTCTTCGACTTATTCCTTAATTATCATAAGTCGCATAAATTCATAAACTTGGTCTAAACGATTTTTCTGTGCCCAAATTTTTGATAGGTCATTAGAGAACATTATTTAAAGTATATCTACTATTTTTACAAATTTTTATAGGGGTTTATACGCATGCAATAATGATGTGTATCGTTTTAATTAATTGAATTTATTAATAGATGAAATTTCTATTTATCTATAATTTTTAATTAATATATTTTCCGGGGTACTACATTAACCCACCCGGTCGTGTCGGAGAAAACGCAACGCCGAGCCGATCCCTATTTGGGATTTTGGACCTCCGGTTGCGTGTTTTGACCATTTATATATGCTTGGTCGGGGTTTTTAGATCCGTCCTTTGAATGCCCAACCCATCCGGGGATCAACTTGGATTCCGTCAGTTCTACACGTCACTTTAACCCACCCGGTCGTGTCGGAGAAAACAACACGTCGATCCGATCCCTATTTGGGATTTTGACCTCCGGGTTGTATGTTTTGACGCTTTATATATACTTGGGTGTTTTTTTATCCGTCCTTTGAATGCCCAACCCAATCCCGAGATCCAATTGGATTCCGTCAGTTCCCACACATCACTTTAACCCACCTCGTCGTGTCGGAGAAAACGGCACGCCGATCCGATCCCTATTTGGGATTTTGGACCTCCGGGTTGCGTGTTTTGACCATTTATATATGGTTTGGCCGTGTTTTTAGATCCGTCCTTTGAATGCCCACCCAATCCGGGGATCCAATTGGATTCCGTCAGTTTCTACACGTTACTTTAACCACCCGGTTGTGTCGGAGAAAACGGCACGCCGATCCGATCCCTATTTGGGATTTTTGGACTCCGGTTGTGTGTTTTGACGCTTTATATATACTTGGGTGTTTTTAGATCCGTCCTTTGAATGCCCAACCCAATTCGGAGATCCAAATTGGATTCCGTCAGTTCCCACATGTCACTTTACCCCCCGGTCATGTCGAGAAAACGGCACGCCGATCCGATCCCTATTTGGGATTTGTGACCTCCGTTTGCGTGTTTTGACCATTTATATATGCTTGACCGTGTTTTTTAGATCCGTCCTTCGAATGCCCAACCCATCCGGGATCCAAATTGGATTCCGTCATTTCTACACGTCACTTTAACCCACCCGGTCGTGTCGGAGAAAACGGCACGTCGATCCGATCCCTATTTGGATTTGGACCCCCGGGTTGTGTGTTTTAACTTTTATATATACTTGGGTGTTTTTAGATCCGTCCTTTGAATGCCCAACCCAATCCGGAGATCCAAATTGGATTCCGTCAGTTCCCACACGTCACTTTACCCACCCGGTCGGTCGGAGAAAACGGCACGTCGATCCGATCCCTATTGGGATTTTGGACCCCCGGTTGTGTTTTGACGCTTTAAATATACTTGGGTGTTTTTTAGATTCGTCAATTGAACGTCCGACCCAATCCGGGGATCCAATTGGATTCCGTCAGTTCCCACACGTCACTTTAACCCACCCGGTCGTGTCGGAGAAAACGGCACGCCGATCCGATCCCTATTTGGGATTTTGGACCCCCGGGTTGTGTGTTTTGACGCTTTATATATACTTGGGTGTTTTTAGATCCTCCTTTGAATGCCCAACCTCCGGAGATCCAAATTGGATTCCGTCAGTTCCCACACGTTACTTTAACCCACCCGGTCGTGTTGGACACCCGCCCAATCCTAAGTATATGAAATTAATACTAATACTGACCTGAGCTGCTGGCTGTGTTGGGCGTACTCCCTGCATTATTGACATGAACTGCTGAACCATATCGCTGAACTGCATCTGTAGTTGTACCGCTGCGTCTCTATCTCTACCCGCTGCGCCTGTAGCTCTACCCGCTGCGTCTGTAGCTCTTCCCGTGCGTCTGTCTGTACGTAGCTCCTCCCGAATGATGCTCTAATGTCCTCTACACCACTGACGGGCGGCGCAGAAGATGAACTCGCGTGTGCCAGAGGACCGATCGAACTGGCATATGAGGACAACACTCGTGAGTATCCAGGCTGTCCCCAAAGCCGTACACTCGACCCTTCCTCGGCACTCCCGCTGCCTCGACCCAAGCGTCCGCATCCAAATCTGGCTGGGGAGTGCCCTCTGTGTAGCGCTCCGCCATCGTCCTGTCTACGTCTCCTGTAAAATAATTTAAAATTAAATTATTGAAAACAATTACTTTAATATCATAATTGAATTCATAATTTAAAGCTTGACTTACAGCAATCGTGCGGGCACTACTCTCGGTAACTAGTCATCCGTCCCCTTCCGCTTATGAGTCCGGTCAAATAACTCGCGGAAGTAGGGGCACGCTCCAGGTCGTGATGCTTAGAATTCAACAAAATTAGTTAGTTTCACAATAATAATCCATATGTATATATGAATCGAACAATAAAATACTTACCAATTTTTGACTGTGGGTCGCATAAGATACGGATCCACTAGTATGCCACATTCTTCTCCGGTTGAGTTGCTCTATTGCGTATTGCCGCCTTTGACCGCTGCTGCCATGGTCCAGCAGCCCAACGCGCGCAAAGGGACTCCCAATAGTCCGTCCGCAGCCAAACAGGGCCGTAATCCACCCAAGCCATAGGATCCCGGTTCCCTGTGGTCTTGATTGCCTTGTCCCGTGCCTCCCCATCGACTTTCTTAAATTAGTCTGGGCCGTAATCTCCCAGACGGCTCGAGCCCGGGGAGATCCTCGGGTCTTGTGAACGCGAACCTCCACTGTAAAGAAATAAAATTAATCAAGTTCTGCAATAAACCTAAATTAAATATATTGAATAAATGACTTCAACTCTTCTAAAAAATAAAAATACCGTAAACATGTCAAATAATAAATCCCGGACTGGCACCGGGAAGTCTCTCCATGCACCACTGGTCCTGGAATATGTGCGTGGACCACGTCGTAATATAGCGGGAAGCAGGACTGGGATCTATCTTCCCCCTGCAATTCCACATTAATTTTCTACATGAAATGTATATCCTAAATAACAAATACAGTAACACTGAGATGATGAACTTTACCCTGAGATCCAGCATGGTTGTCGTCCTGGTAGCTGAGGCCCTCCTCAGCTGCTGGATGCTGGCTCTCCACCTCTGTTGAAAACAATTTAGTACACTTTTATTGTATAATTGCAAGAGACCAACATACTAATCTATTGAAACATATGTTTACCTTGTGGTGAGGAAGAAGACGAAGGTGGCGTGGACGGGGAACATTCCCTGCAAAATTTCATACACATTAGAAATTATGAATTTCAAATAACAACAATGTAGAAAATTACCTGTCGCTGGGACGACGGGCGTGGACGGGGAGGCAGTCCCGCAAATTAAATTTCATACACATTAGAAATTATGAATTTCAAATAAACAACAATATAGAAATTTACCAGTCGCTGGGACAACGGGCGTGGACGGGGAGGCAGTCCCTGCAAAATTCATACACCATTAGAAATTATGAATTTCAAATAAACAACAATATAGAAATTTACCTGTCGCTGGACACGGGCGTGGACGGGGAGGCAGTCCTGCAAAATTCATACACATTAGAAATTATGAATTTCAAATAAACAACAATATAGAAATTTACCTGTCGCTGGGACGGCGGCGTGGACGGGGAGGCAGTCCCTGCAAAATTCATACACATTAGAAATTATGAATTTCAATAAACACAATGTAGAAAATTACTTGTCGCTGGAAGACGGGCGTGGACTGGAGCAGTCCCTGCAGACGTGGACGCGGAGGCAGTCCCTCTGCCAACGACGTGGCAACCCTCCGACTGCGTCCTCCACGTACCATATCTCTATTGATACAATAAAGATATAGCAAGTCATCAGCACTCAATTGAAGTAGCAATTTATTATGACATGTAATGACAACAACACCAATTTCTTACAAAATATGCAGTATATTATCTATATTCATCACAGATGCTGAAGACATGTTTAATTCAGCATCATCTTCATCATCATCCTGGAATTCATCCTCATCATCTTGGGAGTCTTCCTCCACATCAGACTCCACCTCCCGCTCAGCGACATTTGGGTCAACTTCTTCTTGTTCGTTATCCTTATGTAAGGAAATTGTTTCATTTATATCATGAACATTGTACTGCGTAGAAGCTGCCAACTCTCGTGCGTCACTCCGATCTGATTGGAAAAAGTTGTCATTAACCTTCGAGCTCATCATCAGTCGGAGAAGCTCATACTCAGGGAATAGTCTTGATTGCACTCTCACTCTACATGCAGCCCACCATCTCTTAATTTGAGGGATGTATAATTTGAATAATAAACTTGTTGGGCTTGTGCCGCCAGGATGATGGCTATGCTTATTTACTCAATTTAGACTTATGTTTCACATCGATTAATCCATATGTTGTGTCATGACGAATAGATGTCGGGTCAAACCAATGACACTTGAACAGAAATACATTGTTTCTTTGTCCCAAAATTGCAGTTCAATGACTTCTTCGAGAATGCCATAATAGTCAATTTCATTTTCATTATAGGCACTTCCCTTCACACATACGCCGCTGTTCATCATAGACTTATTCGTCCATAATCTCTCGTGTGAAATCTGTATCCATTCACAATGTAGCCTGGATAGACACGTACAATCTTCGAGGGCCAAAACTAATCTGTTGTACTCTTGAATCAGGAATGAGCCTTGTTCAACCTATTATGAGATAAATAGACAAACATTGAATAAATGACTTCAACTCAGTCTGCATAAAAACATAACACTTATGTTTCAAAATAATTAGACACATACTCGAGATCTTAACCAAGTAGGAAAAGACTTCTCTCCTTCCCGTTCCTTTTCAACCTGCACGTCAGTTAGACGTGGATTCCGTCGCAATATGACCGAGTCAAACTCTCTGCAATGTAAATGTCACACAACCGTTAGGTTCTGCAGTAATGCACGCAAATGATGACGAATAAGCGTGGAGAGCTTACTGAATGTAAGGTCTAGTTCTTCGCAATTCATGAACACGTAGATCTCCGCAGCTACCACTCTCTGTCTTGGAGTGCGCGAGTAGATGAGATCCGAACGCCCGTCCGGCACACTTGAATACAGAGAGTCGGTCTGACACCCTCCGAATCTCCACCATCATCATTACGTGGAGTTGAGTGCGTCGGGTTCGTATTTCCGTGTCAAAGTACATCGAACAGAAGTTTGATATCTCCTCAATGAGGTACGCCTAGTAATGGAGCCCTCAACTTGTGCTTTGTTACGGACTTTCATCTTAGATCGTGCATGCACCTACGACAATAATTCAAATGCATACATAAGTAATATAAGATCGTCGTAATGGCAAAAATTCAGATGTAGAAATATACCTCTCAAACGGATACATCCTCGAAATTGTACCTGGTCCTCCGACCCTTGCCTCATATGGTAAATGGATGATCAGGTGCTCCATTGATCAAATAATGCTGGAGGAAATATCTTCTAATTTGTAGACTGTCTGAATTATATTTTGCTCTATATTTGCAAGTCATGAATTTTGAGTTCTGATGCAGATAAAACCTGAAGAATTGACTCAGCTCAGTCATTGCTCCCCATATTTGTTTCGGCAACAACTCACGAAAAGCAAGAGGCATCATTCTTTGCATGAAAACATGGCAGTCATGACTCTTCATTCCGTATATTTTTCCCTCGTTGACATTTACACAACGCGCAATATTCAGACATATCCATCCGAAAATCTCAATTGCTTTAAACCATTGCAACACTTCCTTATCTGTCTGGCCCCAAGCACATATGCAGCTTTAGGTTGCACCACTTTTCCTTGAACATGCTGTAGCTCTAGTTCTGGACGTTTGCAAAGTACTTTCAAATCGACCCGTGCCTTGACGTTATCCTTCGTTTTAACCTTTGACGTCCTAACTGTGTTGAACACATTATCAAAACATTCTTCTCTATATGCATGACGTCTAGTTATGACGTATCAAAATGTTGACCAATAAGGCAATTCCCAAAAATGCTTTGCTTCACCCAATTGTGATCCTTCCCAAAGCCAGGGATTTGTCGGGTACTACCAGCCAGTTGTGTTACAGTCGGTAAGTTCTCTGGACCCCGCCTCGCCATATTTCCACCAGACACCCGTTCCATATCTACCCCTCCATCACAGTTGTATTTTTAATAAAAGAATCCTTTTGCTTTCGGAAAGGATGGTCTTGGGTAGAAACCGCCGATGACAATCAACCAACAAGATTTCCCCCCAGATTTCAACACATGATTTAGAATCCCTGCATGCAATCCATGAAATGCCAACCTCCCATGTGTGCTCCAGCCAGATAACCTGCCGTAGGCTGGAAAGTCACTTATTGTCCACATTAATGCAGCCTTCAGATTGAAATTCTGTTTTCTGGATGCATCATAGACTGCACACCATCTGACCATAACAATTTCATCTCATCAATCAACGTCTGAGATATATGTCTATATTCTTTCCTGGACTTTTTGGACCCGGATCAGCAATGAAGGAACATATTCTCACGCTTCATGCACATGCTGGCGGAAGGTTTATCGGTGTTAAGAATACTGGCCAACAATGTAGAGATGCCACCGAGCCTCCGAAAGGATTGAAACCATCTGTGCATAAACAAGCCGTACGTTGCGTGGATCCCTTGAGAAGTAAGGATGAGTACGCTAAAATGAGCCCAAGCTTCACCATCGGCAGGATGACTCATTTCACCTTCGTCGCGACGGACCTCTTTCCGCATGCCATGTCATATGTCCAGCTGTCCTCGAGGACATGAACAATCGCTGCAATCTGGGTGTGATAGGAAAGTACCGCAATGACTTATACGGAACATCCTTCTGCTTTGACTTGTCCCCTCTCTTGGCTTGAACCTATCATGCTTACAAATACAGCATGATGTCTTATCTGCATCCTCTTTGTAGTACAGCATACAGTGATTCGGACATGCACAATTTTCATAAAACCAAGCCCCAAATCATTCACCATCTTTTTTCGCACGGTAAAAGTCAGCAGGTAACCTCTCTGATTGAGGAAGCATGCTCTTGACCAGTAAGAGAAGCCGGTCAAAACAACTCTCGCTCATATGAAATTCAGATTTCAAATTCAATAGCTGCGACACTGCAGACAACCGTGTATGCTTCTCACAACCATCCCAATATGGCTCATCAGCATCTCGAAGTAACTGATAAAATCTCTGAGCTGTATCATTCGGCACTTCTTTCATTTGTTTGATCTTCATGAATATTGAACTCCGGACCAGCAGCATCGACAACCATGTCTACGTACGTACTTGTGAGGCAAAGTAATTAGCTGGTGCAGACGACTGAATATTCCACTCACCATGACACGACCATAACTCATAATGGCCAACAATCCTCTCGTATACAGATGGCTGCACATCCCATGTCGATATCCACTTCTGTTCTTACAAGCCGAACGCGGACATCAGATGTTACCCATCGGATCAACTGCTACTGATGTATTACTCAATGCAAACTCAATAAAACTGTCAACTCCGTCTTTAAACTCCTCGGTCACCAACTCCATTCACTATTCCACGGTACATCCATGACCGATTCTCCGACATTTTTCCTACATATTAAATGTCATGTCCCGAGTTAAATCCACACACACCCTCACATCATTCAAGTACCATACATACGTTATATGGAGAGTCCCAGAGCTAATGGGTGAAATAAAGCGTTGACGTAAAAATAAATGAAGAGTAAACATACATGAATTCAAATAAATTTGAGCACTATATAAATACTTAATGGTATTGAACATTAAAACACACAAACCGTGATGTCTTCATATTAGGCCACCACCACTTGATCGGCCTCTTTATTCACCAGCTTCTCAGTAGATTTCCTAGGGAGTGAACTAACCACTGATATCCCTAATATAGTTTGCCAAATACATCTCTTCGTACATAGGGAAGACATAACTTTGAGAATGTCAATTCTTTGACACAATTATTTTTCGCAAATTTACACCAGTCTTTTCCAATAAACATGTACATACTAGCACACCAACTGCGTCGTAAGATTACAGAATATCGCACTCCTTTTTCATCTTGAACAATAACAGATATCCACTTTTATTTTCTAAACTTTGTCTTTCTTCTTTCCGAATAATCTTTATGATTTTCGTCATCTTCTCTTTCACCAAAAGTAAACCATCATGCAATCTTCGAATATCGAGCGGAAATATTTTACGTTCAAACAAACAAGTACTTTGATACGTTGGACATTTGTTCTTCTTTGAGTCTAATTTCCATCGCGAACTCTCATCACTAATTACAAAAAAAAATAATAACATTTTATTCATGAGTAATTTAAAATATGAAATAAATCATAATATGGTAAATATGAAAAATCTCTAAATGGCTACAAATAAACATACGAATGTTGAATGATTAACTTGCAGTGTGAAATTTGTGAAAGTAAAAATATGTTTAACAAGAAAGTCATTGCATTGTTTATTTTCATGTCAAGCGTAAAAAAATAACAGCGAGCAGATAAATAATAAATAACTTATTTACCAAAAGCTTTGAATATAAGCCAATTAGGAGAAGGAACTTGTAGGGGAAGGGGGCGCCAGGATGGAAGGGGGGGGTGCTGGGACGGGGAGGGGGAGGGGGGGCATTTGTACTCGACGAATTGTACTCTATCCTTCTTCTAGCGTCTTGTATGTAATTTTTTTTTAGTTTCTATATTGGTAGAATAACATTCTGAAGAGTACTCTTATCCTTCTTCTGGCGTCTTGTATGTAATTTTTAATCCTCATTTTGATATATATATATATATATATATATTTATATATGAAATGCGATTAATTCTTATATATATCCCTAAATTTTTTATCTCATCGCCTACACCCCATAGTTAACTATATTTCCTTAATGTTATTTTACTAGATCTATCCAATGATAATTAATGGATGTTGAAAATAGACTAACCTGCCCCTCCCTTTAAAATCCACCAAGCATAATGGATAGAGAAATGCTGGATATTTGGGCCCCTGGGTAACCCAGCTGAGCTGGATCGGCCGTGCGGCCGATCCACGTCAGCCAACTCTACATTTGGCATGTAAAAAAAATGGGATATGTACAAAAAGAGTCACAATCGCCTATGACATACAGAACATGAGAATATGTTGCTTCATTTAAATCTTGTCCTCTGTTTGAACAACAAATAGATCCATGTAATTGTAAAATATATTAATACATGCACAACCATTAAGGAATGAAATCATAATTGATTTAACTTAACATTGATTAATTACTTCTGACAACATTCTCTTTTTACCAAAACCATGGTCTATGTGAGTTCCTATACAATAAAAAAATAATATAAAAAGATGGTAGATGGTAGCACATAGTACAATAAAAAGTAATACAGAAAAGTAGTTAGGGTTAACCCCAACTCATTTTAAATTTCTCTACATCTGATTAGACTTTTAACAAAAAATATAGCATTTTATATAGTTGACGACCATTCTAATAGAAAGTTAAATGAGTGGTGAAAAGTAACTGATTAAATTAAGTTTTTTTTATATATTTATTAAAATAGATTAGTACATGTTATTATGTTAATGTCACATGTTATTCTTAATTATATTTAGTTTACATGTATTATTTATTAGGTTGCAGGGGGAGGGGGGCGGGGGGGGGGGGGGGGGGGCATCCCGGAGGGGGCCAGGTGTCTGTGGGGGCCAGTGGGGGGGAAGGGGAGGGGGGTGTGGCAGGGGAGGGGGCGGGTGGGGGGGGGGGGGGGGCATCCCGGAGGGGGCCAGGGGGGTGGGAAGGGGAGGGGGGTGTGTGCAGGGGAGGGGGGCCGGGTGGGGGGGGGGGGGAGAGGGGGGGCGGGGTGGGGGGGGGGGGGGGCTCCCGCAGGGGGGAGGGGGGGGCCGGGTGGGCCGGGTGGCCGGGTGGGGGGGGGAAGGGGAGGGGGGAGGGGCCGGCCAGGGTGGGGGGGGGGGGCATCCCGCAGGGGGCCAGGTGGGTGGGAAGGGGAGGGGGGTGTGTGCATGGGGAGGGGGGGCCGGGGGGGAGGGGGGGCCGGGTGGGGGGGGGGCCATCCCGGAGGGGGCCGGGGTGGGGGGGGGGCATCCCGCAGGGGGAGGGGGGCCAGGTGGGAAGGGGGAGGGGGCCGTTTGGGGGGGGGGGCATCCCGCAGGGTGGGGGGGAGCGGGGCCGGGGGGGGGGGGGGGGGCCCCCATCCCGCAGGGGGGAGTGGGGGCAGGTGGGAAGGGAGTGCGACGGCGGCGGTACCTGCGGCGGCGGGGGCGGCGGCGGGACCTCGGGGCGACGGCGGGCCGGCGTCTCGACTGCGGGCTGCGAGTGGGAGCGGCGGGAGGTGGCGGGGGAGCTTGGGCGACGGCGGCGGGGTGCACGGCGATGCGCGGAGGAGAGAGAGAGGAGAGAGAGCGCGGGAGTGGGAAGAGGGGGAGGGGAAAGAAGGGAGGTTTCACGGGTTTTGGAATAGCGGTATTACCGACGGATATTCCGACGTATTATTTCCGTCGGATATCCATTGGTATTATCTTAGTTCCGACTGACATTCCGACGGATAATTTCCGTCGGAATAGTCCGAACGATTTTCCGACGATGTGTTTTAGTCGGTAATTCCGACGGAATTACCGACGGACAGTAATCCGTCGAAAAATCCGTCAGTAATCTCGCAAATTTTGGGTGAAGATTACTTACACGATAGTTGGTTGGACACCTGTAGTTGATTAGGAGAGTTAGCTAAAGGTCCTCTCTCTGCCATGTAACAACGATAAATAAGCAAAAACTTCTATTGACAAAAAATGCAGTTTTACATTTATGAGATTAAAAAAAAACAAACAAGAACTACTTGAGTAGAATACTCCACTATGTACATACTGCTAGGGGGTGAACACGGGTCGGTTCGGTCCGGTTTGGCTCATCTTTTGGCCACACCGAACTGAACCGAATCCAAGGCCAAACGAACCGAACTGGTTCGGTTCGGTTCAAACCGAAGTTTACATCTTTCTATCGCAAACAAACATTTGCTGGAAGGCTAAGGCGTGCTCACTTCCTTGCGGGCGCCGGGTTCGAATCCTGGCTTCCCACATTTTCTTCTTTAAAAAAAATGGCCACCTGTCATCTATTTTTACCAAAAACCTTATGACAAACATGAGTTTCGAACCCGCGGCCGCTCAGAAAATGGCATGGCGCATCTGTAGCCAACTGCGCTAATTTATTTTTGTTTAAAATACATAAAAATTATATATTCGGTTTACTCGGTTTCAGAAACTGAAACCGGACTGAATTCTGTAGGGGCCCAAAAACGAACCGAACCAAACCGAATTGGTCGGTTCGGTTCGGTTTTTCGGTTTGAACCAAATTCTGAACAGCCCTACATACTGCCATGTAGCAAAGATAAATAAGCATCAGATCTTACAAAGTACTGAAAAGATTTGGACATTCCTTATATGCTGATCAGCTTATGGAGGGTTGGCTGCAGCGGCATTAATCCCTGTCTTCATATATCCCAAAAGCAAAAGGGATATTGGCATAACATACAAAGAACTTATTCACCCAACTTGCTGAAAGTAATAGAGGAAATAATATTTATCTGAAAGTAATTATATGAACAATCATCTGATATCAATATAACATGCATCACTGTTTAAGAGTTATATTGATATCAGAGACTAACGTAAAATAAAACATGAGACAATTCAAACAGAAGATTCGAATGACATTCAAATAAGTATCTTCAATTTGTATCACTACATAAAAGTGAACATTCAAATCGGTATCTCTAGCCCATCAATGTCATCCCTCTCCATGTCACATTAGCATCATCTAGAAATCGATATCAATATCACCACTGATAAGGCAGACTGATTGCCATCATTTTCTATACTTTGCTCACAGTGCATCTCAAAGTAGTTTCTTGCTTTGTCTTCCTAACCACACACCACCCCTCTTCTTTGGATCATTTATGTACCACACTTGTTAACTTGGGAGGCTAAAACATAATGATAATCTGTTCATAGTTTGTGAATGAAATTTACCAATGTGAACCATCTTCCCCCTCATCCCGCTGAATATCAACCCACTCACACTTGAAAAACAACACCTTATTGCTCCATAGTAGTGAATTCTACAATTTCCTCTATAACTCCATAACACATCACATATGAGTAAATGGATATTTATCCCTTGACAAAATTGATTAGGATCCATTGACAGGGCTACCACGGCTCCCAACCTCAGGCCTACACGTAAAACCCCTGCTCAGACTGCAGGAAATGATACGACAATGTCAGAGGAGAAAACGCGTATCCCATGTGATCTGGGAAAGTGTCTCTAGTGAACCCAAGAAATACTAGAGTTGGTATGGTATACACTGACATGGGTGCCGAAAGAGAAAAGACAAACTTTCTATGTAGAGAAAGAATGTTCTGTCCTCGACTACCGATCCTCCGACCTGGGTGGTGGATCCTTGGACGGCCACTGATCCCATGATTGACACAGTAGGGCGAACCTGAGACATTTTTTTCCCTTTTTTTTACCACTAGATAAATCGGTTTTAGGGAAAAGTGAAGAAAAAAAGACAAATTCGAATTCGAGATAGTGAAGAGAACTTCTCGATCGAGCTAGAGCGCTCCCTGGGCAACATGGGCACGGCCCTCTCAACTCCTTCGGTGCGCCTCGCTACCGCTAACTCACATCTTGTCGAGATGATGGATGCATAACCATCAGGAACTTTGACATGTTTTAAGACTTCACAAATAGTTTCTCTCTCAATGGTGCTCAATGAGAAGATGGCGGGTGGCAAGATCAACTTTGTTGGACCCAATGTTTGTGGATGAAGAGATGCCCTTATACCCAAATGTTCCAGATCTTGACGAGCTTTCAATCCATCTTTACTTTTACCAACAATGTTTAAAAGAGTGCCAAGAATGCTATTACATACATTTTTCTCAATATGCATCACATCAAGATTATGTCGAATTAGTAGAAGTTTCCAATAAGACAGCTCAAAGAAAATGTTTTTCTTCTTCCAAGATAAATAGTTAGATTCCACATCAACATTTCTCTTGGATGCATCTTTCTTATATTTCTTTTCAACTTTCATCATACTTGATCGTTTCATAGGCTTACTTATAACTTTTGGATGTTTTCCAAAGTGAAATTGAGACCATATAGTTGATCTAAAACATCATCCCCAGACAAAGTAGTAGGTCTACCTCTCTACTCTTCTTTTCCATCAAATCTTCGTTTTGAGGATCGAAATTTGTGAATTTTTTTTTCAACCATCGAAGATGACCAATGTAGCAATACTTGTGGCTTGCTTTTAGCCATTGTGAAGGTATCTCTTTATTACATGTAGGGCAAGCTAGTGAGCCTTTAGTGCTCCAACCAGATATATATGCATATGCTGGAAAATCATTTATGGTCCACAATAATGCAGCACACATACAAAACATTTCACCTTTAGAAGCATCATATATATGTTTGAACTCCATGCCATAACATCTGCAATTCCTCTATAAGTGGTTGTAAATAGACGTCAATATCATTGCAAGGACCATTTGGACCAGGAATAAGCAAAGATACAAAAATATTTGGTGCCTTCATACATTGCCATGGAGGTAAGTTGTATGGAGTCAAGAGCATAGGCCATGTACTATGACTGGTGGTCATCGTACTAAAAGGATTGAAACCATCACTTGCCAAATCCAAACGTATATTTTGGGCTTCTGAACCAAAATTATCAATGGCATCTAAAGTCTTCCAACAAGGAGAATCAGTTGGATGTCTCAAGATGTCATCCTCTTTCCGCTCATCCTGATGCCATCGCATGTTTACAGAAAATTTAGAGCACATGTATAACCTTTGCAACCTTGGAATTAAGGGAAAGTGATGAAGAACCTTCTTTGTGACCTTCTTTGTTATTACCACTCTCTTCATGTGTAATCCAACGAGATTCTCCACATTTAGAACATTGTTCAAGTGACTCATACTCTTTCCGATACAATACACAATCATTGGGACATGCATCAATTTGTGATAACTATATCCTAAGTCACCAATAAGCTTCTTCACCTCATAAAATGAACTTGACAATACTTCACCTTCTGGAAGTGTCTCTTTCAACAACTTCAAAAGCATGTTGAAGGCCTTGTTGCTCATTTTACCTATACACTTTATGTTGAATAGCCGGACTATAAATGAAAGTTTGTTAAAGTTTTTGCAACCTGGATACAATGGTTGTTCAACATCTTCAATCAACTTGTGCAATTTAGTACAATCCCCTTCATTCTCATCATTACACTTGGTCTCCATGTCAAAGACATCTTGCAACATGTCATGAATATGAACATCCTTTGGAAGTTGTTCGCATGAAGTAGCTTCAATCAGTGAGCTTTTAGAACTTGAACCAGTCCCATGGAATTCCTAAAACTTTTTATCTTTAATGACTCCATTAAAATACAAATGTTCTCTAACTATTTCATTTTCCCATGTGTAAATGCATGTGCAGCGGACACAAGGACACTTGATAGTTGCAGAACCAAAAGAAGATTGACAAGCAAATGAATGAACTCATAACCCATCTAGATACTCCTTTGAGTGTTTCGGAAGATCCATCAACTCCAATCTATATTTATGATGAAAGAACTCCACTATAATGAAAAATAATAAATGTATAAAAATGATATAATATAACAAGGGAAAAATACTGATCATACTAAAACAAATGAACACAGATAGAAGAGGACATTAGCAGATCTATCAAACAAAGCTTGGTGTGTACATGTTCGTTTGAGATCAACAGAATGACCAACTGATCATAATAAAGACGCCAAGGGGAAAAACAAATATTGGATGGATAGCTAAAAGAGTACAAAGGGGCGGATGGCCAGCAGACAGTCCACCACAAGAAAATGCGGCGTTACCGACGGATTTTCCGACGGAATTTATCCGTCGGAAATACGACGGCATTATTTCCGTCGGCATATCGGTCGGAAGTACCGACCGATTTTAGTCCGTTGGAAAAATTCTCAGTAATAATCTTAGGAAGAGGATTACCGACGGATAGTCCGACGGAAATATGTCCGTCGGTAAACCCCCAATTTCCCTCCCCACCATCCCCGCGAAACCCCACTTGCATCCCGAGAAACCCCCAATTTCTCTCTCTCTCTCTCTCCTCTCTCTATCTCTCTCTCTCTCTCTCTTCTCTCTCTCTCCTCTCTCTTCTCTCTCTCTCTCTCTCTCTCTCTCGCTCGCTCGCTCCGCCGCTGCTAGTCGCGTGCGACCTGCCGCCGCCGCCTACGGATGCCTCCGACGCCTCGCCGCACTGTCGCCGCCTGCAGCTCGCCGCCCCCACGCCGCCAGTATGTCTACAACCCTCCATCCGCCTCCCCCCTCCGTCTCCTCCTCCCCCCCGTCCCCCATGCACCGTCCACTCCCCCGGCCTGCACCGTCCCGCCCCTCCCACTCCCCCCGGCCCCTACAGTCCCGCCCCTCCCACTTATGCACCCCAGCCCGCACAGTCCCGCCCCTCCCCCACATTCCCCCCTCCGTCCCCCCCCCTCCCCAAACATTCCCCCCCTCACCCCACATTACCACACAGTCCCATCCTCCCCCACCACACATCCCCTGGCCCGCACAGTCCCGCCCCTCCCCCACATGCATCCCCCCCCCCTCGTACATCCCCCCCCCTCCCCCCACAGTCCCCCCCCCCCCCCCCCCACAGTCCACCCCTCCCCCACTTCCCCCCTCCGTCCCCCCTCCCCCACATTCCCCACAATCCCCTCCTCCCCTACCCCACCCCACCTCCGATAAAAATATGAAATAAATTACTCTCATGTAATAATCCCATGTATAAATGTGATATTTAGATATTATTCTATTTACTGCCCAATCATTTGGTTAATTAGGTTTCTATGATTAATATTGAGAAGTAAAAGGGCATACTGTGACGGACCTCGCCGTTCAGACTCGTTAACCTAATAACGAGCCTAACTCGAGTACGCCTCCCGTGAACGGGCCGAAGCCTCGCAAGGGATATCATACCACTAGTCCGTAAAAACATAAAGGATCCAACTTAAGTAAATATAAGATCTGACAATCTCACAAATATTTACATAAATTTACATAGCCATAGCATATCTGTAACCAAACTACAACAGAGCCTGGGCATACCCCGAGGTGAACAACAGAAAAGAAATATTACACTGCTGGTGGTGCTGACCCTCCATTGGACGATGGGCGTGAAATCTCCTGATCTCCCTCACCTGGTAGGAGGTAGGGGTGAGCCTCTCGAGTCACTGGCTCAGTAGGGAAACTCCCTAGAAATCGAGCAAACCAACACAAGTAGCAAAGCAGGAAATGCTACACTAACAATTTATAATATTATCAAGCAGGATATAAAACTGTAAGTACCACTTACCCTTTTGCTGCTTAACAGGAATCAACGTAAATAAATAAACAGCAAAACCAAACAAGTGTACGAGCTACTATAGAGAAACGCCACACTCGGGCCACGTCAACTGGTTCGCAACACCAGTTACTGACCTGGACAAACAACACAGGACTACCTCTCAGCCTCGCAGCCACGAACGAAAGGTCCAGCTGCCGCTCCACTAAACAAGTACAAAGAATTGTGGAGTCCAACTAAACCATCATAACCTGCAAGTCACACACCTCGGAGGCCCATGCCTGGCACCTTTAGGGACTCTGGCCTGAGCTCCCTAAAATGAGGCACTGGAAAACAGGACTAGCTGGGGTCCAGTACGTCTACTGGTGTCCGTCTCCCCCAACTACGAACGCGCTACAAGCGACAACACAACTAATTGTCTCTAGTCGCTGTCCCACTGCCATCTTTCCCTCAGCTGGACGTACTACTCAAACAAGAGTGAGGGGTCCAGGAAGACGACAAGCCTCATCGGTACCCAGTACCGGAACAAGCCCCGAGCACTCACGTGCCTGGCTCACACAAACCTGGGGCTCCCAACTGAAGAGGTATCCACGGAAGGCGTCAAACTACAAGCTACGCACCACAGAAACCTTGTGCACAACGAACAAGCCACGTGAAAGCTCCACACAAACCACGTAACACTAAATAAATCACACACCACATGCTCCCTGAGCATAAGAGGAGTGCCAATGCACCTCCACTAACATCATATAACACGACTACACTAAACAGATAATCATACACTTGTCTACATTCTCAGTTAACAACCTTCGGTTGCTGTCGCGGCGGCACGATGGGTCGCCTTCTAAACGCGGTGGATCGCAGGGACGCGTCATGGTCGCGTCGCCTAAGACCGACGCCTTACACTACAAGAATAAAGTAGTTTAGCTACAGACACAAAGCGTAGCTATTCGTAGCTAATCCGTAGCTAACGAATTTAGCTACCGATTAGCTACGGAATAGCTATAGATTGTGTTGTAGCTAATTTCTGGCCGCTAATTTGCTACAACCGATTTCGCTAGCTAATCGTAGCTATTTGCTACGGATTAGCTGCAGATATGCTGTAGCTAATCTGTCGTTAATTAGCTACAGATTAGCTACGGATAATTCCATAATTAATCCGTAGTTAAATTTAGCGACGGAATAAATGTGAATTATCCATAGCTAATCCGTAGCTAATTAGCTACGAATTAGCTACAAAAATGTAACTAATGAATGAAAAATTTGTAGTTAAGCCGTAGCTAATTAGCTACGACTTAGCTACAACAAGTTTTGTAGCAAATGTAGCTCCGCTCTATTTTCCTAAAGACAATGTCAGGCTAAAGGAAGGGCAGCTCAAGTGATACCCTCTAGGACTAGAATCCACGTCAACATCCGAAGTTTATCACTACCTGATTCGAGATTCCAGGCAATAGATTTTGAAACCCATCACGCTCATCTCTGTCTTAGAAAGTCGATCAAGGACGCTCGTCGGCTCCTTCTAGAGTCCCGCTCAAGAGATCATCTGACCAAAAACCTCCCAAAATGTATCCAACACAAAAGTCTCAAATAATTTCAAACTCTCATCCTATAAAAGCAAACTTATTGGCACAAGAGGGATCCAGATTCTAGATCCTATATGCGATCTTGCCAAACTTGCTCACCTCTGCTGAAACTCTCTTTCTTTACTCCCTCCTTAGATCAACATCTAATTTGAGAGTCGCAAGGTCAATCCTAACAATCCCTTATTGGACTCGACTTTCTATAGACCGGAATATTGGCGTCATCACCGACATCAGTTGCTTCAGTTTTCTTTCCATCAATAAATTCGAGTTCTCCATCTCGGACATCCGAAGTCAATCCCCAATAGCTTTTACTATTCGGGACGGACTTCATCAGTACCCTCAATTAAACTATGATTCATCCTACTTAGAAGAAGAAAAGCTGCCTTGGGCAATTCTGGCATGGTAAGTGAGGCCTTATATAGTTGTATCGGTAGGAACTCTTTGTTAAACATAGAGAGCTTGGGCCAATTTGATAAATAAGTAGGACAGCTAGTGATCACAGACTTATCAAAGGTGGCCTAATTATAAGATGGCACTAGCCAGATTAGTGTGGTTGTACATCTCGCTTCTGACGCAATTTTCTTGTCTGTAAGGGATTTGCCTTATGGAACTCCAGTTGCTGTACTGCTAGTCTATATATTGTGCCATGCCTAACATCATATTTTAATGCATCTTTCTCTCTCTCACTTTATGTGACTACTTTCTAATCCTAATGATCATTTTCTACTATTCAATCATTTGCAGGTGTTCCGATTCTAACCCACATATTGTAACTTATCAATTGTTCTTATGTCATGCAAATGATGATTATATGCAGGTGTTCCGATTCTAACCCACATATTTTAAAAATGATAAGTTATCCTCGTACTATAATATGTTTGTCTTTACCTGCATTATATTTGGTAGGATGGCATGAATGATGCAACCCCACATATATGCATGCATTTACAAATGTATGATAGTAGTGTAGCAGGTGACTTCATTTGTGACAATGTGTGGGCACTGGGCAATGATGAGTGAATTGTTTTATCCAATTCAACAGTTGGATGGCCAAATTGGCAACCTTGTTGAAAATGCAGATTGTTTGAAATTCTGAGCCCAAAAATAACAAACTTAAACTATCAGTTTCAGGATTTTTTGTACAGGAACTCACATACTATATGGTTATGTTAAAGGAACAATCGTTGACACAGGTAATCAATTATTGTTATTGTACATCAATTTTCATTTTATTCTTATTAGTTACATGTATTGATGGTTCTTTTTACAATTGCAGGTTTATATTGATGTTCAATGGGGAGTCAAAAATTAAATGGAAGGCTTATAAGAGACTGCATGTTATTATGTTTTGTATATGATGGACTGATTGTGACTCTTGTTCTACATTCCGACTCGAGATAATGTAAATTGATGTAAACAAATTTATTTCTATTATATATATGATGATTTGTGGTAATTCTGTGGTTGGTATGTTTGAAATATGTAGATTGATTGTCAGATTTTATATTGTCACAGTTGTGATAAATTTACAGGGTTTAAATGACGTAAAACAGAGGAAATGCTGTCCGTTTTTTTTCTTCAGAAAATTATGATTATTTTATTTAATTTAAAACTAGCAAAGTTACAATTCTGAAAAAAAAAATGAACATATGGTTGACGCTTTTTCCAAATTTGTGATAGTAAAATAAGTGATGTGTAATTGTGCAAATCGAGAAGGATCTATTATCTAAACATGTTTTATTTAACTTATTAACAAAATATTTGTCAAAAAAATGAATAAAGTATATGATAATATAGAAAAAAATATAAGAAAATGATATAATAATAATATAGTAGCATAAAGTATTATAACTTGAATATGATGTGAGAATATAGTTTTAATAAATTTAATGTTAAATATTATATTGTAAGTCATAAAATTATTATATTCACAATAAAGTTAATATGATGATAGTATATAGTGTAGTCATCATATCATTTATTTAATGATCATGTGCATGTACATAGGAAAATATAGATATATACGATAATTTATAACAGAAGTATGGTAGCATAACATGTAAGAAAAATAAAATAACATAAAATATAATATAATAAATATTATGGTATCATATAGTATAGAAAATTTAATGATGAAATTATATTTCATATTCTCATTATATCTCATAATAAATTTAATATGATAGTAGTAATTACAAGCACAAGATAGATGGTAACACATAGTATAAAAAAAATAATAAAGAAAACCAATGGAGGGTAGAGGATAAGGGTATTTTAGGAAAGACAACACAAAAGTAGAAGATTAACCCACTTTAGTCTACCCAAATCACAAAAATGCAAAGTGAGTTAACCCACTTTAACCCCGGGTTAACTTTTGCATTATCAAAGTAAATTGTACTTTAACCCGGTGTAAAATTATGCCTGAAGTTGAGTTGGGTTAACTCTAACCCTTTTCCAAAGTGGAGAGATTGGCCCAGTAACACCCTTGCGGATTGAACCAGCTTCATCACATGCATTCCCTTCAAATTATATATATACATCATTCTAACATCTGTTTCTCTTCCCAAACTGGTAGATTCCATTCTTACAAAATGGTGTTATATAGTACTCTCTTTCCAAGCATGCATGATGCATACACTTCTCTTCAAGTCAGGTACATGCCCTTCATATTATCTATTTCTTGTGTTTCTAAATATATTTATTTCAATCCTAGAAAAAACACATCCAATTTTTCTTTTCATCTGATCATGAATCACATTTGAAAAATAAAAAAAAACCCTCAAATTACAGGCGAACATCCTTACCTAAATTCGAACTCCCAACTCCATCCAATATCCATCCGCTCTACAATATGCATCGATCTCATTGGTCTCCAAACTGGTTAGGAATTGAATCTACAACAATAAAAAAAAAAAAAAAAAAATTCACCAAGACGATCACTTAGAAATGAGTTTTCAATCGGACAAAACACGATTACACATCATGGTATATACAAGAGATATTATTCGTCATTTTTCTAATAAGTAGGGATCCAGCGACAATTAGATGAAGCTGGCCCCGGGGCCCTCCTTAACACGTTTAGGATTCTCTAACTAGCTACTCACTGTCTAATGTGTACGCACGCGTAAACGTACCACTTAAACAAGATAAATCGTGTTATCGCCGACGTTCGAGATTCCGGACCGCCGAGGGAGCAAACCTTTGCAAAGTAGACAAGTGTTTGCTACACAGCTGACTAGGGCTGTCAATAGATAGCCGTTTTTCGACTTTTTGACATGTTTCCGACATTTTTTATCCGTTTTTTCGTTTTCGATTTTTTTCGTTTTCGATAAGATATAATTTTTATTTTTTTTACAAAATATATATTCTTAAAATCTTATTTCTTAATATTAAAAAATTTTAGACTAAGTTTTTAGCTTTTTCTTAATTTGTAAATAGAATCTAATTAACTTGTCTCTCTCGTAGCATTTATTATGCCTATTATTATCAAAGACATCTTTTTTACCATTACTCCTAATGGTACATATATCTACCATTTTATCATACCAAATATTTTCGATTATTTTCCGTTTCAGACCCGTTTCCAATTTTCTTATAGGAAATGGATGTGGAAAGTGTCATTTCCGATTCCGGCACCGACCCGTTGGCAGCCCTACAGCTGACATGTCACATACTCGCGCACGTCTATCATGCACGCCTGATTATTAGGTTTGACAATTATCCAAATTTGAGTCGAATTGTCGGATAATAATTTGAATAATAATTTAATCAAATATCGAATAATTTGATTATTAATTAGATATGAATTCGAAAATTGTGATTTCTGTATCAGATATTATCCATCCTAATATAAATATGTTCAATATGTTTGACGTACGATTCTAAGAAAAACAGTTTGAAGGTCAACTTATATAATTGGTGGTTCACCTATGCATCTCAGAGATCAAGTGAAAAAACAAAGTCTGACAACCGGCAAATTATAGGGATCTAAGGGTGTTAGAGGTCGACCTATACCATCATATAGGTTGCCAAATTTCTCTCCGGGATTCGGACTTACATGGTTCTCAATGGAGTTCTAAGATGTTATTCAATGAAAAAATATTTATTGGAGACGGAAATTTTAATCATTTGAAATCTCACTAGATTAAAAATATAATTTATGAGTGTATTATTAAAATTTTCACTAAATTAAGATCCTACATCTAATCACTACTTGTGCAAACACATTCACTAAGAGTGCAAAAAAAAGGTCGACCAATCTATGCTGGAGGTTGACCAATCTAAATAGAAGTTGACTTACTGTGTTTTGTTGGTTGATCTATATATTGTCGATTTATGTTGTTGGTGGATTTATTATGTTTTTGAACTGATTTCATTATATATATATACATATACATATATATATATATATATATGCATATTGAAAACTAAAAAAATATGAATATATAATATGTTTTTTTATCTAATCAGATAAGTTAGATATATTTGAATCTAGATAGCAATAAAAAAATACTTTAATAGAATGTGTCGGATTTAGATATCTAATTGATTATTATCAGATATAAATTCCAACTTGACATTATTCACTCCGTATCCTCTCCATTTACAAGTGTAACATTGATTAATTAGATAGTGCCTAAAGCCATCTATATTCGTCTGTCCACGTTTCAATATTCACAACGTCTATTATGTGATGTAAAATATTTAGCGTATATTATTAAATGTGTATAAGTTGGACATACTAAATAGTGATATGCCACATCCTGACATCCTCCTCTTAAAGTAAAAAAAAAAAGGAATATTTCAGCGTCTTCTACAACATGACGGATGTGACACGTTCCGTGGTGAGTTAGGCATGTCTCTCCAAACTAAGCGCTCAGCATGACGTAACGGTCTTGGGCCCGGCCCGTATGGCACATACGAAAAGCGAGACTTTTGGGCCCAGCCGGATGCTGCCCCCTCGTCGCGCCCATTTCGGACAATCTTTTAAGGTGGGCTTTTCCTCGAAAGATTCTGTCCGAACAACAGGTAGCAGCCTAGCATGGGAGGAATAAGCTGGCGGTCAAACCAAACAGCTCTTCCCCGGCCCTCTACAGATGGGCAGCTTTAAAATGTTAATGGTAGGGTCGGTGGTGCTCACAGAGAAGCCATCTTTTGGTACTGGGTATATTGTTCATCATGATGCCTTTTATCTTTTTTTTATGGTGTCTTTTGATTTCCCCACTTCTCTTTGTAATCAGGAGAGCAATATTTGGATCGACTTCACATGAAAAAGATGTACGCAGGAGGGAATCCCGGTGATGGGGGTTGTCATTTGAATAGTTTGATGATTGTTGGTAGAGAAAGGGGGGATGCTTATGGTCCACTCGGAAGGATTAGATTTTATTTTATCTTTTATTAGAATACTAGTTTATTATATATCGGTAGGTGAGAATTAAATCTTTAATATCATTCTTAATTGTAGAGGCTATTTTTAGCCTCCTAATTCATAGGGCCATCAAAATTCAGCAAGGCAAAACGGCTATGGCCATCGCGCCACGTATCTTCGGCTTCAGCCAACCGACTGCCGAACACGCTTCCGCTGTTAAACGTTCAAGGGTCCTAGCGGTAGTTTCCGAGCACTGCACGGTTTGCTCTAACAGAATTTGCCCTTACCGAGCAGACCAGACAGCTCCTGCTCAAGCCCGCAATCGTCAAGGTGCCCGAGCACCGGGCACCGCACGGGCTCCACGCCCGAACACCTCCAAGATCTAGGGAGTGGTCTCCGGACACCCCTCATTCTGTTCGGTCCAGGCCCCAGCCTACCGAACAGGTCCTGCTCAAGGCGCACCGTGGTCTCATTGGCATGCGCTGCATCCAGACACTGGCTACCAAACAGCAGGTCTAGCCTACCGAACAGGCAACCTGCTCGGTACCTGTCACCTAAGAGCCTTCAAGCGGCTCCCCGTCTCCTGATGACGGTTACAACAATTCCATCGTGCGCACCCCACGATCATGTGGTGCATTAACTGCAGGCCCCCTTAACGGGCGCCCAAAGGCGTAACTCCTCGCCAAGGGCGCCAACCGACGTGCCCTTTTCGACGTCATTAGGGGACGCTTCGTCCCACTCCTTCCGTACCATCGCCTATAAAAGGCTCAGGTAACCTCCATTCAGAGGTAGGTGAGTCTCGGACGCTCACACTCGCCCTCGCGCGACTCACACACGAGAACCCCCTTTCCTTCAAGCCTCTCAAGTACTCTCATACTGACTTAGCCATCGGAGGGTTCCCCCCGGTTCTTCAACCGAGCCCCCCTGATTCCGTTCTGGTTTTGCAAGTTTCTATCCGTACCGACGATCATCTTCTCATTTTCTCTAGTGGAGGCCCGTTTGGCTCAGGCCCAAACAGGAAAACGCCACCACATTAATTTTTTTTTAAACATTTCATATAAATTTACCATCAAAGGAAATTGAACTTTTAACTTATTTTCTCGACGTATATGGAGAACTATCATTAACCCATTCATTGAATATACTTTAGATGAGAAAAGTTTATTGCAATTTCATATTGCACTTAAGTGTAATATGACTAGACACACAAGCCATGTGGCATCCAATAATTGAATTGTCACTTTATCACTCCTTATGTGAGAGGTGCCACTATTACCTAGTCATATTGCACTTTTAAGTGCAATAAACCTTTCTCTACTTTAGATTGCTTAGGGAAGTTTCCGTACAATTAAGTGGGAAAGTTCTGGTATATATATATATATATATGCTGGGGTACGGCGGTGCGGCCCCGCCGTATCCCAGCCGCTGCCGTTGGATCACCATCCAGCGGCAGCGCTCCCGCCCAATTTTTTTTTTTTTTTTGCAGCCGCTGGATCGCGCTGGGGTGCGGCGGGGCCGCACCGCCGCACCCCAGCATTTTCCTATATATATATAATCATTCTTTACTTTTTTTTGACAATAAAAAGGAAGTTCTATTAAACTAACCACTAAGATTACAAAGTAGAGGATAAAAAGAAACCACGTCCGTAGTCACATAGACTGAAAAGAAGAAACACAAAAAACTAACAAGAAGAGAGAGCCTAACAAGATCCATGCAAATGGGTGTAGAACATATCCACCATTTTAAACATATCGAGTACAACATTATTGTTAATCTAATGGAAATTAGCTGCTTAGTATTTTTCAACTAATTCAACTAGAGAACAAGTTTGGAAGACGCATGCACACGATTAATTAATGATGTGTAGATTTATCCCAGAACTCAAACTATTCCATCAACCTACCCAAAAAAAAAGTGAGAAGAATTTAGAGGAAACATATGTTTAGTAGTCATCCCCACTCAACATAGTCTCTTTTTTTTGTTTTTCGTCATTGATCAACAAGAACTATAATTTTATGGAACGACTTGGCCTTCCCACAGAAGATTCAAATTTTATGTCGCTATCTACGGATTCGAAGGTTTGAAAAAATGAAAAAATATATCTAGTGAGATATACAATAAGTTAAAACGACTAAGCGACTAAGGAATTACAATTATGAAGTAAAAATATAAACAATGTCCTAGACTCAGTTGACTAAGGAATGAGTTTCGCAAACAAAGCTCAGTAAGGAACCCAATCACTCACTGGTTCGGGCTATAGAACCCAAGATTAACAACGACTAAGCTAGGTAGGATAACAACAGAAGTACAAAATTAAACTGAACTAACTACACTACGCAGACACAGATGTAGCAACAAAATAACAATATTACTAACTAAGCAGGTGATCTCCACAAAGTAACATCTGTGCAGGTGATGAATTAAATAAATGGAAAAGTACGCGGACCTGCTACATGTACAATGAACTCGACACAGTAACTTGCGGTCTCAACACTGTGAGCGTACTCAGTGAACGCCACCAAACTACTCACATAGATGAAAAAACTCTCGTCTGGACAAAAACACTAGCAACAAACTCACCTCTACTAATCAGTGGTTAGATGCGTCTATCGATATCTTAGCGCTCAACTACAAGTCTTGATTTCCTCTCCCACCGGAGCAAAACTCAAGGACACAACAACCAAACACTCTGTGCTCTAGTTGGATCACGGTCTCACGTCTGTCCTCCCGGCATATATAACTCTAGAATCATGTAAGACGAGACAATAAGAACGGACTAATTACTAGACCACACTGCGACCTCCAAACTTCGTAGAATCAGATCAATTAAGAGAGCTCTACAAATAACTCGACATCAATATCCACACACGATTTTTCCCTCATCTCGAAAACTTTGACAAGCATGCTCGCAGTTCAAAAAACTCCCTCAACGGAACTCACGAGAATTGATGTCTCAAAAAATAGTAACAACCCACACGACGCACCACGCGTTCGAACATACCCTCAAGCTAACTGTCATGACATTGGACGAAAACTTATTATATATCTCACTAAACACAATTTTTAACTCTTCCAGATCTTCAAATCCCTGAATAACTGTTCGGAATTCGGACCCTCATCAATAGATCCCAAAGGCCGGGTAGTTACATTTTAAATTCATTCCATTTATGGCATGCAACGAAGGTGTTGTAGGGCATATCATGGTGTTTTCTCCTACTGCAATTACATTTTCCATCGAACGTTGGCGTCTCATCAATTAAGGATGTCGTCATGTCGCTGTCCTCATTTAACATGTATGCCTCCTGCGGACAAATGAGACCTGGCGTCTCACTGTCCATACACCCTGTTTGTCTGTCTTCTTCTTCTCCTTCTCTCTCTTTTATTGGGCATGGAGTGCATGGCTCTCCATGATCATGGATCTTTAAGCACATAAAGTGTTACCATTTGCATGCACATGTATAGAAAAATTTCATGGGCAAGGATATTTATGACATAGTGGGAGGCAACCAGTACTGCCTTTAAGCAATGGGTGTTTGTGAACAGGAGTGGTATGTTTCTTATGTGGGGAAGCTTTTATAATTATTTAGTCATACTTGATATATACCTAACTTGAGTGTGCGATAAACGTAAACTAAAAGTTTACTTTTTATGTGAGTGATTTGCATGACATGAAACAAGAGATAAAAAAGAGAAGCAACAAGAGTCTTATATGTCTAGTCTCAAATTTTGTCACTTCTATAAATCTGAACCATTAAAAGTATTGCGCAGCTAAGTATATATGCAACAAATATCGAAATTATTCATCTTAGTAGTCCACTTTCAAGATTGAGCAACTAATTAAGATGAAAATAATGAAATTTGGAGAGAGATGCTACATAGCAATATTCCTATGACTTCTTATGATCTTGACTTCACACAATACTTGTTTTCCTCACAAACTATGTCTATCTCTCATTGGTACAATATCCTTACTTTGACAAATAAAAAAGTTGGTCGATCGGTAAAGAGTGACATTTAGACAGTGATATTTAGTGTGGGTTAATTAAGTGGCAAAAATATGAGATCTGATGGGGTTATTGAGGCCATATGTTGATGCATATACCTCTTCATAGCAATGCTTCAAATGGTTAAGGGGACTCCATGACATGACCACTATAAAGGACCACGGTATGGTGGGCCTTTTGCCAGGGACACTATCCACTAATCCCTCTCCCCGGACAAACTTTTGGTGGCGACAAGTAAGGGGAACATCCCATCACTAGAGACAAGAAGTGGTGTTCGAGTAGCTGCACATGTGAAAGGTCCCTTCTTTTGGTGGATTGTTGCAACTTGCAAGGGTTGTACGTTAATGGTCCCATGGGCACAGTGCATATCCTCTCAGTGTAAGTGAGAGGTTGAGAATTTACGGCCTGTTTCTAATTTTTTAAATGTGACATATTTCATTATTTTTTTTTCCAATTTATGAATATTTAGATGAGAGGTAGTTGGTTCCTATCTTATTGTATCTACGTACAAAAGACAAATGTCACATAAACTACTTGTTAATAACTATATGAGAAGTGATGTGACACTTATCCTTTGGATAGGAAATAGAATTAGTACAAAAGTGAGACATTCTAAACATATATATGTGAGAAAATGAGTATAGACGTAGCATAATGGAGGAGTAGATAAAAATATTGAAGAAGTAATTAGAATGGAGAGTAAGATTAATGCATGTAATTAGTAAACACATCAAGTCTCTTATCTCTTATGAAAGATGTTCCCTTGTGTCCTTAATGAAGCACTGCCTTAAAACAAAGGCCGTTCAGATTTGATAACCTTAGACGATCCCTACATGCATGTTCTCGGTTAGATTGATACGCCTCATCATATCTAGATATTAAAGATCTTCTTAATTAAGATTTTAAAAGAGATTTCATCTTATAAAATGTATATAAGAAGTGGTTCGGTGGAAGCCCTAAAGTTCAAATTCCCACTCGCACACTTATTAATATACATTAAAAAAAAAGGCTCAGGGTATTTATAGATTTGGAGCAACTTTGCTAACATGTCTTTAAATAAGGGATTCTTTAACGCAATCTTTAAGCAATTTATACAAACGCAAGTATCTTTAAGCAATCTTTTTGTAGGCTTAATACCACTGCAGTAAGGCTCTTCGAGGAATCATTGCAAACTTGAGTTGAATCCTTCATGCACATATGATCTCACGTTTTCATATGATTCAGATTTCAGAAGACCCTTCAGATCATCTCTCTGTCTGCAACCTTTTGTGCGTGTGTGTGAGTTGAGAGCAAATGGAAAGGAGACGTTTTCTTCACACAGCCATGCCAAAAGGAAAAGACCAATTGCCATTGTCGTACGTGTTGGGAGCTCTGCCTGCTCCGATCCTTGCAGCTTCCCCACATAAAAAGCTTTTATCTTTTAACCTTTTGTCGTCTTCTTCTGAACAGTTCAGACGTCCTCAGACACATGAGATGATAGCCCACCGCAATCTACACGCTAAAAATTAACTCTGAACCCGGATCAAACCCTGCAGCCCCCCTCTGACCGTTCCTCTAATCACATGCACACACGTGACATTTCATTTAATTTAACTATGATATCATCTTACAACTAATCTACTTATATAAATATATATAGAAATATGTGTCTGCAATTTTTCTTCTAACCTAAACCTTGTTCCAAGTTGTCAGTATCCGGGGCTCTGACCCTGTGGTGGCCGGTTAAACAACACAAGACCGGGTTTCGAATAGTTGGTGGACCAGTGGATGGCCTTCTTTAAAATAAAAAAAATTAAAAATATTCGATATGCCCTCCTGTTCGTACCTACACGTCCACTTGACCACAAACAAAAGGCTTCCGGCATCCGGATCCTCCGCAATCCTCGCGCCCCCAAACCGGGTACCCGTTAATTTAATAATATTATTATATCCACCGCTCCGGGTCTCGAGGTCTCGGATTCAGTGGAGTTTTTTTTTTTTTTTAAAGAAGGTTTTCGGATCCGCGGAAGCCGACAAGATGGCAAACGCCACGTCGTCGGCAGGCAATAACCGGAACTGCTCAGATTGCTCTGGAGCTGAAATGGACGGCTGAGATGGCCTCCCCGCTAAGTCCGGCGTGGAAGCGGTGGTGGACGCGCGTCGAATTGTGACACGGTATCTGTTCGCTGACGTGGACCGGACTCGGATCTTCAACTCGGGTCAGGGCGGGGGTTTCGAGCATCGCGGTTGGGTCGACCGAAGCGACCCTCCCTAACTTCTATGTGTGAAAGATTTGCCGTACTAATATGATAAATGTTGGTTTTAAATACGTTTCGAAAAACTCATCCACTCATTATGTAACATTGTGCCACTTTTTTATTATTTTGAAATTTAATTTTTTATTTTGACATTTAATAATACCCAATTCAGTTCACTACATTAAAAGGGAAAAGATCGGATGTCAAAATAAAAATTTAGATATTAAAATAAAAAAATAGACTTCAAATTAAAAGTTAAACTCTAAAATAAAAAAAAGAAGATACAGTATAATATAATAAATTACATGAGATGATTAATTAGTTTTTTGAAAATATATGCAAAATTAATAATATTATTCTGAGATCAGAACAGTACAGTAAACTTTTTTACTGGGGTGATGTGCCTCTAGTCAAGTACTTGGTCCGGAAACAATTCAGAGGTCTTGGAGACCGTTCCATTCCAGTGGGGGCGGGGGTTAAAGCCAACAGCCCGTGCCGTGCAAGTGAGGACTATACTAGACGTAGATGATATTTAACAGACGAGAAATATTTAGTATATACTTTGATATGTGTTAAATATAACCCATTTATTAAAGTTGCGTTACATATATAGTAGAAGAGGATGTTTAAAAAAAAAGAGAGATGGAAGAGTTATTAAAAGATTGATAAGTGCACAATCTTAATAGGTGTGCTCGGGTGTTCTCCATGGACGGAAACGACTAGACGAAGGACCCTGTATCCACGTGGCACGTGGACAGTTGACAGGTAAGGATCGGACGGCGGAGACGAGAGGCCGGGGGGGGGGCACCTGAGGTAGATAGGTAAGACGCCGAGGCCAGACGGAATACTCTGGTGGGCCCAAATATGGTCCTCGAACGGTCACACCGGTAGGGTGGGGGGGGTGGGCAGTGTCGGGAATTCGGACAAGGGCAGGGGATGATATCGGATGAGTGCTGCAGCTGTCCGACGGCGATGGTGCGGTAAAATCGCCGGCTGCGACAGAAAAGGGTGGACTGGAGGGGGCGGTTGAGGGTGGCGTGTGAGGGGCAGCTGGGAAAGTTGTAGCTTGGAAGCGTCCTCGCGGGCCTGCAGCCTGCAGCGAGGGGAACGAGTCGCTTCCTGCGGAGGGGGTGGGGATTTGACACGACATACAGAGAGAGAGAGAGAGAGGTGGACCTGCGGTTGGTCGCTGGTGCCGCGGCGAGGGAGGAGTAGCTCTCCTGCTCGTGCAGCCGTGCTGCCGACCAAGTGCTTCTCCGGGAGTGGGCGTTCTTCCTCTGGTTTTGCTGCGTGCATTGCCGAGTTGCCGGCGATTATCTCACATTCGAATCGATCTCGGTTTCTTGGGGGTCGCTCGCTATCCGGTCCGGTGCTCTCGGATTCGGGGGTGGCGGCGTCCGCGGGGAACAGCTGATCGCGTCGTTCGGGTGGCTTGTAGAAGAAGAGGATTCGTGCGGGGTTCCCGGAGGGTGGCATCCGGTTTGCGTTGGGAAGAGTCGGATGAGTTGTGGAAAAGGGAGGGAAAGGCAAGAGCAGGGTTCTTGGTCTGCGGCTGCTCGTTGGCTGCTTCGTCTGTTTGGCCTTGTATCCGTGCGGGCATTGTCTGGTTCTCTTGGCACCGTGCGTGCTAGGATTTTCTGAGACTCCGACGTGATCTCGACTGGGAATAATGCAGTGAGCAGGATCATCCCTGGTCCTCTTCTTCCCTCACCTACGTTTTCTTGTCATTCCTGTGATTTAACTTCTTCGATTAGACGGAAGCTGCTGTTGCTTCCTTCTCATTAGGGGAGAGAGAGAGAGGACCACCATTGCTACCATTGTGTTGTTTTCAGCTTGTCCGAAAAGTCTTCCAATTTGCCTCCTGTTCTCTTCTGATTTGAAGGCCAAAAGGGCACTGTTCTCGGCTGAGTGGGGAGTAAAGAATCGCCAGATCTACTTTGCCACGAGCCTGTCGTTTTCCTGCAACATACGTCGAGCAGGTACATGGTCACGAGTTACAGCACCTCCGTGATGCCTTTATCATCTGCAAACTTTTGTGGTTCCTGAGGAGCTCAGCAGAAAAAGAAAAGGGTAGTAGAAGACTAAAGATCACAGCAGAGAAAGAGAGAGAGAGAAGGGGGGGGGGGGCAATTGTTATAATTATTTCGGAAGAAAACGACCCAGTTTTTCCTTAATTCGTGGGAGGGAAAAAGGAAAAATCTTGCTGTGAGATGGGAAGCCTTCTTCTTTTCCTCTGCTTATTATAGTCACCGCCTGGTAGAAATCTTTCTCCTTTGGCTCTGTTCTATTTCATTCTGGTGTGGGTCATGGAGAGGGGAGCAACGTTAAAAGGGTCTTTTGTGCAGCAGCTGTGACTACAGTAAACATCGACAAGTTCACAAGAACACTGGGGGTATGGGAGTTTGGGGGGGGCGGCGGGGCCAATCTCTTACTCCTTCCATAATAATAGCACGGCGGCAGCGGCATGGGGCGACTCGCTCTGTCGTCCATGTCTCACTCTTTTGCTCTGCGCCTGATGAGTTCCTAGCTCTGTCTTCTCTGCGGTCCAGATGCATTGTTCTATGAGACGGGTTCGGAGGATAGGGTGTTCTAGTGAAGAGAATTTCCTTGTCTTTTTTAACATTCGAAAGTGAGATGACCACTGATCATCTGCAACTGAGGCGCGGCGAGGCGGACAGGGGTTTGGATGTGGCCGAGAAGGTTGTGGTGGCTGTTAAGGTCTCCAAGGACATCCCCAGGACGGCCCTTGTCTGGGCTCTGACGCATGTTGTTCAGCCCGGTGATTGTATAACGCTGCTGGTGGTGCTTCCTGCACAGAGTTCAGGTTTTGATTCTTCTCACACACTCCCATTTGATCTTTTGCTCGCGTCTTCCTCTCATTACTATATTTTTCAGCAATTCAATTAATCAGTATCAGTGCCAAAGTTTTTGTTTTTTCTGAAACGGAGCGTCAAAGTTTTAGTCTTTCCATTTGCCCTTTCCTTCCCTTTTGGGCGGCGCGTTCATCATTCCATGGTGACCTAATCTTCCTATGAACATTTGGACAAAATCTGCTCTCGGCGATCTATCATTCTTGATGCCTCTCTCTCTCTTTTCCCGTCCGATTTGTCAAGCTTCCTACTGTTGTCAGTAGGATTGTCCTTAATGCGTCCTTACTGCGCTTGATTTAGCAAGCTTTCCATCAGATGGCAATTTTTTTTTCCTTTTCTGGTTACGATACATAACGCATAATGGACTCAGCTGTCCAAGCTGCAAAAAGAATGTTATCTGGATATCAGGACTGGTAAACGATAGTCTGCTGTGCGTTATAACATGCCATTTGCCTGAGTTATCCAAGCTCGGGTTCTTGCTTTCTCAGACATTTAGTTATAAACAACAGGGGGGTGTTGATAACTAGATTTTTTTTTTTTTTTTGCATGTTAACTTTCAGGTAGAAAACTGCTATGGGGATTTCCAAGATTTGCAGGGGATTGTGCCAGTGGCCACAGGTGGTCCTATGCTGGAACCGCCTTGGAGATGAAGTCTGATATTACCGATTCCTGTTCACAGATGATGCTTCAACTCCAAGATGTTTACGACCCAAACAAGGTTTTGAAAGCACATAGCACTTTTCTCTGTAAAACCGAACCTTGTTAACTACTTGCTATAATTTCCTTTTAAAGATACCTTCTGAACCATTTGGTTTTTGTCTTTAGGTAAACGTGAAGGTAAAGATTGTTTCAGGAACGCCTACTGGAGCAGTAGCTGCAGAGTCCAAAAGAGCTCAAGCAAGCTGGGTAGTTTTGGACAAGTAATGACGAAAATTTTGAATATTTTTCTCTTTATTGCATTTCAGGGAGCGCAGCTTGGCTGAGTGATGAGACAGAGAAGTCTTTGAAATTTACTTGGGCATATCATTTTGTTTCCTTTTGGCAGTCCTCTGTTTCGTGCATTCATTTCATTGTGTCTTTTTCCAGGCAGCTGAAACATGAAGAGAAACGGTGCATGGAAGAACTGCAGTGTAACATTGTCGTAATGAAACGTTCCCAACCTAAGATTCTTCGTCTTAATTTGGTTGGATCTCCAAGGACAGAGCCTCAAGCGGACTGCTCGTCACCCTCTGGATTGGATGATGTGTCTGAGCAAAGGTCAAAAGGCAGGGGTCCTTTAAACTCTATACGTGGGCCAGCAGTCACTCCGACAAGCAGCCCAGAGCCTGGCACATCTTTTACCACTGAAGCTGGAACTTCATCAGTGTCAAGCTCTGATCCAGGGACTTCTCCATTTTTCATTTGTGAGATAAATGAAGGGCCCAAGAAAGATGGGCCAATCCAGACAAAGGAAAACCATAACTCAGATATGAGCAGCTCTGGATCAGACAGTGAAAAGTTCAGTCCTCCTAGGTGCTTGGAGTTCCAACCGTGGGCGGGAGAGATTCTCAATTATGGGCACACAACTTCAAAGCAGGTTGAAGAGATTTCACAGAGGCTCAATGAGAAAACTCATATCTCCACAGTCAAAGCTCTAGTGGCCAAATTCTCTAAACTTGATAGGGCATCTGTGATTGGTATGCTGAACAAATCGGATATGGAGTTCAGTGGAAATGTTAGGGACGCAGTTTCTCTATCCAGAAATGCACCTCCTGTTCCACCCCCTCTGTGTTCAATATGCCAACACAAGGCACCTGTATTTGGTAAGCCTCCGAGGTGGTTCAGTTATTCTGAACTGGAACGTGCTACAGGTGGTTTTTCTCAAGCAAATTTCCTGGCAGAGGGAGGGTTTGGATCTGTGCATAGGGGTGTCCTCCCTGATGGGCAGGTTGTTGCAGTCAAGCAGCATAAATTGGCTAGTTCTCAGGGGGATCTTGAGTTTTGCTCAGAAGTGGAGGTTCTTAGTTGTGCACAGCACAGGAATGTTGTCATGCTCATTGGATTTTGCATCGAGGACAGGCGTAGATTGCTGGTTTATGAATACATTTGCAATGGGTCACTTGACTCACATCTTTATGGTAATTTGTCAAGCATCTGCTAAATAGGGTAGAATATTAGTCATTGTTGTTGACTAAAATTATGATCCCATATTTTCCCATCATTAAGTGGTTTTAGTTCACTTCAAACGAAATACCATCTTGATCTTTGATCATGATGTTGCCTTATATTTTCAGAAGAGTTGAGAGAACATATTTGACAACCTATGTTAAATTAGAAAGATGTTTGTATTACGGGAACTTGTATGCAGTATGCACATGTCCAATAGTAATTTACCTCATTATGGTGCATCTCTTCTACTGCTCCAATGGGTTTTTGACAGCATTAAAGCCAACATTGGCTGGTCAAAGATGTGTGTAATTTTCTTCTAGAAAGATTTATGTTCTTTTCCTAATCAACTTTTTCACTGTAGAATAAATGTGTATGCTCAATTCAGGCTATACCACTTGTAGGTCGTAATCAAGAAACGTTGGAGTGGTCTGCTCGGCAAAAAATTGCTGTTGGAGCTGCACGAGGGTTGCGATACCTGCATGAGGAATGCAGAGTGGGATGCATTGTGCATCGTGACATGAGGCCAAACAACATTCTCATAACACATGATTTTGAACCACTGGTATGATGTTTTTCACTATCATCTTGGGTTCTGAATGAATTCCCTATACGTTGCGTTGTTATCATGTTCGGGAAAGGTTCCAGAAAGAACTCGATTGGACTCATTTGAGCATAGACAAGTCAGTGAAAGGAGTATGGATAAGCATGTCACATTTGTGAACAACCCTGTTAGTTCATAATCTAGAGTACCTGACAATGATTACCCATCGTCCAGGATTTCTGGTGGTATTATCGATACTTATTCTCATACAATCGTAGGACCTTGATCATCAACTTGTGGTGACATATGAATCACTGGCATTTTGGTTTTCCCCCTTAATCCAGCTGCCAACAAGAGATCTGGTGTATACAAATATTATGCAATGAACTTTCCAAAGTCCATTTACTGAAGCATAGAGAGTTTGAAGACTGCCTTTTTGTCTGTTTGCCAAAATCCTGATTCTCTGTTTAGCTACAAATAATAGCAATTATTTATCACTCAACTTCCAGATGAAAGTTTGTGGAAAACCAAGCATAAAGAAAATGACGTATGAGTAACATGTACAGAATTCAGCAATAAATTACCATGAGAAAGTAATAATTCATCAGTGAGCTGTTTCCTTTCTCTTTGTGCATTTTTGATGTTGAGGAAAATCCTGTCTGGAATGGCTAAAGTTAAACTATGTGGAAGAATGCATACTGGTGACCTGCACGGCACCATCTCAGCTCCGGATTATTCTCTTCTTCTTGGGTAAATTCCTCTGGCCATTGAACTGTGGATTGCAGGCTTTAGTAAGGTATTGATTCCCACAATGATCGGATATCCAGAATGGGTGATCAGCCTATTTGATGTCCATGGCTCCTTGTGCCTGTGTGATGCCTGATGCTGACTTTATTGTTTATGCCTTCTGTTAATGTGCCTTTGTTGACTGCATCTCCTGCCAATACGTCAAATGTTAGACTGTTATTCTGGGAATTTTGAAGAACAGCTCTTATCGTTGGTGGACCAGTACATGATTTATTTTCACTGGACAGTAGGGCCCCATTGTGGGAGTAACCTTGCTCTTGTGGTCCTTGAGAACTCTGGGTAGAAGATGAATCAAAGAGGGATTAAAAAACAGAAACAAAAGGAAATGTATTGTGGATTTTTATCACTGATTCTATATCAGTCATTGTGATTGGATGATTCAAAACAGTCGGGAAGCTCTGTAGTAGTTGGAGGCTTCAATTAGAAAAAGTAAAAACCTGCAGAAAAAGTTGATGTTTCCAAAATATGTCGATATATCATACATGGATTTTCATGCTTGGATTAGGCTAGCTTGCCACATTCATGATGGCCACAACTGAATCCATTCAATCCGTGTCAACCTCATTTGGTACCTGCTCAGCTCAAATATGGATTTTGAGTTGTCTTCATTATCTTGACCTAAGTTATACCTCAAAAGCTCTCTATATGTAAACTAGGTCCTCACTACAAACATACATAGGGATTAACTTGTATTCAGAAGGTGGGAACATCAAATAGAAGCGTCTACCTGCACATTCTTGTTGGGGCTATGGATGAGATGGATGCATTACGGAGCTTGTTGCTTCCTGCAAAGCCCACTCTCTTATTAAGGATGTGCTGATTCTTCTGATGGGATCTCATATATTTCGTAGCCCTGATCTTATTATGGATTTGCTGATTTGTCTGATGAAACCTAATGGTTTTTTCTTGTCACGTTAGTTGTTTCAAAGAAATTTGCATCCTTTAATGTGTCCTTCCTGTAATTCAATGCATTCAATGTGATGAAAACTAGGTATTTTCTTTGATAATCTGAAACGTTCTCCAGTACCTAGTCTGTATCCATGAGATTACTGTGCCTTTATGCTACTTTAGATCACCGTGAAGACGTGGTTACCTGCAAGATATGTTTACATGTCTCTTAGCAATGCACGTATTGTATCTCCCTTGATTAGCATTGCATGACATGATTTTCTTTCCCTTTATTACTGTATAGAGGATGTTAATCGCTACTGCACCTTTTATTTTGTAGGTGGGGGATTTTGGTCTCGCAAGATGGCAACCTGATGGAGACAAGGGTGTAGAAACACGTGTCATCGGAACATTTGGGTAAATTATTTTTGACAGATCCAACATTTTATTATATTTCTTTTAACATCAGGAAAGCAAAATCTAAATTAAGTTGTTCTGCAAAACCAGGTACCTAGCACCAGAATATGCCCAAGTGGTCAAATCACAGAGAAGGCTGATGTCTATTCATTTGGAGTTGTACTTGTGGAGCTTGTGACAGGAAGAAAAGCTGTGGACATTAACCGACCAAAGGGCCAGCAATGTCTTATTGAATGGGTGAGGAATGTAACTACAGCTGCGTTTTCTTCTTCAGTAACACTTGCTGCACACCAGGAATGCATGTAACTACAGCTGCGTTTTCTTATTGAGTAATACTTGCTGCACACCAGGAATGCATGTTGTACGCCGAGCACTTATTGGACCTAAGCCTGGCATTAAGACATGGTCCACTAGGAGCTAAGCGTGCAGCAAGTATTCCTCTTTCCCATTATTTTGCATAGCAACTGAAGGTTACTATTAGTGTACAGTAAGCAGCCAGTCCACTTACAAAAGAGATTCTGTTTTTTGTAAAACGAATACTGTTCAATACTTTCTGAATGGACAAGAGGATAAAAGTCTCTTGTATAACTGCAACCATACTAAGTTCTCATTCTTCTTTCTGTTCCTGTTTATCTATTCAATCAGGCTCGTCCTCTGCTAGAAGAGTATGCAATTGGGGACCTGGTGGATCCTTGCTTGGGCGGGCGATATTCTGAGCATGAAGTCTGCCGCATGTTGCATGCGGCGGCATTATGTATACGAAGAGACCCCAATGTGAGGCCGCGAACGTCTCAGGTGAGTCTGGAACCTGTTTGGTATTGAATCATGGAGCTGGTAAATCAATGGCTAGAACTTGTTTGACATTGCACCAAACCTGTTCTAAATCATGTCTGTTGTCCTTGGAACGAAGGTCCTCCGGATTTTGGAAGGAGACACTATTTTGGAACAGAGCAATGCCCCCACACCTGGCTATGACATGGGAAAAAGGAGCGGTCGAATGTGGCCAGACAAACAACAGACTAGGCAACCTTCCAGTGGCACCCCCCTCCGTGAAGCTTCAGCTGGTCTGGCTGGCAAACTCTCCTACGAGGCTTTAAGAGCAGCTTATTGGGAGGGCAAGCCAAGATGGGTACGTTGTGAAGATGATTGAAGGGAAGTAGGGAACAAGCAGCACTGGTCTCCACTGTGTATTCTTCTCTCTTTTCGGTTCCATCTGACTACTACTACCCAAGGTTTTGCTTGTAGATATATATGTTCTTGTAACTAAATTGCCACAGTCGCCAATTCTTTTTTTTGAGTGAATAGAACTAGTCCCTTCTGCTCCTTTCCAGACCCATAAAGGCCTTAGCATCGATTCTGACAAGGTACAGGTAAGCCATGGATGTTGTCCTAGTAGCGTTTGGAAATGTGATTAGATTAATTACTCTCGTTGCCTTTTTTATTTTAGAGATTTTGGAAAGTTTAGTTCACATGGAATGGTTTTGTGGTCAAGGCCTTCCATGTACATTTTAATGACTTAAGGCCTATCTGATAACCTGATAAACTCTGATAACTCCTAATTATTAGATTTGTAAACTCAAAAGATGACTTGATGAGGTTGGTAACTTATCAAAACCTTATCTCCAATAATTGCTGATAAGTCTTGATAGATTGTCTCACTCTCTCAAGTCTGATAAAATTTGTAGTCTTGATAACTTTCTCTGTTAAATCAAAAACTTTACAATCAGAGATATTTATTTGTAAATAATTTATCTTTGAAGTTTGAATAAGCTATTTAGTTGTCAAAGAGGGAAAACAAGGAAGTTTGGAAAGTGTCATTTGGGGTGTCTTTATAGAGCATTCATTTTTTGATCTTTTGTAATAATTGGCCTCTTTTAACGTTTACAAATTTTGAACTAAACTTCCTCGTGCAAAATATCTGAGCCTTTTCCAAGAGAAGGGTAGCTATTGAAATCTTTGACAATATGACTATTTTCTTGGTAAGTGCCTCAATCCAAATCTTAGGAATCGACTAAATTGGTGATTGCATGCTCAGAAACTTCCTTACCGGTCGATGTTTTGATGATCCAGTAATGGTATCTGCCAAGTAAATCTTTTTATGTTAACAACAAGAGGCTGCGCGGGTAGATGGGAAACGGTAAAACACTGCAATTTTGATACTACAAAGTTACTAAAACATTAATCGAAGGTCTCCAGCTGCCTTCTCCAGACAAAAGGAGCTTTCAGATGAGCTGTTGGGACTTGTACAAGTTAATACAGAAGACTTATATTAAACAATCTACAGGCAGTTCTACGGGAGGAGAGGAATCCGTCACAAATGTCCCTGCCTGCGGTGCCCACTTACAGAACACTACTCACGAAGTGCCTCAGTGATTAGCCATCCATGCATACCACAATTAAGAAGGTTCACATCCCATTAGAATCAGATTATAAGAAATTTCTGAAGAACAAATATAATAAGTTAACTTCCAACCAGGGAAACAGATGATAATGTCGCACAGACATTGGCTTTTTGGTCCATCCAACCCAACAAGTCCAAGGTTTTGACATGGATGCTAGGCCATTTTCATAACCAGTAATCAGACCATGTATGGAGGAATGGGTAAAATATCCGACCCAGTTCGACTCGTAAAGAGCCCATGACATTTCATACTACCATCAAGTGCCTGGAAACCATGGTTTGGCGCATCGGATCGAATCGGTCCGATTCGGGTGAATCGATGCGAATCAGGAGATACTCGATTCGCCCGATTCCCATTGAATCAGACCGATTCCCATGCGAATTGGTCCGATTCTGGCGAATCGTGGCGGATCAAGAAAAACCCGATTCGGCCCGATTCTCCGATACGGCGAACCTTGCTGGAAACCATTGCATTACCTCTTGGGGCAGCGTCCAAAGTTAGTTAACAGGATAAATAACCCGGATCCATCCAGAGGCAGTCCTCCCTAGCTAGAAACAAAGGTTTATATAAACCCAGCCCAAACTTTGATGACATTACATCTACATGCAAGTTCAGCAAAACTGAAATTATGGCGTATGTGACTGGTTCGATCCCACCTACAGCTCTAACCTACAGACAAATGTTGAGAGAGGGAGGGGCCAAAGGATATGATCTCATGAGGGATGTAGATGCATGCTTTACAACAATCAAATGTACACAACTCACAATAAGGAGGCACAGAATATAAATAAGTGAATACACAACTTCATTATTGTTTCGACTCCCTGACATCAACTCTTCTAATCCCAAAGTAGATCAAAATTAAAAGAGACCAATAATGACCGGTACAGAGTTCCTACTTGAAGCTTACTTCTTTCCTCCGAGTGTGGGGAAATGCCCAGGGTCATCAATGACTGGTGCAGCCGCAGCAGTAGCATAGTCACCACTAAAGCTGGCCCTAGATTGCCCACCAAAGTCACCACCACGGCCACGGCCACGCCCGCGCCCACGTCCTCGGCCCCCTGGAGTGTAGTACCTTTCTTCTTCAGCAGGTTTCAGAAACTCGTTGATGCTCACAGACTGAAGGATGGACAAAAGAATGAGTATTTGCAACTCCGATCAGAATGACAGATGGAAAGATGGGAGTTTGGTGTAGTGTACCTTCTTGACTCTCTCATCCCGATCAATATTGTCCTTTCTTTTTGAATCTTTGTCAGAGCCCTATTAAGTATAAATATTAATATAAGAATCTACACAGTCTTGGATTTGATGACCCACAACAATGTAACTAGTTCCAGCTTAATGTTCAAGCAGGGTCATCCTAAAGCCAACTACAAACTGCAGAGAGTGAGAAAATACTCCACCAGAAGTGTGCGGTAGAATTACCAACTTAATGAAAACTTCATCGTTTCCCTTCTTGAGAGAGAGCTGTTGCATGGACAGAAACTCCTTATCAAGATCAACTTTCCTCTCTTCCGCCTTCATTGACAATAAAGCTTTACGCTTCTCTTCTCTTATCTTCTCATACTCCTCTAGAGTCATTTCCTAACATGGGAACAGTTGGAGACATCTATAAGCAGACACTACCATGGGAACAAACATAGATAAACAACTAAGAATCTTCAGAAAATCAAAACGTAATCAAACTTGTTATTAAAACATAAAACAAGGACCTGCTTTGACCAGTATAAATTCTTAATAGGTCCTCGGATCTTAAGGCTGATAAAACATAACTTCCTGCAATGCATCTAACAGCAAGATGGTACAGAAAATCAATGTGACACATGAGGACCCGTATACAATCCAAATAGGTCACAACTCCAAAGAAACACAGAAGCATTATGGATAAAAGAGATTAATAAGAGAAAGACTTACTGCCCACACTGAGGCAGGGCAGTTACTTCCCACAACAGACACATGTGGGCGGGGCCTCCATTAATGTCACGCCCACGGGCCCCACCCGCATGTGTGTGAGACGGACAGTAACCACCTGTCTCAGTGCGGGCAGAAAGCTTTTCTCTATTAATAATGACCGAGTGGTGTCTCCAAACTTGGCATGAATCATGCACAATGCACAATGAAATTTCATGACTAACGAAGCCAATGGAAGTGTTAATTGGCGCTTTTATCCAAAACTTGAATGCAGAACTCCTGTCAGAGGCTACCCAGAATATCAGAACTTAGATTTCACCAACATGCCAATAACTCCACTGAAACGTCCTTGGTAATACCGGTAGGGCTAACTTTTGATGATAAAAATGAAAAAAGAGTTGCTTCTTTTGGGGTGATGGTGTTGGGTGGTAACAGAATTCAATAAAAGCAAAAAAGAGAGAGTTTACAAAGAAAAGGGGGAAAAGGTTGTACAACACTAGATCCTGTGTTCCACTAAAGGGGTACATGCCTTAAGATTAGTCAAATTAGTAGTAACAAGTAACACCAGTTAATCAGGTATCACTTATGTGGTCTATCACTAAATAGTCCAACAGCAATGCAGAATGTTAAAAGCCTGAACTCTAACCCTAAACCTAGAGTTGAGTTGAGGGAATTCTCTACATATATAGAAGTGAAACTCCCACAAAATTTCTGATATGGGACTAAACTAGTTTGGGGTGCAACAGTGGTAGGTACAAGTGTCCACATACAAAGAGAGGATCTAGTTGGCAAATGTGCTTTGATACTATGTAAAAGATCCAAACTCTTTGAGTTGAGGGAATTCTCTACATATATAGAGGTGAAACTCTCACAGATTTTTGATATGGGACTAAACCACAACACCCTTGCGCCAAACCAACCAGTTTGGAGCACAACAGGGGTAGGGACAAGTGTCCACACACACAGAGGATCCAATGGGTGCATGTGAAAAGGTCCAAACTCTAACCCAAAAGCTAGGCGTTGAGTTGAGAGAATCCACTAGATATATAGAGATGAAACTCCCAAGCATTTCCAATATAGGACTAAACCACAACAAGAAGAAATAACAAAAACTAACACTTAGAAATCTCTCAAGGCACAAAAAAATAAAAGGGAAAATGAGCTTAATTTGAAGGGCAATAAACAATGAAGCAAAAATAAAAACAAGTCTAGAATTTACTTAAAAGTTGATTTCAGTAAAACTAATCCCAAAATAAGATTTGCAGCTACCCTCTAATTAGAACATTTTCAGTTTTTGCTTTACTAATAAGCTACCAATGTAAAGATCAACTACCTACATTTAGATTGGCATTGCAAAGAAATGTTACCAAGACAATAAGTTACAGGTTAATGTGCCAAGAAAAATCATTCAAGAATGCAGACGACTGAACACTTTGTTTGAGCCAATTACTTGACTGCATTCAATTTCCAAGTGACAAGCGGAAGTACCATTCAGGAAAAGAAGTTCAAATTGAATAGTTTGAAGAACAATAGCATCAGCATTCCACAAAAAGGATAAAATACATTATTCAATGATATTCACATTCTGAATACATATAAACCAAATCAGAAAGTAACTGGCAAGCCACTTGCAATTGGCAAAAGATGAAACACAAGAAAGAGTTCCATTAACATTTGAATAAGGGAAGTGCGACGAAGGCATCAACAATGAATGATTTCAGCCTAGTAAAAGAAAATAGTATTTACCTTGTCCTCTTCTACCTTCTCTTCATCCTCGTTGGCAGCAACCTCCTTTACTTTGTTTGCCTCAGATGCTGGTGCATCTTCCTCGGGCTGCTTTTCAGTAGGCAAAGCCCTTTCCCCCACATTCACAACCTCAGATTCTCTGCACCAAAGCTTATGACAGTAAGTGCAATTCTCCAAACAAAAGGCACACTGACAGAAGACACAACCTTCATAAAAACAACAGAACAAACTCACTGTGCTAGCACATCATCATTCGGGGTACCCCAGTTGCCACGTCCAGAACCCTCGCGCTTAATCTCATTTCCACGGCCCGTGCCACTGCGACGCTCAAACATCCTCCTAGGAGGGTGCTCATAGTCCCCTCCAGCTCCAGTCTCCCCATTCCCATATCCACCACGGCGGCCACCGCGGTTGGGCTGACGCGGCCCTCCATAGGATCCACGTTCCCTATCCACAGGCTTGCCCCCGTCGCCATCTTCTCCCCCAACGCCGGCACCACCATATCCTCCCGAGAACCCATTCAGGTTCCCGTTTCCATATTCTCTGCTCTGGTCGGGGCCGCTTCCACCACGGCCACCCCTACCACGCCCTAATCCACCTCGGCCGCCGCCACGCGCAGGTGCGGTACTGCTCCTGGCATCTCTCACTGCAGTGTCAAATGAAGGAACGCAAAATCGACATCAAAAGCCAGTTCCTTTCCAACAGAAACTACCAGAATGACTTGATAAACTGCGACACAAATCACCCCAAACCTTTCCACACAGACGCCAAAACGAAGGAATCCAAAAACACGACCAACCAGTAGAGAATGAAGCAAGTTAGAGAGGAGGCCTACAATTTCCTAGCGGAAAATCCACACCAGAATTGCCTCCGAATCAACAGATTTCATAGAGGTAGAAGAAACAAAGCCACAAAGAGACCCACCAGCTTGCGCCGGAGCCGCCGGCTTCGAGGGGAGCTTCGCCGCCGGAGCCGGCTTCTTGGCCGGCAAGGCAGCCACCTTCTGCTGCTGAGATGCGATCAGCTGCGACGGATCGTCGTTGTCGTCGTCCCCGAGGAGGGCGAACGGGTTTCCGGTGGCCATCTCCGAAGATAGAGGCCGCGGGAGGACAGGCTGCCGACGTAGGCTGGGAGGAATCCAAATCCTAATCCAAGTTACTCATCCTCGCCATGGCTAACCCTGGGCCTTCCCCGAGAGCTCCGAGCTGGGAGGACAAGATTAGGGTTTTTGCGGGAGCGGCGAAGAGGAGGGAGAGCGAACACTTTGTGCAAACGCTGCCAGTAGCCGGGAAACAGTGAGAGAACCCTAGCCGCAACCCTGACATATAAGCCCCACCCTAATCCTTACCAGGGAGAGTGGCTTCTTCCGGGAACTACGAAATGACAGAAAAGTACATAACTTTTGGCGCGGGACCAGGATAAGATGGGCAACTTTTTGGTCATTTCCCCCTCTTCGTCGTCGCGATCTGACGGACGTGGCACGGCGTACGGTCGTGATGACGAGGTCATCGTTCCATACCGCTCTTTTGTGCTCCTCAGGCTCTTCCGATCGAACGCCGGCGAGAAGATCTCTGAAACATTTCCGACAGCATCTTCTTGCTTTCTTTCCTGGCGCCGTTTTTGTATTACAAAAGTTCCGCCGGGGGCCGCGGCATGGCGGCGCTGCTCGGAGTTCCTCGCGCGGGCTCCGTCGCCAGGGGTTTCGGTTATTCTCTGGGGATCTTGGGGAGGCGGCTGTGCGGGGTCTCTTCCTGTGAGTTTGAAGTCCCGTTTTCTTTTGCCTCCTTGCATGATCTGGGGAAGTTTGAATTGTGAAAGAGCGAATCTTTTTGTTCCATCTGTGTGTGCAGATGCTTGGGACGCGAAGAGGGTTGAGGCAGCGCGGCAGACGCGTTCTGGGCTTGTCCACCCGACTGCTGTGGTTCATCCAGGGGCTGTGGTTGGGCAGGTTTTTACTGTTCAATGTTCCTATTAATGTCTTCTGTTGCTTGTGCGAGTTGGATGCCTTTTGAAGTCTCCCTGAAACAAACACACTTAAGATGCTATGGCAATGGCGGCATTTCGATTCTTTGTTCAAGAATTGGTGGCTGTGACCTCCTTATAGCCCCCCCCAAATTTGATATCTGTTTGCAATGATCCTCTGAGTTTGGTCATCAAATCCCAGCCAAAGTCTGAATCCAGGATGAGCGAGACCTATCCACACCATCCAGTTGGTCGAGCTACAAACTGGCCAACCCCGCCCGTGCCACTCGGGCCATTGCCTGCACTAAACATGCTTTTCCTATCTGTACAATGTGCGAGTACATGTATGTGTACAAAGGATAAAGAACGAATGAGCCACGGTGTGAACCTAACTTACACTTAAATGACTCTTTTGTGCCTAAATTGGACTGAAAGTTATATTCATTGAGACTGTCATCTTTCCTAACCTTTTATCATGTTCTGGCCACCAAACCCCAGCATGCCCCCACCTCAATGAATTGGCACAAGTATCCCTCTGCACGTTCCTCTGATTTTTAATTGTCACGGCTGCCAGTTGCCCACATTGGTTAATGATCTTACAGGGAGCACATGGAAACTAGATCTACCATGGGTCTCTTGTACATGTATATGGAGCACACACATATATACATACGTATATATACTTATATATGCCTCAAGATTATTTTGTTCTGATGCACTCTTCCAGTTTAGTCCTAGGGAAGAGCACATATTCAACTTTGTCTTCTAGAATGTCTTTGGGAAACCATTGAGGACTGCTTCCTAGTTGCACGACCTTAAATTGCATGAGGAGGAACTGAGGAAGATAGTTGTCTACTGCACATTGTATACAACTTTTTATACTCTCCCAACCACTAATTATCTTGACTGAGTTTTGGTGTTACCTTGTAGATCTGGTAGGTTATCTGTTCGAGAAGTTAGCCAATTCTATGGATTTGGAATCAGTTGAGCTCAGATAGAGGGAGTAAATCTTTTGATGATTACAATATGTGTATGTATACTAATTGAAGAGATAACTTGGATTGGCATGGTGAAATCCAGCCTTTAATGTGCGCTGGACTTTTGCAATTATGGTTGAGTGGGACCAACTCAGAAGTTAGGTTGGTTCAGATCAACTTTTGTCCAGCACTGCATGCCCCAATTTTACTTATAATGTTATAGTTATATTTTCAATAAGTAATCACTTGTTTGACAGGAGAATAGGAGGAAACTTTAGGTGGCTCCTCAGAATCTGAGGTGAAGTGGTAAATTTGACTTCAGATAGCATCTGATCAGGAAGAGAATCTATGCTTGGGCAGATTAGCCTGTTGTGGATGGCACCATCTATGTGTATGCTTATGTGTTGGTTGGGAGCAATTTCTTGAAATTGAGCACTTGCTGGAAAACCTCATTGGATGCTATGTTCACAGTTTCCAGACAGTGGGAGCGCAAGGATTGTTACTTTTTCCTTTTGTATGCTGTTACTTTTGGTCTGCTAGTGGGATTGGGATTTGTGAACAGTAAGTGGTTCCTCATCCAGTCTTGAGATATTTGACACCTGAGAAGTTGAGAAGTTCCATTTAGTCACAGTAAGGAGTCCTTTTTCTTCTGAAAAGCTGCCAATTTGTCTTTGAGTTAGATGTTGTAATGGACCAATGGTATCCAAAGAAACTCTTGAAGACTGTTTGAAAACATCCACCTCACTGGGCATGTCCATCAAAGTTGATTTCAATAGAGAATGAAAATAATTACTTTCTTATTCTCATCAGCTTCTTTTAGTTGTTGTTTCATTGTCCAAAGAATTTGAGATGTTTTTACTTATGCATTTATGCAGGGGGTTTCAATTGGTCCATTTTGCACAATTGGCTCTTCTGCAAAGCTAGGGAATGGTTGCCAGATGCATCCTGGAAGTCACATATTTGGGGATACAGAGCTAGGAGAGAACTGCATTCTATTGGCGTACGTTTTCATTTATGATTCAGTGGCACATGTTAGTCGTGTGTTCTCCGATCATGCTACATGACTAACATGAGCATTGGGATTTAAGTTAATTTCTGGATTAGTTACTCCACTATGGTTTTCTTGTTGTTTTGCTAACAAATAGATAGATTTTTGCTCCTGCTTTACTTGGTTGAACTTGAAACTGTTAGGCAGTGGTGCTATTGTTGGTGCAGATCTTCCAGGGCATGCAATTATTGGAAGAGATAATATAATTGGTCACCATGCTGTTGTTGGTGTTAAGTGCCAAGATATGAAATACAAGGTTAGTTTATGAATATAATAAAATTGTGTTTTCTTAGTTGTTTCCATTGAAGGAAAGTTTTTTTTTTTGTGGAAAGAAAATCAATGCAAAAATTGTCTGATGTGCTTTCTGGCGTTTATAAAGGATCAATAATCAGTTGAAATTGCATATTTGTTATTTTGAATGGTGGAACATTGAACATCTGCTTATTGACTGTTGTTAGACAGGGGATGAGTGCTTCCTTCATGTTGGTGATAACAACAATATTAGAGAGTATACATCCATCCATCGTTCTTCAAAGTCTAGTGATTAAAACGGTATGCAAGTTCCTCAGCTGCCTGATCTTTCTGAACACACTTTAATTTTCTGATTTTTTTAATTGCAAGGTGATTGGTGACAATAATCTTTTATGGGTTCTTGCCACATTGCGCATGACTGCAAAGTTGGTAGCAACAATATTTTGCAAATAACACTCTTTTGGCAGGACATGTTGTGGTAGAAGTAAGTTTTCTTATCCTTATCCATCTGAAATTGTTCTATTCACCATAAATTGCTCATTACTATATCTTAAATGCTTCACCTACAGGATTATGTTCATACTGCAGGGGCTGTTGTTATTCATCAATTTTGTCATCTTGGATCACATTGTTTTATTGGAGGTGGTTCTGTGGTATGTCATCTGTTCATTTATGGCCTTGGAAAAGGCCATTATGCTTTAAATGCGCCGGTGAATCGCAAAGCCAAACTCTGATATATCATGGATTCAACTAGAGCATGCCGTGATCTATAACTTTCTCCTATTCGTTACTATGTTCTTCTGTATCTTATTTCTTTCTCTGTACTTGTGCAGATTTCACAAGATGTCCCAAAATACATGATGGTCTCTGGAGAGAGAGCTGAACTTCGTGGTTTGAATTCGGAGGGACTTCGTCGCCATGGTTTTTCATACACTGAGGTTCATAATTCTCTTCTGCTAGCTTTCTCAACTAGTTTAAGGTTACGGACTGTTGGCTTTTGCCCATCACTATAATCATTGAGTCATGGGCACATGGGAAGCAAATTAAGAATTGCTTTAGAGAAGAAGTAATGTGAAGCAAGATGGTTGAAAGTTTACTTTGATTTTGTTTAGGTGAAATGAGTTTTTGTGGTCCTATGAGATGGAATAAAGATAATAACTAAATCAAGGACTGACTTATTAGGGGAAAATGATATGAAGAAGTGTTCATAGTAACTGGAAAACATGCTCATCCAAATGATGAACTTTATCTTGACTATAGGTCTATCTGTTGTGTCTCGTCATAGCTAGAAATATCCCCAAAATTCTTGATGGCATGAGAGTCACGGGTGAATAACAATGTCAGCTTCATGTATCCAAGCATGGGGCTTTATTTCCATGTATGTGGAGTTGGATGTGAAGATTCTCTCTAAGTGTGAGATAAATCAGATATCTAGCCATTTTCTTCTGGAATATTTGTTCTAGGACTGATTTGTTGTATAATCGCTTACCATTCCAATGACAATTCAAGATTCAAGGTATGAGGAGGGCTTACCGGAAGATATTCATGCCTACTGAAGGAAGCTTGGAGTCTATTGAGGACCGTCTCTCTGAAGTGGTAAGTAAACTTTGATAGTTACAGTGATGTCAAGTATACCCTGTTTAACATGGGATGAATTTTCACAGGAACAAAATGAAGAATTGATCAATATTCCAGCTGTTTGTTCCATGGTGAAATCTATTCAGGACTCTTTTCAATCAGGTCGTCGTGGAATTTGCAAATTCAGAAATTGTCTGACTCATGGATAACAATCTTTGGTGAGTTTCCTACTACACTTTCCCATTATTCAATATCAATAGGAGAAAAGTAGGTTTCTCACGTTTTGAAGACTGATTAATTTATGTTTATACCTGGAGGACCACTGTGAGAAATAATTTGGTCATTACGTTCTCACTTTGTGGTGTTAAGTTGGGATAAGATTGGCAATCAGTCCTGAATTAATGAAATCATCTCCTACCAACGAGTGTCGTTTGATATTCTGTAAAAAGATGTAAAGCACAGTGAAAATCATTTTTCATTATTTTCTCAACATCCGGTGCACTGTAGCTATTTGCGTTTTAGAAAAGTCTATTCATATGGATTTATTTTTCTCTGCTTTTGGTTTGGTCTAAAACTCCCCTAAACTAACCATAAACTAACATAAGTTTCTAAAACCCGAGGATTATGGCATTTTGCATCACAAAAAACATCTCTTCAGAGTTTGGTCTAAAACTATCCTGAAGCAAAGTGACCAGAAGATCACGGCATTTTATATCACAGTAAACAACACCTAAATTGGGAAACTTGGCTGGACCAGGTCTGTTCTACCTGGTTCCAAAGGTTTTGGTGGTTCATTTTTTATTTTTTTTCTCTGAAACATTCTGCAAAGACCTAGTTTTTTGCAATATCACCAGGCTCCCCTGTTTCGTTTCCTGTATACCTGTTCATGGTTGATGGTTTATCTTTATTGTTGAGCACATTGAAGAAACTTCTGACATCATGACAATTAATCTTCGACATAGTTGTTTTTCTTTGATCTTCCTCTCCTCATTCTATTAAGAAAATTATCTCCTCTTGCAGCTGACCATACAAAATGGTTGTTAGAACTGACACACCAGGAGCACTCATATGCTGGACGGTTGTATTCGTCCTCGAATGTACTGATTCAGCTGATTCTTATACTTCTGTTAGTGTTGATTCTGCCATCTGATGCATATACACCTTGCAATCTGTCTCCATCTTCACTGTGCTGCCAACTGGGTCATGTATTATCCTGATTCTTGTATCAACACCCATGGAGGAGGGCCTTGGGATTGCGTTGAAGACGAGATTGTTCCACAACTTTGATGATGGACGACACATGAACTCAGGACTCTTGTGGCTGCTTGGGTGTAAACCTCTGGCTGATTAGACATCTCTAAAATACTGATATCATCTGATCTCTTTAAAGACAGTTTGTATTTCTATGTTCTATGGGACACAAAGGGCTCACAGGCACTGATGCTACCCAGTTGGGTAAGTATTCGAGAAAGAATTGTCCCTTGTGATGTGAAATACCAGGAACTGTTGGAGAAGAAAAAGAGGTTTATCTACAGACTGTTCCTGTCCAAGTTTCTAACTTGATTCAAAACTCATCTCCCTATCCAAGGTGCTTTTCCGATTGTCAAATCAAATTGGGGGTCTGAAAGTTCTAAATGGTGTCTTTAAGGGTGTAGCTAGATGTCTCCATCTCAAATTGAAATAGAAAGGGGCTTGAACAGTTGACCTACTTGAACTCCTCCCTTACCATTCCTCCATAGATTGTAACCTTTCCAGAAGATGATAAGAATGGTTGAGAACGTGTTCTTGTAGGGTAACTGGCCTCTCTTCACTTGTCTAAATTGTTATTAGGTGGTGCTTTTGCAAATAAACAACTGTTAAAGAAGAAATAGGTTTTTTTATGGGATGGTCAGTACAAGTAATTTTTTTTCTTTTATTTTAATTTATTATTATTAAAATTTAATCATGAATCGGACCAAATAAATACACATTTCAATTCATATCATATCTGGAGAATCCGGTCTGACCTACCTTGCATAGGGCTCCAACGTAATGTAACCATCTGAGAGGTCCATCAGTAAGCCCCCAAGATCCAAGGGCGCTGGGGTGCATCAATCAGAGGGTCCCATTTTGCTGGGCTTTTCGTGTGGTTCCCTGCCCTCACAACTCTGTTGTTCTGATGATGTGATATGGCGGCGGGGTCCACCCCCCAAGGTGCTGGGCCCAAACACGGCATTGGGCTGGCTGTAGTGCCAATTCGGTGCTCAATCAAACCTTGTGTGACTCGGAGGACCATGCACCACATCTTGTCTTCTGGCCCACTGACTCCGAGGGGCTACATCTCTTCTAGCTTAGTGGGCCGGGGGGGAGCCCTGATCCTGGGCCCATCTCTCTCGCTCGCTCCTCTTTGTGCACAATTGGCCCACCCGTTGGTGCCCACAGCGTGCCCAACCACATAGTTTATGAAACTTTATGTAACTATGTTTAATCATAGAGTTGATAATAATGATTGAAGCCTGCTCTAATATCCTCCTCCCTTCAACATCTACGGCGTTTGGTAGTATTGGCATAAAGTAGGGGTGTAAACGGAACCGATATTTCAATATTCCGATCCGATTTCGATAAAAATATCGGTTTCGGAATAGGAAAATGATACCGATAGCTTATCGGAATCGGTATCGGATATCCCGATAAGCTATCGGAATCGGAATTGAAAAATAATCGAAATCGGTATCGGTTATTCCAATAAATTATCATAAACTCAAAAGGTAAAACTATGGTAAACACCTTAGCTTATCGGAATTTCAGTTCCGATAATGTTATCGGAATCGGAACGGAATCGGAATTAACCATTTCAATTTTATCGAAATCGGAACCATATTTCGGTTATCGGAATCGAAATCTGTGTTTCCGGTTCCGAACCCGACCCGTTTGCAGTCCTAACATAAAGGTGTGAGTTGGACATCTGATGGTGGAACTTGAGTTCAAATATCTCCCGTCTCTGCGTAGATTTAAGTATCACTATATTATTATACTTTTCATCGTCAAAAAGATAATCTATCTCTAACCCGTTCAGTGCCTTCTCCGGAGAAGATGAATCATCGGTATAGACAAGTCTTATCTCACTTTGATGAGTGATTGGACACCATAATTAGGTGGGTAACATAGTGAGTGATTTGACACCATCATTAGGTGGGTAACACCATGAAGGGATCAACTTTTTAATATGTAAGGACGCACAAAAGGGGTTAGGATTAACCCCATTGCTTAATCAAAGGGTTTCTTGCAGAAGAGAGCCTTTGAGGTGACGGATGATCTGCACACAATTTTAAGGTGATGACAAGACAAAAATGGGGGTAGATTAACAAGGTAGCAGATTTGGTGAGATGAGACGTATCACCCAATAGGATCAACTGTTGCAGGTAAGAATGGTGGAGAAAACGAAAAGACATTTGGAATGTGGAAAACCCCTGCCCAACTGTGTTGTCTAATGCATATGTCGTCAAGCTTATGATTCAAGCCTATGTTTCTTATGCCTCATCGTGATTAGAGAAAAAAAAAATTAATGTACTTGTTCAAGTGTATTTGTTGAATTTAGATAGTGACATGAAAATCTATGTGATGTCAAGTTGAACATCACACATGTTACCAAGCAGAGAGAGAGAGAGAGAGAGAGCAATGGGCGGCAACCAACAATAGTAACAAGTATCGATTGGTGATTGGACATAAAAATATAAATTTTGAGCTCTAATTTATAAATTTTAGACCCAAATATTACTCTTAGAATTTAAATATATTGATAGATTTTTAATAGTAATTTAGATTCTAAAATATAAAATTTAGGTATAAATTATAAATCTTATGTCCAAATTATAAATTTAAATTCTAAAATAGTGACTTTGACCATCGTCGACCGGATCATTGTTGTCGATCGCCGTTAGATCCACTGTTTCTCTTATCTACTAACCCACATGACATATATAAATTATCATAAAAGATTTATGGGTAAATTATTAAGAGTTCTATCAGATTTTTGACTTATTTGTTAGTCCCTAACAGAACTGTAATTTATTACAGTAAGTATTATCATCCGTTACAGTATACGTTAAGCTATGTTACAGTAAGGACCTCCCAATTACATTAAGAGACTTCTAGTTAATTTATTCAAAATTTATTACATGGAACTGCACCACTTACAATAAGTACCGTAAATCTCCCTCCTAATTAATATATATCAACTTTTTGAGAGCTTGAGATTTACGTGGCACTGGCCTGGTCCCCGATGGCATTTAATATTGGACAGATAGATGGGTAGATTGGGAGAGAGAGAGAGAGGAGTGACCCAACAATATTGTCATGTCCTTCTTGTGCAAATTGGTTAAATGTTATTGGCCCATCAATTAATGCTCCTAGAATGGTGTGGTGATGTGTCCCCAAATTTGTGATAGACCTTGGAAAGGGGGAATTGAAGCTAGGAAGGGGAAAGTTCCTGGTTATATATTATCATATCATATCATTTGAGAGGTCCAGTGGTGAAACGTGGGGAAACTAATCAGTGGTCATGGGTCCGGGGGAGAGATCATGTTTGTGTTTGTGATCCATTCGTACCTAACTTGATGGTGATCTGTCCCTTTGCCTTAGTCCAGACAAATGGCTTACGAGGATGCATCACCTTTCAGGTATCTTAGATTAGGATTCGGGAGAGGGGATTAATGGATAAACGTATTTGGGCAACATATCATTTAATTTGGATACTACATGCATGTATATGTATCTTCCATGATCAAAACAAATTGTTATACATTACATACACATGATGTTGTGTCCGGGATGGAGACTTCTGTTCAACTTGGGCTTGATGAGTCTTAATGGTCGGCAACTTGGTCTAATCTCGGCCCAATAATTTACTCGGATGGTCCAACATTGGTCCAAGCTTAACACAATAGAGACGGGTCGGATCCAAATCAAAATCCAAACTCAAATCTACACTCTCGTTGAGAACCTCGGCGATTCATATGTTAATCCCACAATTGCCAAAGACGATTTCACAACTCTTCCCGCAAATCTTGGAACGATGATAAGGAAGAAGGTCTAAGGATTAATCCCACATCATAAGTTTCGAACTTCTCTTCCTTCCTCTTAGCCTATAAAAGTAAAGCGATAGGCACATTGAAAAGGCAATGAGAGGACTCTCTCTCTCTCTCTCATGTGATTTCCTCTTTTTGTGATTTTATGGGCCTTGTCTTTCTTTTTGTTGTCTTCTTAATATAATAGAATTCTTTATTGATAAAAAAATAAAGAAATAAAGATAGTATAGAGAGAGTGAAGTAGATTATCTGAGATGGAGGGATCAAAAAGGATCTGCTTACACTCTTGCCCTCTTTTAGACACTTCTTATATATATCTTTTCAAAGATCTGCCTACCCACTTAACCAAATATTGATGAACTTCAGAGATGTGATGAAATGGCCATGAGAAACGAAATACCTAACCGGCTAACTCATTTTTATGTATCCACCTTTAACATAGTAGACCCTTGCACTATATTGGTTTTTTTTTCCTTCTTCTTTAAGAAAAAGATGGCAAAAAGGGATGTTCATGTATGAGCTTCCCAATAATGCTACCGAAAGCAAGGCCATTAGCTTTCAGTGCTCAGATGGATGATGATCCATCCTCCTCTGATAGTGATCTTCCATGTTGCCCCCCTGCACTTCTGACTTCCTCTTGTGCATGATGGGTGGAATCTTTCTTCTCCAACAAGTTTGTCTTTGCATGAATCAGAAAAGCTATTTGTCTTAAAAGTCTTTCAAATTATAATAAGAGATGGACGTATTTTGTTGGTGTGGTAGGTCTAGAGGGCTAAGTTAGTGTCTCTCCTAAATAATATTATGTAGCATGAGATCTGGAGGGTTATAAGTCGCAGAATTTGACAAGTTTAATATATCTATAGAGTGGTTGATAGTCAAGTTAAATGAAAAAAAAAATAATTTTTATATACAACTCGAGTTTTGATGTATAGTGGTAATCTGATTCTGATAACAAGTGGTCTCAGAATAAAATTGTAGATTCAAAATCCAACAATGTTATTATTAAGAGGGAGATTGTTGACATGATAGATTTGAAGGGTCAAATCAACATCTCTCTTGAGTAATGATGTGTGACATGAGACGTAAAAAGCTAAGTCACGAGATCCAACAATTTTAACTGTGATTGATAATCAAATTAAAGAAAAAGACGGTGATCACATCTTGATAGTAATATCATGATAAGGAAAGACAAAGCAGATAAAAGCTGCACTAGATGTTGCGGCTCCAAAGTTATCCTAACCAAAACATTCTTTAATAGAGGTATTATTAAAAAGAACGCCCTCTACAACTCATGCCATTGAAAATTTCGAAGTCAATGAACCCCCACCCCAAGAGCTGCTTCTGCATTGTTCTTCTCTTCCTTTGTTTAGTATTCTTTACATCCTTAATTCTTTCACCTGCACAGCAAAATTAAGAAAGGAAAAGGTCCCTGTTCTCCCTCTCTATGGAAGAAGATTCCCTTCCATGATGAAACCAAGTAGGCATCTTTGAGCCCACAGTGTGTCTCTAGTACAAGGAAGAACACGTACATTAAATAAAGACACAACTTGTATATATGATTACGAAACATATGAACCAGTGGAAGCAAGTTTGGCTGGCCACCACCTCATGGGGTTCATGAGTACTCCCTGTATGATATATAGAGTCATAGACTAAAGTGTGTGACAAAAATCTCCACGGATATGAGCATAGAACCCATTGTCCGGGTTGGGATACAACTTTCATGTTGTGTTTTTTTTTAAATGTCTTGCTTATATATGCTTCCATGGGAATGGAGTATCTTGTTCCCTCAATCTTCCTTTGCCTTTGCTCACTCCAATCCCATGTATCAGCCACCTATATTCTGATACCATCTACATATTTTTCTTTACCTACTCGGAGGAGGCCCCTGGTGACCTAACCCATTGACAAGTTGTGTGTTAATGTTGCCATAAAGATTTGATGGGCGCATCATTTGCAACTGTTTGCCTAGGAAAAGTGGTCATACATTTGAACATATATCTTTGTCTTCTACTGGCTACTTTACATGACAATTTGCGCTGTTGACATGCAAGGTTCCTCTGTGGAGTCATACTACTATTATAACCATTCATTGCAATAATGTCTTATCACATAGTCAAAGATACTTCTTCCCCATATTTTTTTATCAGCCGGCCGTGAGAAGAAGAGGAATAATTGTAGTGTCCTTTGTGATGTCTTTGCCCAAAAAGTAATAAGGATACTATGGACCATAAATTGGAGATGCACTTGCGATATCAAATTATATGACTCTAACCAATGACGGATTTAGAATTTTATTTCAGTAAAATTCTAACGTTGTATCTATGTAAATTCAATAGAATTGTTCATGGTGAAAAATTATCTCTCTAATACAAATTTTTTTATCCAGTGATCACAAGACTCCATTGAACATATGCGAGATCAATCTCTGACTCTGACGCTATGTTAAAATTTTATTACATAGTTACTTCCAATTCAAAAAATTAAGATGATATATATATATATATGGAGAGAGAGAGAGAGATATAGAGAGAGAGAGAGAGAGAGAGAGAATCCCACTGTTATGTTTGTCCTTTTTTAATAAGATAAATTAATTAGAAGTCCCTGACTGTAACAGTGGGGTCCTTATTATAATAGTACTTAACGTATACTGTAACAGATGATAACCGTTACTGTAATGAGTTACAACTTTGTTAGGAACTAACAAATAAGTCAAAAATCTGATAGAGATTCTTAACTAATTTACCCTTTTAATATTGGACTATTTCTAACACAACTCATACACCCAATGTACGGTTAAGCAATAGAAGAGTACCCATCAATAAATTTGAATGGAAAACAGTTTAATAACACCATTTCTTAACATCCTAATCTAAAATGCTGAGATGATAGTGCCACATCATATCGTGAAGGCGCAAATCACATGCCCTTTTAAGGGAGAGAATATTATTCCCCATTATTTCATTTTCTAATTATTCCGCAATACTTCCAATATGTTCTGTTTTTTTCTTAATGCAATATGACGATATAAGATGGCACTGCAATCTCAATACATGTATTAGATTGGAACGTCAGAAAAAAAGGCATTACTAAACCCGTTTTCGATCTGAATGCAAAAGTCTAGCCATCACCTTTTTCTTCGTCGTTTTGTAATCGAATCCTAGCCGTTCGCTCTTCGGTTATCTCTTACCGGGTTTGCTAACGGGTTTGTGTCCGTTCACGGTCCGAGTAGTGGTCACTATTTATTGGATCCCTCTGGTCAATATTTCACCTCAGAGTCTCCTCCGGTCCTCCCCACTAACCTGCTAACGTGCTCCACCTACCCGCATAACCATTGGGCACTCAGGAGTTGGAGACCTGGCCCCCTTCTTAGCGACCACCCCTTTTGCTCTCGAATCATCTGCGTGTGTGATCTGATGGGCAGATCTCATGCTCCCCCATAAGAGAACATGTTCATGTCAGAGAACCCAAACTCAAAACTAGCTAGCTAGATGATAATTCCTAACTACCCATGCGTTCCCCTAATCCCCTCGTAAATTGTCTGTTGATAGATTATAACAACGTACGTTTTTCCCCTCCATCCATGCATCTTAAAACCATGACATATATAATTAAGTTTGTAATGGAACTAATGAGACTTTGGACATGGTCACATGGGATGCCATGTACGTGTAAGTTTAGACCAGAGTACTCCAACACGGCCTTACCGGGGTCCTCTACAGTGGTAACTTAATTGTACCTCTGCAGAGGGATTAAACGTACAAGTATTGAATTGGAGAGATTGTGGTGGTGTTAAAGGGTGTATACGGATGCGAGTATGTGGGCGCGCAGAGCTGCGCGTAGAGGTCGAGTGTAGAGCTGGACACGCACAGGCAGAACGTACACTTAAAAGCTTTCCGGGGACCAATCCCCATGGCTGAAGTGTATCCACAAGTAGAGGGGGGGAGAAGGGGGTAACCCATCTGGCCATCTTCCCTTCTTCTTGACTGGTCTTCTTTATAAACGTCCCACCGGTCTCAGCCCCGGTGCTCGTGTGCTGGCCTTGCGATTTGGATTGGGAGAGAGGTCCCGAAGGTGAGGATGGGAAGGAAGTGCTCGCACTGTGGGAACAATGGCCACAACTCACGTACCTGCGGCGGCGCCAGGGGCGCGGGGGGGAGCGGTACTGGCGGGGGGCTGCGGCTCTTCGGCGTCCACCTTCCGGTGGCTGCAGCTTCCCCCATGAAGAGAAGCTTCAGCGTGGACTGCCTGGCTTCTGCCGCAACTGCTCTCTTCCCTTCCTCTGCCCACTCTTCCTCCTCGCCGTCGACGTCGTCGTCGTCGTCTTCGCTCGAGGAAGCCGCCGACAAGGCGGCGGCCAACGGCTACCTGTCGGATGGCCTCCTGGGCAGGACGCAAGCAGATAGAAAGAAGGGTGAGCTGGTTTTATTTATCTTTGCTTGTGTTCTTGAACTCCACTGCTAGCTGTACATGTTCTTTTTTATTATGGGTTAAAATTTTTAGAGGGAGGGTTGCCTCCATATCTGCTGTTGACAGTACTAGCTTGTTTGTCCCCGTATGATCGATCCACAGGGGTGCCATGGACTGAGGAGGAGCACAGAGCATTTCTAGCTGGCCTGGAGAAGCTGGGGAAGGGAGATTGGCGTGGCATCTCTCGCAACTTCGTGACCACCAGGACGCCAACGCAGGTGGCCAGCCATGCCCAGAAGTACTTCCTGCGGCAGAACAGCCTCAACAAGAAGCGTCGATCCAGCCTCTTCGATGTGGTATATATAACCTAATCCTACTACAGTACGTAGCAAAAGGTCTAATATCTTTGAAACCTCACATCTGAATGCCCCAGTTTATATTGTTCCATCAGGTTGGAAGCAGCTGCGAGGACCCGATTCAACAGGCCGGGGACCCTTGTGCCTCGTGTGAGCAGCAGGCCGAGAGGGAGGACCGTCTCCAGATCGATCTTAACACAGATCAACAGGAGACCCAGCTGTTGCCCCCGTGCCTCTCCCTGATGCCTTGTTGCCCCGGCGTGCTTCGCTCCATTAACACTGCTGCCGCATCACAACCACGTAGCTCAGGGAAGCCTCAAGTCCCACCAGGCCAGCTCGGGCTGGAGCTCACTATATCGTCTCCGGCGCTGGACCAAAGCAAGCCGTCCCCCGGCGGCGACTTCTTCGCCAAGGGCGTCACCGTGACCTAACACGGCTTTTTAAAAGCAGAGGTCGCCCAGTTTCAAAGACACTCCGATGGCGCCAGGTCGGAGCAAGGAGAGGATTCGATCCTCCTCAGCTTTGCAGACGCCGACAAGATGTGTGAATGTACGATCAGTTGTCATCGTCTCCGTTTCATCTCGAGCGAGCTTAGCTATCCTTGAAATAAAGAGGTGTGTACGATGGAGAAGACGAAGAACACTCGTAGAACAGAGAAGTAACGTCCGTAATTCTCCTCACATCCTTGATGCCCCTGAAACCAAAACAAAGAACAATTTCCATGAAAGGAGGAGTACAAGCTGCACAGATGCGCCTTCTCTGTAATGATCAATTCATCTCATTGCTTCAGTTTTGCTGTCAACTACTTGCAGGGGACGTTTCAAGCATTTGTAATCATCTATCTGTATGCATGCAAGTAGTGGTTAATTTGGCTTCCAAGAAAACATCCTTCTGTGTTCTATTTTCCTCAAACCTCTCGATGCACAGGCACCCTGCATGTTCAAATTAGCAAGTTATCCGGAGCAACGAATAAATCAATTCACAATGTTTCTATACGTGGGTTCCAATCGATTTCTCCCAGAACAGTCCAAGGATATTTAGTACCCAGACTCTACCACTGCAGATTTATGAAGTGACAGATTTAAGAATGCTAATCGAAGAAGCTTGCTTATTTTTAATTAAGAACATATCATCTAATAACCCAGAACATAACACAGAACAGAACACGCTTAGCACTCTTTTTAAGGATGCGATTGTGCGGTAATTACACATTAGATGTTGGACACAGTGACGTACCCAAAAATTTTATTAGCGAGGTCACTCTAACCTATAGGCTTTGTTTGTAATGACCTCAAAAAATTTTTAAAAAAATCCAACTAAAGTTAACTAAATAAAAAAATTGAAAAATTTTAATAAAATTTTAAAAATTTAAAAGACTCGTGTAATCTCATTAGACTTAACTTAGGTCCGTCCATGGTTGGAACGAGAGCTAACCATAGATGAAATGTCAATGCCTCTCTCAAGAAGATGTTTGGACAGGACGCATGGCTACTGCTTTACTGTCTTGGAGGTGTATGGATTTTGTTAAGATAAGATACCCAAGTAATGTGTATGATCTCTCGTTCGGTTTCTACAGATAGACGGTTTTATCGAAGATGGATAAAATTCAATTTATCTCTAGCAAGAAATATATCACTTATTTAGAGTTTTATCTTTTCCCTACATAAAAAAAAAATCCTCTTAAAAGAAAATGTATATATCTTATTTATAAGTACACATTTATTTTCATTTATCTCCCTCCGATATAAAACTAAAATTATCTCGAAACTGAGAAAAAATTGTTGCACTTTTTTTCACGCACGTTTACACTTTTGGTTGATTGGCACAATATATCAGTGACATATTAATCAATAAAATATACCTGAAATATTTGAAAAGTGTACGAGAAGGGGACAATAAATTTTTCTCCCAACAAAATCATATTTCTGCGAGAGTTTTTGATCTTCTGCCAGAGGTTCATATCCTCGTCCCTTGGCACATCCCCACGAGCGTACACATGAAAAGACAAGAAACTTTAACGTGTTATCTACTCGATCTCAACCTGCAGGTGTGTCCGGAGTCACATTAAAAAGAATAAATTATTAGATTACATATTACGATAAGTAACCTCTAGAAATCACCTCATTAGTTAAGAAACGTTTTGTGTAGAGAGTTGGACCGATGGACACTTAACTATGAGATCATGTTATTGTCATGCAGGGGTGGATTAAGTATATATCTACAAAAAAGGAACCAAAAAAACTCTCATAATTAAATTCTCTCATTTACTTACCATTACATTCATGCTGACCTAAGTAAGATACATTAATATAATGCTATTTACAGCATACTTTACAAGAACATATAAATCTAGGTCTTGGGACAGCTAGCTAGCCCCAGTTCTTCAACTTCAGAGCCTGTGTCCTAGCTAATGGGGAGGCTCCCCCTGTCCACTTGTGCATAAAGTTTGTTCCCTTCAATCCAAGCCTTTGCCAGCAACACAGCAATTGCTCTTGGAGGATAAAACTCCACACCCCCTCTTATCTATGGTGGTGTGCACCCTAGTTGATGAGTGAATAAGAATGGTTTGTCTTATTGGCTGAACACTTTTTGGGACAGTGACATGTCAACTACGATGTCCTTTTAGGACACGTACCCCATCAGCCCCCACATGCACAAGGTAGGTGCCGATGCCCACATCCTTGTGTGTGTTTGCAGTGTGTGGCAGCACCACAAGTTTCATCACCTCTTCCCCCCCTCGCCCCTGATTCGGACACTGCAACCAACAGATCTCTGGGGTCCCAAATAGTGTAAGGTAACACCCAACTACGATATCTCCTTGTTCCCTTTTCCAAGGGACAGTGTGTTCTTATCTGGAACTCAAATTGGTGTGATACGATATGATATATTTGGTGTTTCACTGTACCACAATACATCCAACCTTGGTCTTAAAATAGCACGATCAGGAATCTTAAATCTTAGGCCCTAAATCGAGACACACCAATTTGAAACCTAGGTAAAAGTTTGATAAATGAAACATAGTAGTTGGAACATCAGCTGACAGTTGGGTCGACAGCGAAATCTTACAAACAAAGTGCAAGAAAGTTTGGAACACAAGTGACGCATTCGGCAAAGATCTAGTTCTTCTTTGGAGTTGGTAGGACGGCAGCAATATATTGCTCTACCAAAAAAAACAAAGAGACAAATTGTGTAGATCAGTGACAGATTTAGAATTTTATTTCAGTGAGAGTTTTATTAGTTTACTCATATAAATTTAGTAAATTATTCATGGTAAAAAATTATTTTCCCAATATAAAATTTTTATCCAATAAAATCACATAACTCCACCAAACATATACTAAATCCGCCCACATGTTGGCCCCAAGTTGAACAGTCTGATGTGGTATTTAGTGGTCACATATCTTTTAGTTTCCAAGGTTCTACATAGAATTTGGAAGGTCCATTCTTATCGGAAGAAATATTTATTGTATTTTTTCAATTACATTTCTTAGTACATCTTTCGGCTTCTACTTGAGTGGGCCGGCACCACGTACATTGGCCAATGAAAGATTAAAGTACAAAGTAGAAAGTTAGAAAGTAGAAAGTTATATTTTATTTTAAAATAGGTAAAATAATTAAGAGTTTCTATCAAATTTTTTACTTATTTATTAGTTCCTAACAAATTGTAATTATTACAGTAAGTGTTATCACATGTTACAGTATACGTTAAGTCCTGTTACAGTAAGGACCTCCATATTACAGTCAGAGATTTCTAATTAATTTATCTTTTTAAAATCGATCAAAATTATATTAGGAGCGTAGAGCTGGGCCAAAACTCTAAAGCGGGCTTCGCCTTCCAGCCCAAAACCGGCCCGTTAGCATCCCTGCAGCACATGTAAGAGTCGTATATTGCACAATCAAGAGATTTGTTGCAATATAAAATCGTTTTTCTAAGAATAAGAAATTACCTAAGCGTTTTCTTACACAATCAAGAGATTGAGTAATACTTGTCGTACATCTAAATATACATAAATGATGAAAATATTTTATTACTCAGGTAGTTAGGTAAGAACCCTCGTACTCTATTGCCGTATAGAATATCGTTTCAGCGCATAGATTTTATCATCTTTTTTTTCTCCTCCTTTTATATATAGATCTATATTCTTAATATAACAATTATTTATTCTTAATTTAGTAAGTTATTTGTCATCTTTATGTTAAAGATACAAATAACTGAATAAAAATAATATAATAATACTTAATACTGCAATGAAATGGTGTAAGAGAATTAAATATTCTTATTATATGAGACACACATAAATAATTAACTACTGTCCTAATCGAACCGTACAATTAATATTTCTCATAAATTATAAAGTGGAAGATACATCTCCGCATCACCACTGGGCAAATGTTAGACTCCATATGGCTTAGGCGGTGGATCGATTAGATTTGACTTTGGGGTCCACTAATAAAGGGAGAAAAAGTGTACTTGAATAATTTATGATGGTATAATATCTCATTTATTCCTTTACTAAAAAATATTTAATTACTTTATGTCCGATTATGTCATGTAAATTAATCACCTAATGATATATATATATACACCACATTATATATCACTGTGCAATAAGTATTAATATATTATAAAACTATCATATGATTATAAATTAGGGTAAATTAATTAGAAGTCTCTGACTGTAACAGAGAGGTCCTTACTGTAACAAAATTTAACGTGTACTGTAACAGGTGATAACACTAACTGTAATGAGTTACAGTTCTATTAGGGACTAACAAATAAATCAAAAATCTGATAAGGACTTTAATTAATTTACCCTATAACTAACTCATATCTCTTCTCCATTAACGCAGCATTTAGACAGCTGCAATAAGGTTGATGGAGGTAGATAGCATGGAGACAAATCCTTCGCAAGTTGACATGTGAGGTTGATGTTGACCACCTTAAAAGTAAAAATCTGCATGCATGTGATTTACATGGGTTAAAATTTTCTATTAAATAAGTAATTTTGATTGAAAATTTTTTCCAAGTGAAGTAAACTCCATGAATACAAATAATATCTATAGATGTATCTTAATCTTTAGAGTGATCTTACTAAATAAAATTAAATAAAAATATAACATTTTAGGTTAAAAGATTAAAAATATGATCTGCTACACTCGTACGTAACGTTGCAGTAGACACGTCTTGCTTGACCTGTGGAAACATGCAGCGATGTTTTGATTACCGATTTATTTGGGGGAAGTTAGAATTTAACTGAATTTAGATAGGTGACATTGGGGGTAGAAATGCGACTCCGGAGATTATAAGTGGTAGAATAAAATGTAAATTAATTAGAAGTCTCTGACTGTAACAGAGAATTTTACTATAACAGAATTTAACGTATACTATAACAGGTGATAACATTTATTATAATGAATTATAGTTCTGTTAAGAACTAACAAATAAGTCAAAATTTTGATAGACACTGCTAATTAATTTGTCTTAGAATAAATGTCATAAAAGGTGGCGATTTAACATTTCTCATGACAAAATAGAGTAGATTAGATGAAACTCTCATTAATAACGTTATATATATAAACAGGAGGGATGAGATATAATTAAATAAATTAGGATATACTACTTTAAAAAAATTTGAGTGTCATATTGATCTCACAATGATTATCGATACTTTTTTAATAAGATAGATGGAATTAAATATTTTAGGGATATAGGGCTGCCCAAAATATTAAGAGGCTCCTAATATTTTAGGAAAGGCAAACATTTGATGTTAAGATGAAATGCTAGGCTGCTTGCGTGTATAGATACAAACGGATGTGGGTGTTCTTGCCAACACGACAGAAGGTTCATCTGACTGCATCTTAAGATCGGACGGTCAGAAATCAATGCTGTGTCAAGTGCTCGGGGAGGATCAGAGCGCACGTGCGAGCAAACCCTTCTGGGCCGTCCATCTCATATGTCTTATTTACTTATTTTACTTGCTCTCGGTGTAAAAAGGGACCTCTTTCTAATTTTCTTCCCCTGCCCCAACGCGGCGGCTCTCTCTGCATGGAGTGCCACCCGCCATGGCCGCGGGCGAGCGGCCACCCGGTGTAGGCTGCGGCGCCGAGACGTGACGAAGACGGGGCAGGGCCGGGCTCTCTGGAGTGTAGTGGCCGCCCAAACCTCACAGGCAGGCGATCCGGTAGGTCTCCCTCATCCCCGCGTCAGCTCTTTGGCGGGTTCCCCTTCTCCGTGGATCTCCTCATGGTCTGTGATCTTTTGGGGTGTCTGTTACTTTGATTTCCCGGAGTGCCCACCATCTGCTCGCTGAAATGTCGACGTGCCATTGCTTTCCGCGTTTTCTTTGCTTTAAAAAAAAGAAAAAAGAAAAATCTAACTCATTGCATGCTTGAGGACACCTGGAGTTTGGGTCTGCCGTTGCTTACCAGGTCAAGATAGGGGACCGTGCCAGTGATCCACCAAGTTCAATACTTAATGGCTTCTCGTCTTGTCCGAACTTAATGGGGAGCATTAGAGTGGGAAGATTTGAACATCAGATGCAGGGGATAAGAAATCTTATCAGGGAAGAAGATTATGCTTGGCTGAAGGAGATGTGATGATGAAGCCACTGAAACGGGAGTTTCTGCTGTACAGTTTATCAAGCATTTCATGCAACCTGTAATGGGTGATTATTCTGGCTTGTTCCTGGCGTTTAGATTTTATGCATAGGTCCATTTGTAAAAATCAGAGGAAACGGTGGTTAAATGTTGACGAGGGCTTGGGAGGAACAACAGCCTATAAAAGGCTGCGTCTTTCTCCACCATCACCCCACGGCCTCTCTCTCTCTCTCTCTCTCTCTCGGGTCCCCGGCGGTGCTCACCATGACGGTGACAGTACCTGGTACGCCTCAGTGCACATGAATTTTCATCTCTGCTTCTTCCTTTCTGATCACTGGTGTCTTCGTTCTCTCAATTACCTGTTTCATGTGCCTCTATACGATGTGTTTTGGGCGTTTTGGCCATGCCACCACACGTATATGCCTCATCGTTTCTATGGTGGTAGTATGCAATTCTTTTTAACGGCTGTAAACTGAGCGTTAGAGAATTGGAGACAGTTCATGTGCGTCGTCCTTCGTAGATCATGTGGCACGGGCTTTTCTTCCCGGATCTGTGTTTTTGGTGTTTGTGCCAGAGATTGGCCATTTTTTACCTTTGTGTTGCACAGAGCCGGTTCTCCCTCAGAACAGCACCTCCAGAGACGAGAGCTCGGTGGAGGATGTCGGGTCCTTCAAGTTGGATGGTGGGTTTGTCGTTCCGGACAGCAATGCCTTTGGGCACTCCTTCAGGTCATCTCTCCTAAGCTCTTCTTTTTTCCCTCCTTTCAAGTGGGATGCACATATTGCATTTGAATTGTCATCTTAACCTTCTTTTGTCTTAAAGCTGATGTGCGTTCCATGTTTGATAAAATGTTGGGTCTTTACAAGCATAAAGCACCTTATCTTCTTCTCGTTGGGCATATTTCTTCCTGTTTTCTTGATGTTTAGGCTTTGCTATTTGATCTTTCCTTTCTACAAAATCAAAGCAAATGGACAAGTGCAAAGGAAAGGTCCCCGTTTGTAAAAGGCTCCTTTTTTCTGTTCTCTCTTGATTTGGGGGTGCAGGGATTATGACAAGGAAAGTGAAAGGAAGGCGAGCGTGGAGGAGTTCTACAGAATCAATCACATTAACCAGACCTACGAATTTGTAAGGACACTGTAGAATGCCCACATTCGTGGACCTAGCAATTTCAGTATTTTCTGTGCTATCAAGATTTTAATCCTCACAAAATTTTCTAAAGAGCCTGTGTTCTTCCTGTTCCCCTGAACTGTCAGATCTCGATTACGTTGCTCTACTTTTCCATACTTATGAAAAAAAAATCATTTAATTATATCATAGACACATTTTGATATGAAACATAGAGAACTTCTTTCTCCTTTTACGTGGTTGCCTACGTAAAATGCTATGATCATATTTGTTTTAACAAATAATGTCTTTGTCAAGACAAATTATGCCAAAAGACAAAATGCATTAGACCTAACATATTTATGAGCTGCAATTGAACAGCCCACCATTGTTTACTCCAGACCTATTAATGTTTGTATACAACAAAACTCTGTTTCTAGTTCCCCCATTAACATAGCACTTATCGTTTCGTTGCCCTCAATTGTGGGCCTGTGCTGGTGGTGGTGGGGGGGGGGGGGGGGGGGGGGGGGGGGGTGTTGGTTGGTCTTCGGCACACAAAACGAAAAAGGCCAAGAAGAAGAAGGAGCAGTACCTGAAGCTGGACCGGGCGGTGATGAGCATCTGGGAGTGCTGCGAGCTGCTCAACGAGTTCGTGGACGAGAGCGACCCCGACCTGGACGAGCCCCAGATCGAGCACCTCCTCCAGACTGCCGAGGCCATCCGCAGGGATTACCCCGACGAGGATTGGCTCCACCTCACTGCTCTCATCCACGGTATCTGGCATCTGCATTCCTACCTAGCACCTACCCCTCTCCTCTCATCCAAGCTGGAGTAACGTTATGCTCTCTCTGTTGTCACCATGCAGATCTGGGCAAGGTCCTCTTGCACCCTTCTTTTGGAGGTGAGCCGCAGTGGTGCGTCGTGGGTAAGACCCGGATCTTTCGTCCTTTCCCTTTTGTAGTGTTCTGACAGTGGGCATGCATGTATAGTAAGATCCACCCGTGAATCTAACAAGAAAGAAAGATCTCATAGTTTCTGCAAACGTGTGTGTGCTTCAGGCGACACGTATCCTCTGGGCTGTGCCTTTGATGAGTCAGTCGTACACTACCAGGTAAAGAAAGGACATTGAGCAGATCACCCTGCAGTAATCTTACACTCTGCCAGAACCATCCTCGTTTTAACGCCCGCAAATGGCCGGGCCTTTTGTCCTGGCTGCCGTCTCTGCAGTACTTCAAGGAGAATCCAGACTACCACAACCCTGCATTCAACACCAAGTTGGGAGTTTACGAGGAGAACTGCGGCCTCGACAATGTTGTCATGTCCTGGGGCCACGACGAATACATGTACCTGGTAGGTCGAGACTAAAATATATGCATATCTTGAGTAGGGTGTTCAGAGTTTAGTTCAATCTGCAAAATTAAATGGAATCGATTCATTTGGTTTCGATTGAATTTTTTTTTTTATAATTTGGTTTGGTTTGGTTTAAAACTTACAATTTTGGTTTGGCTCGGTTTTAATACCAATTCACCCGAATAAATTAAATTAGTATTATGTCAATAGAAATTATATAAATTTCTATTTGTTCTTTTATATATAATAGTAAATTATTATAATATTAGAGATAATTTAATCTTGGTAGTTAAATTTATTATTATACTTTGTTTTTTTTACGTTTTCTCTTCACAAATATTATAAGAAGTATGTGTCTATTGATAGATTAATATGTTAATAGAGACTTTGAATATAAACTGAACCAAATCGAATAATTCGATTTCAAACTAAATCGATTCGATTTAGTTCAGGTTGAGAGCTCATTTTGATTTGGGTTGGTATGAGAAAAAAATTTCTTCAAACTAAATCAAACCGAATTGTGTTCATCCGATGATTTAATTAAGAAGAGAAATGCTATGCTCCCGACTGTGTCGGGAGCATAGGGAAGCGCAATGGAGCCGTGCTCCTCCACAGCGCGCCATGTGGAGGAGCAGGGCCCCAGCGCATTAAATGCGTCTTTTGTTTATTATTTTTTTTTTTAGGAGCAGGGCCCCAGCGCATTAAATGCGCCTTTTATTTCTTTTTTTTTCCCACCCTCAAACAATGCACACAAATATCTTTATAGTGCACACAAATACTTATGTAGTGCACACAAATACCACAATAGTGCATACAAATAGTATAAAAATTTGTGTGTATTCTTATACTATTTGTATGCACTATTGTGGTATTTGTGTGCATTACATAGGTATTTGTGTGCACTAGATAGGTATTTGTGTGCACTGTTTGAAGCTAAAAAAAAAAACAGTGCACACAAATATCCTTCTAATGCATATATAAGTATTTATGTGCACAAGATAGATATTTGTGTGCACTATAAAGATATTTGTGTGAACTGTTTTGAGGGTGAAAAAAAACAAAAACAAAAGACGCATTTAAGGCGCTGGGGCCCTGCTCCTCCACATGGCGCGCTGCGGAGGAGCACGGCTCCATTGCACTTCCCTATGCTCCCGGCACATAATATTTCTCAATTAAGAAATGTCATGTTCTGGCTGGACAAGAAAGGAGGGCTGTACATAATATGGGTCTAATATAATTTATGGGTGCAGGTGATGAAGGAGAACAAGACGACACTCCCTCCTGCTGCGGCCTTCATCATTCGCTTTCACTCTTTTTACGGTAATCACATTACTCTTCAATCAGTGCGCCTCCAGTTCTAACTCTTGATGCTGCTACCATACGACTGCCTGAGGACTGAGCGTATCTAATGGATGTCCCCGGCCATGGGGATTCCCTAATAATCTTTCCTTCTCTTTCCTTTTGTAATTGATCTTATTAATTAGCCTTGCACCGATCCGGGGCGTACGCATTCCTCATGGATGATAACGACAGCGAGATGCTCAAATGGCTCCACATCTTCAAGTAATTAGAAAACAGCTAGCCATCTCTCTCTCTCCCACTTCTCTCTGGTTAATTCCACTATTTCCCTGTGTCTGCAAATCACAAATTTCACACCTGCATACACATGCCGATGTTTCACTTGCTGATGATGGTTTTGTCGTGGTGCAGTAAATACGATCTTTACAGCAAAAGCAAGGTGAGGATAAACCAGGAGGAGGTTAAGCCATACTATATGACCCTCGTGAGGTGAGTGGGGTTATATATATATATATATATATATATATATAACCCTTTTGAAGGTCCCTTATAACCACACTCGTCATCAAAGACTACAATAACCACTGGGCTGATCAAAATCATAACTTTTCTAACACATTCACTAGTATTAATTGCAGTATTTCCCTGAGAAGCTGAGATGGTGAATCACCAGAGAAGGCATCGGTGGTAGACAGTAGCCCACCACCTCCTAGTTGCCATTTTTAACCCTCCGAAACATGGATCACCAGCCGCCCTTCGTTTGTCTCTTTCTTCAGTACTTCTCGTGATGTCTCTTTCCTTCGACACTTAGTCTATTATCTTAATCTTAAATTAATGTGAGGCATCCTATGACAGCCTTGGTTGTGTTTGATTTGATCGTTTCGATTGTGTAAAGTTCCAGTACTCTCCTTCCGTCGCCGTCAATGAGCAACCTTTTTACCTGCACTAGTTCGATTTATAAGATTTCAGCCGGCCTCAAGTGTTTCTCATAAGATTTTTTGTGGTGGCTGTTTCTAGCCACCATCGTGCGCTAGGCCCATCATGGCCCAACCCAATTCAGCAAACAAACGTAGCCCTCCCGTAAGGCGTCACGTCTTTTCAAGAACAGCTTCAAGGTCCTGAGGCCGGTCCCTGCATTCGGATACCAGCGGGATCCAAGAGCCGCCTCCGGATATCTTATAGTCTGTTCGGTCAAAGGCTCTCTCTTCCGAGCAACGTCTGCTCGGCGCATGTCGAAACTTCTTCGACACAAGCAACATTTTCTTGCATCAGACATCCGACAGCAAGCCATGTCTCCGGGCACCAGGCATCGAACAACAGGCTTGACCACCGAACAGTTGGCTCAACTACCGAGCAGCAGTTTGGCTCACCGAGCAGGCTATCTGCTCGGTATCTTCTGCCCAGGAGAATCCAAGTAGCTCTTCATCCCCTCGTGGCGGTTATAACGGCTACACCACACGCGCCCCACGATCAAGTGGTGCATTAACTGTAGAGCGTCTCAATGCGTAACCCCCCGCCCCCCCCCCCCCCGCTAAGGACGCTAACGGGCGCGTCCTTCACGGCATTGATCAGGGACGTTCTGTCCATCTCCCTCAACACTTCTGCCTATAAAAGGCTCCGGTAAACCTCCATGCAGAGGTACGCAATCTCAGACACATCTCTCCTGCACAATACTGAACCTTCTTCTTCTAAGCTTTGAGTTCATGTCTAACTTAGGCATCAGAGGGTTCTCCCCGGTTCTTCAACCGGGCCCCCCTGATCTCATTCTGGTTTTGCAAGTATCCGTCCGCTACCGGCGTCCTTCTTCCCTTCTTCCCAGTGTAGGCCTGCTTGGCTTCGGTCCAAGCAGAAAATCATCTCCACACTTTTGGCGCCGTCTGTGGGAACGAACGAGAGGCCATGCGCCCTATCCAAGCATCTTATCTTTATGAGACCCGCACACCTTTATCCTCACTCGGGGGGCTGTGTAGAGGTATTCTTTAGTCTCACATTGAAAGATAGTGAGAACAAGTGTGTGCTTATCAGTAAGAGTCTCACCTCTTCTCCCAAGATGGTTTTTTTAAAGGATAAAACCCCAAGTATGAGAACAATATCTCTTGAGAGGCACACTTAAATCACATCTATTCATTTTTGTTATTCCATATTTTTAACAAGTCTTGATTATGCCTCGATTAAGAAACAAGCCTAAATTAAGCCTATGTTATGTCACCATTTGCCACTAAACACTGCTCAAATAATCACTTCATATTTTGATAGGTCTCTGACTCTCTAGGCCAAGCCCATCACCATTAGTGGGCTCACCCCTCATGAGAGAAGGCAAAGAGGGGGGAAAGGCAAGGTTAATCTCATATGAGATATCATGCTTTCCCTCATCCTCTAGCTATCTTAAAAAAAAAACCCAAGGGGCACAAATAAATAGGTGGCTCATACAGCTTGTTCCACCCCTTCAACTTTTCTCTCTCTACCTTCTCAAGCTAAGTTAGAGTTGAGTCAGACTAACTTGACGACACTCCGAGATTGACTACTTTTTCAGATCATATCATATTTGGTTAGAGACATGACAACACTCAGAGTCAATTAAACCTCGACTAGCCATCTCGAACACTCTCCACCTCGGCCAGTTGAAGTCCTAGGTCAATCAAACTTCAACTGAAGTTTCAAGTTCGTCGGACACTCGATCTCATCATTGTGGTTGACACTATATGCTCACGGATATTATAATTCTTACAGCTACATATTTATTCATATCCACTTGGCTGATGATTCTTTTATATACTTAATCAACTTGATATGATCTCTCTTGCCCCATTTGAGGCCCATTGGGCCCATTTTGTGAAAGGCCAACCCGCTTGTACCGGTCCATGATATGGACCACCAAGGTAGGGTCCGCGAACATGGCCTCTGTCAGGGGTTGACGAGTCATGGTTTCTAGGTCTCAATCCAAGTCCAAATAGATTTTGGACACGTATCCAATTTCAGATGTCACCGTCTTGCTAGAAGACACAATCCCATGGAATAACCCCTTTCCTTGTTACCCAGGAACAGTAGATTTTCTTTGTTAACAGGAAAGCTTATATATATATATATATATATATATATATATATTATAGAATAAGCTGTCTCTTGTTTTCTCAATTATATGTTATTCTTTAACCATGTAAGAACTCCGATAACCAAGGATGATCGTTAAAACTTTCAAACTCTCGTATGTTTTTTAGTCCAAAACCTTCAGCCTTAAACATTACACAAAAATGTGATATACGTCTCTAGACCTGCCCATATATGCCATCTCAGTGCAGTTTTGGAAGTGGGAGACAAGAACGTTGCATGCTTCTTCTGCATGCACACGGTACCGTACGGTCCCCCCCGGTGGTCCTCCGTCACGTTAAGTCCGACGGAGCCCCGCTGCTTAATTTGCTCGGTCCCCCCGATCGACCTACCGCAACCATGTGAATGAGCTCGTTTGTATGTACGTATGATCTTGCACATGCATATATATATATATATACATATCCAGCTCCACCTTTGTTTATTTATGGACAGAAACCTTCCCTTCCGATCGGAGAACCACCACACACATATAACACAGTTGGAGTAGATGAGCACCGTCTGTTGAAGCCAGAGTCTATTGGGACCGACAAAGGCCGACTTCAAAATTATGTTTGATATTTAGATAGATTGAAGATAGAGTGAAGATATTCTCAAAATTTGAAGATATTTTTACTCTATTTTCAGTCTATCCAAATACCAAACATAGAGAATGTCCGAAAAGACATTTAACTTGGGTGTTGATGGAGTTATGGAGAACGAAATTGTCGTTGCTCGATCGGATTTACATAAAAATTAATTCTGAAACATAATTTTTTAGGTCAATATGGTCAAGTCAAAGTATTGAGAAGGGCAAGAGGGAATAGTGAGAAAGACCTGAAAAGTGAACTAGAGTTGAGGTTTTGACTGAGAAATATCCGAGAGGTAGTAAAAATGGCCTTTTTTGTGTCCCCTTACATATGAGCACCACTTTATCTTTATAGGCACCAAGAAGATTGTCTACGGGGGATGGGAACCGGACAGTACTCCACCACACCATCGTCCTCGTCGCCTACTCCAAGTTGAGATCATGGATAGTCTTCAATTATGCCCCTTGGGCTTTAGAGAATTGGCATCTAACCCGCCGTTATGAGGAGATGGAGAGATACAATTGCCTTGGATTGCGAATGTGTACGACGGTTGGTTGACCTTCACAGTGTGAGATCATGGATGTCCATTAGAATATGGCGTCATCATGGGCACCTTCTTTTGGCCTTCATTCTCAACCCAAGGTTCAGCCATCTCGGTGTGACTTCGGTGTTGAGCTATCTTCGGTTAAATGATAGTCGAGTCGAAGAGATAATCGACGTGGAGACGACCACTTGCGAATTGCCTTGGTTGACCCGATCTCATAGACATGGTTGGCCCGACCAAAAGACATCGTGTCGGTAGACTCGACCATGAGATATTATCATGTTTAGTTGGCCCGACCATGTGAGATTGACCCATCAAAAATTTCAGTGGAAAACATGGACCCATGTATTCTAAACAAATACTTCTTGCGTGAGTATATTTGGACTTAGGGTGTATTCTTACGTACATATCCGGGATCTCTAATTACCTCTCAAAATGATCCTTCTCACGTTCCGTGTTTTATCTCGTTCGTTTCCATGTAAACAAATCACATAAAACACACACATTTACATAGCCAGGAAACGACTCGAACTAACGAGGGCACTCCTGCCACGCAAATCGAAGCCCCTGCTTCCACGCGGCGGTCGTGGCACCCTTGTCGAGAACGGCGTGCCCCACCATGTCGTCGGCCACCGGGCACCTGCACACTCGGCCCGCCGCCGACCCACTGTGAGAGGAGTCCCGGCGCCATCCGCCATGCATGGTGTTGCGCCCATGACGGGGCCCCGAGTTGAGGCCGCCCACTCCCCGACATGTATCCACAAGGCTGGAGCCTGCAAACAAGGGCCTCTGGATTCTTCCCATGCCCGAGAGGGAGGCCCACACGCGCCGCATGTTGGACTCCGATGCCAAGAGCCCATTACCGGAGATTTTGTTGATAGACCCGTTTCCCACGGGTGGGGGGTGTGTGGGTAGGAAAATGCTTATTGTTCGGGCACTCGGATAAATGATTTGTTCGGACGTCCGATCTGACGCTGTCACATTGGACAGCGTCGAATTACGTAAGGCCCGCCGCTCGAGCACTACCTAGTGCGACAGTATCAGTTCAGACGTTCGGACAAATTAAACGCTCGGATGCGCGGACATGCAACATTGCTCGTGAGGGTAACATCTATTATTTCCGGGCCCCTCTTATTGGTGGGGTGCCTGCCCGGGCAACACCTGTTACCTATTTTCAAAGGGTAATAAGTAGTATTCATATAAAAGTATTTGGTGCATACTATTTAGAGGTGGTGTGCAACTGTGCATGCTCATCATTATGTGATTGAATGTTTAATTATATTATTGTGATAAACATTCAATTATAAGAGAGTGTGCATCGAATATTTCACTTGTTAATAAAAGATATTATTTGTTAGGATAAGCAATGGTAAGTGCTTGTGTCTGACGTTTGAGTATTTGTTGTTGTGAGGACACTCGGATGTTTAGTATTTCTCTTGTTCCAAGATTGTTTCACAAAACGGATGGAAAATCTTTGAAAAAAAAATAGACATCAAATAAATGTTCTCCAAGATGATCATCAGATTCAATACAATGGAAAAGTTTCAAATTAATGTACGGTGTCAAAGTATGTTCATGAACTAAAAGCTTGATTACTCTACAATTAATTTATTATCATTAAATTTTGAAGAGACCACAACATTCTATAAGTAGTGCTCGGAGACATAATGCATATTAAGTAATACTTGATGTATAATACAAATATTCATATGTATAAATATATATTGTTAGTTTATATAAATAAGGTAAAAATATAAAATAAAAAATATATTTTGATTAAAAGAATAATTAAATATAACCTACCACTATATTTTTTTCTTACTTCTTGTCACATAAGGACTATCAGTGTAATCATCATCTCATTTAAAAGATGGCTTTCTTGCAACCCACTTCATTTTTATATTTCTCACTCATTAATTGTTAATCTTAAATCTTAAATATTGTTTTATGGTTTTATGTGCGATTCTGGGGTATCTGATTCCTTGTTGGGGAGGAGAATAAATAACAAATCCATGACTTGGTCAAAGTTTAGCCCACTAAAAGATGTGGGCTTTTTAAGCCACCCTCACACGGTTCTAAGTTAACCAAGCCAGTGCTCTAGGTGTACGTTAAGTGGATATTTGTATTCCCCAACACCCATATGTTTAACTTATATAAGAGTCCCAACATATGACACGTCACCCTCGTATATACACATTAATCACATAATGCAAATGAAATCAATCTCCTTGCACACACTTACACAAGCATAAAGTTTTACCTCTAAATCTTTATCCAAAGATAAACCTCACAAGAGAAACTTCCCCAACATATAGTCTTTAGAATAAGAACATGATAAGCCAACCCTACCTCCTGCTTGCAAGAAGTCAATTCTAGGGTAAAGTCTTTAGAGCCGATCCTCTGATATTTAAATCAAAGGTAAGTCTTGACGAAGGAAGTAGTGAGAATCAAGAGATTGTTATAAATTTGTGGAGATCAAACGGAGGAGTTTAAAGCCCATAATAAATAAGCCCAAATAAGGGTCCATCTTAAAAATCAAGTGGAACAGCTCATTGCATTATTTTGGTACTTTTCATTTTCATTTTCTAATGTGAAACTAAACTCGCGCATATTTTTCCAACAGAGATAAAAAAGCAGAGAAGTCATATCGAGGAGTGTCGCTAGCTTTTGTCTCCACCTTTACTCGTTCATGTAGCCCTATGTATATAGGGTAGGAAGAAGAGAAACAATTCCTAGAACTACGGTTGTCACATTGAGTCGCGGAGGGAGTCAATGCTCCAAAAATCACGACAACATCGCAAAGTGTGCGTCCATCTTGGACCGGACTCGTGGCCCCGATCGCTTTGCATCTACCATTCAGTTGGTTTGGGCCATCTTGACTTGTTGGGGGCGAGTTGCTATTGAACCAGAGTCAAGTGATCAAGATGGGACAACTACTCACAAGTTCTCACTTGATCAATCGATCTACTGTGCCGTTGGAGGTACACAACGACGGTAATCGATCATTGGGGCCCTTAGTCAATTATGGCATTCTTATGGGTACTTAGCCAGTAGATCCATATTCTAACTATAATGGATTATCGGGGTTAACCTTAATCAACCATAGTGCCTTCGTTCCATATATGAATTTAAATCGATTATGATGTTTTTGTGAGGTACTTAGTTGTTGGAGTCTAGTAGTGATCTTAATCGTTCCGTATTGTACAACTTTTCACGTATAAATATACACATATTTTGTCGTGGGAGGGGGGACGAATATTATCATATTATCAATAGAAAAAAAAGAATAAAGAAGGATAGGATAAGATTTGGAGTCCCTGTCTCGATCGGAATCCGCGCCGGGTCCTGCGCCCTAATGAGGTGGACCACGCTTACCGGACGTACTACGATTCTGATCCGGGCTCTGGCCGGTCCATTACCGTACCCGAAAACTGAGCTGGTTTTTTGATGTGATGAGAATCCGAACTGTTGCTGCACCGCAGCCAACGCTTTTTATCCTTTTTAATAATATACTGTTCCGTAAACCTATTATTCTATTTTGAGACGTATATTTATTGCATAAGGTACAACCTGATAAAAATAAAAATAAAAGTATTGAAATTTATTTTTTAAGTTTAGGTATTGAAACTTTTGTAAATAGTTTTAGCTTCGGCCTTGATAAAAATTGAACAGGACGTACGGAACTCCAACCATGCTAAAAACTAAGAAAATGGGAACTTGTGAGAATTCTTGGGGGAGGTAGACGGCACCAAACGCTCTCAGCGGTTCTCGAGTTCCCATGGATCCGTAGTACGGGGCCTTTGGATCTATTCGCACGTGACTTCGGATGTCAAATCCGGTTAAGACTCCACCGGGTGTTATCGAGTAGACCCGGGATCATGCCCGAGAGCAAGACCCGAGAGCCTCCCCCAGGCCCCAACCGAAGCCGCGAAGCGAGGTCTCCAAACTTGTTATTAAAGCGGTGAAAAATTGGAAGTGGACCTTAAAATCAAGGGAGATTTTTTTAAAAATAACTTTTTAAATAAATATTTATCAAAATATATATAGTTCCAGTATATTTATAAAATTATATTAAATTTAAACATATTTAAATAATTTACACAAATATATTAATTTATGTAATATTTATGTAAGCACTGTAGAATTGTGTCAATTACAATATATGCGTGTAATTTATAGTAGACTTTCGTAAGTTATTATATATTTATATACGTATCTTAAATTTACGTAAATATATACTATTATAATAAAATTCAGTCTTAGAAGTATACGTGACAGTATCAGAATTTTTCTTTTCCCGCCAAAATTGAGATATGTTATACCGCCTAAAATTATCCCCCTTTTTTTCTCTTTATTTTTGAATTTCTTCTCTCTTTATGTGATGTCACCGCAAGCAGCAAATTCAGCGAGATTTAAAATTCAAATCCTCTCCATTTCTCTATTTGGCCTGCCCTTGACAAAAAAATAATATTTTTTTATCCAATCCGCCGCCTCCATCTAAAATATAAGTACTCGCCTCTATTATAATATGCATATCTCATATTTGATTTATTTAGTGTTCCGCATGAAAATTATATTTTCTTTTCTTCTATATAATACTTCTCTATTATTATTAATAACAATCATATCAAATTTAATTTATAATTTATAAATTTATTATAATTAAATATATATTTTATAAAAAAATCGTGCAACGCACGGGTTGAGATCTAGTTATAATATATTTATAAGTTATCTAGGCATAGTTTTGAAAAGATGTTTGAATTCGTATATATTTTGTAATTTTGTTAGAATATATATATATATAGATTAAAATCCCTTAAAACCAAAATTCTAAAACTCAAAAATATCAAATTTCGGATTTCTCAATTTTCCCCAAAGAAAAGGAACAAATAAATACCTAAATCGGAATATCTACTAGCTTCTTTCTTTCCGTCAGCATCGCTATCATCAAGCATTTCCATCAAGTTTTGGGCCCATCTTGGGGCGAAGCGAGCATGCCGTGTGCCTTAAAGCCGCGGGCCCCGCACGGCAACGTTGGTTGGCTCCCTCGCAACCGACAGCACCGCGGGCTCGGACAAGAACGAGTATTCATCTTTTTATCGTCCCGCGATAAAATCTCGGGGGCTCGGGGTCTGTATACCGGGGCGGGATATCGCGATACGTATACGAGACACGTGAGATGCGTCCACGTCCCGCGCGAAATTAAATGTCCTCTGCTGCTTCTTTTTCTGCTCGAAAATATTAGGTTTTTGTGAAATGGGTTATTCCAAATTCGCAAGAAGAGCAAAAAATGGTCACGAGATATTTAGAAATATTTAAAAACCGGTTCTAATCATGGAAGTAATTTTAATTCACAAGTTGGGGAGAGGACCCTGTGTTCATTGTTAGCGGCTAGTACGGCTGTTCATAATATAGTTCTAACTTGAAAATTGAATTGAATCGAGTAATTCAATTCGATTCGGTTCGATTCAAGTTGACAGATCTCATAATTCAGTTTGATTTTTTGTTGAAAAATAAAATGAATCGATGTTATATTAAATATATTTAATAATTAATAATATCATAAAAAAAATATAGCTCAATGGACTAGTGCCTTCCATTCTCACGGGGTGATCCGTCGACCGGCTTTTAAGTGTGTGTGTGTGTTTTTTCTCGGTTCAAATTGAACCGATTCGATTCGAACATAATTTTTGATTCAACTAAAAAATAAGATGAACCGAACCAAACTGAATCATGTTCACCCTTAGCAGCCACACTTTTTTTAAAATCTCTATCTTTGGATTCGAATATCTTAAACTCCTCATAGATCTCAGCATCATTGTATCACGCTTCCCCCTCATTAAAAAAATAATTAATTACTACATTATGTCATCTTTTCCTTGCGCAGCAATGAGTTTTAAGTGACATTTGTAGAACACCTACTACCAAAGATAAAAAAGTTATGAATAATTCTATCCACGGACAGTGGTGATGAGGCGAATTTTGAATTTGTATCTGACTATTGGATTGTCTTGGGATTTGAAAAGTTGAATGGCGATCTTAGATATCAGGAAGATAATCTACAAAAGGAAATAAAGATCAGGAGGTTTTAAGATTGAGATTTCAAAAAAAAAAAATGTGATGTTTAAGTAAGAATTTGACAAAGAATAAGGTAGTGAGTGATTCGAGATCACTTTCTACCGTAGATTGTGTGTAAAATCTTGCATACTCCTAGTTTGAAGGGTTTTTTCTAAAATTTATTTTAATAGTTAAGCCTCTCCAATGGTTGCATTTACCAAGGCTATAGTTATGGCCATAGTCATGTATGATAATTGTGTCAATCATAGACAATCTATCATTATCTTCTTCTTTGAGACTTTACTACTCTTAATTAGATAACTGTTGTTTAATGTGAGATCCGCTACTTTTATATTAAACAAGAGTGTTTGTCACTTCACTTTCATTGAACTAAAGCTCCTCCAAATTTATGACCTACTTGCCGAGCTAAATATCCTCAAGACTATAAGTTGTCCAGATAAGCTTTACTACTAAATTTGTTAGGTTGAGTACATTCTGAGCTATAAGCCATCAGGGCAATGTCTACCAAACTAAGGTCTCCTGGGGTAAGGGTCTGGGTGTGGACCAAGTTAGTTTCTTAATTAGCACATGTTAAGATGTTATCTTAGGTGTTACACTGTCAAGCTATTCTCCTAGCGTCAACACTAGGCTAATTATATAATAGAATCATATAATTACTTTTTAATACATATAATGTACATATTATATAATTTATTATAATTATATAAAATTCAATTTATTCAAGTTAAATGATTTGATTCGATTCCAAAATGTGTGAAAGCGCGATTGAATCAAATCAGAGTGAACCAACCAATTTGGTTTGGTCGTTCTTCAATTTGAACTAAAGTTTAAACCGTCCTTGTGGAGGCCATTTCTTGCCTCCTAGGTTCATAAGCTCATCAAAGATTCCGAGCAACAACGTGTCTCCGAACACCGAACAAGGCCCTCTCCCTTGGAGGCCTCCGAGTAACTCTGAGCAGGGCCGCACCAAACACCGAACAACAGAAGGCCGTCAAACACTGGGCAACTTCACCGAGCAAATCTAGAGCTCCTGTTTAGCACCTTCAAATGGCAATCATGGCAAACGGCCCTTACCCTCCCAACAATATTCAATGCGACGGTGCTACACATCCTCTCATAGCTTGGAGCAGTCATGGCGCAAAGTTCTATGAGACATCTCGAGCAAACAACCCCTGTCTTGAAAACTCAACAGTCGCAACTACCAAACACCAATCATAAGGGACGTGTCAGGACTCTTCAGATCCTACGCCTATATAAGGAACGATAACATTCACGCAAAGGCACAAGAACTAACTTTCACTACCGCCTACACACGAACACACACCAGAGAACCTCTCCTCCTCCACGCTTCTCTCCAGTACTCAACTCTGACTTGAGCGTCGAAGGATTCTCCCCGATTCCTCAACCCGGTCCTCTTGATGTTTGCTTGATCTTGCAGATAATCGTCCCAATCAGATGGACTTCTCTTCTCTTTCGGAGGATTTGCTCGGCTCATTGTCGATCAGAAAAAAAATCACCACAACCTACTAAGGGCCCCTTCCTTAGAATGGTAGTTTAGGTGCTCGTAATGTTTCGTGGGTCTCGTTTTATAATTGGATACCAGTAGGCAAACAGTATGACTGGACTTTTATCCATTGGGCTGAGCTTAATAATTATGTCTTATAGATTGAGTTAGAGGGTTGGAATCCTCCTCTCTAAGTAATAATACAAAGTTATAACATAAATATAATTTAATGGTGGGAGATACAAAGTTATAACATAAATATAATTTAGTGGTGGGAGATTGAAACATGATACTGATTGACCTATATTTAATTTTAAAATCACACCGTGATTTTTTTTTTTTTTGGCCTGGTCAACAAAGTCATTAGGAAAAGTAGATCAGATTCTGCATTAACAACAGAGAATCCAAACCCAAGAAAATTTTCATCTACGATCGAGAAATCAAACTATGGCCATTCATTTAATTTCAGGGTACGACCTCCCATTAGATGATTTGAAACTTTGTGCTTATATGGAAACACAATTGTACCATAAAGTAGTCCTATTTCATCACTCGACAAACCGAGTAGCACAATATGCTATGATAATCCTGTTTTCTTGCATGGCCTGGGAGAATCTTTTCTATGTAGCTTAATTTACCCCTCTCTTTTTGTCGATTTGCTATAACCTACGGCTTTCAGGTCATAATGGGACCTCCTACTAATTCTACCAAGATTGATCATTTGATGGATTTTGCGACAATATAGAATTTTTAGCGGAAAAAAAATATACATAGTCAAAATCTTGTGGTGTCTCCTAGATCTTTTATTATATTATGGTTTACTAATATGTTAGATAACTTTCGGTCGATTTTCCTTTTTCCTGAGAAATAAATAATCTTTAGAAGTTTTTTGCATATATACTTTTTGTCAATAATAGAGTTTTGAGATAACCCATACTAATTTTTATTCGAACACGTATTCTTACCTGTGGTGGATGCAGAAATTTAATTCAGTGGAATCATTTCAAAAGTTAAGGTGCATTAATGAGTTTTGTGTTAAAGTTCAATAGAGTCACTTTATATAGAAACATTTTCAGTCAACTCAATTTAACAGAAAAAATTATACCCATTAATAGAGTTTCAAATTTTCAGTGGAGTCACGTGACTCCACTGACCTCTTCATAGGTCTGCCACTGATTCTTCCTACTCGTAAAAGTCATGAGGCCCACACTTGAGCTCCTCTCAACCTTTATTAAGAAATTGTGATGAGGAAGGAAAAAGTAGAAAGAGAACATGTTTCATGAATATATAATAATGTGATTAAATTTGTTAGATGGAAATATGGGACGTTAATTCTAGAGGCCGAAAAGGTAGTGTGATTTGAACCGTCCAATCTAAATATTTTTTAGATTTCTAATAGAGGTAGTTGAATGCTTAGGTGCGCATGTGTAGTGTCCGAGAGAAGGCACCAAAAAGGGCTCTCGTCAGACCTCTATCAATCCTCTTATACGTACCAGAAAATTTTAGTGTATTTGAGATTCATATTTATATTTATTTTTATTGGAAATAGATATAATATACTCTTAATATATTAGTCAATGAAAAAATAAGAAGTGCAAATACAAATATAAATTTCAAATGTGATAAAATTTTCTATATACATATTATTTTGAGTTTTTCTTACTCTCGACGATCCAATTTCTACCCCTGATTGTAAAGAATTGGGGTGAATTTTTTTTAACACTTATGTATATACAAAAATGCAGTTAAAATGACCGAACCCCGTCCTGCGGGGCTCTAGAGGATCTCATTTCGATTGTAAAGACATGCTAAGTATGTACTTACACAATTTCATGTGTAACTAGGTAAGTATGTAAATCGTGTAACTGTGTAACTTACCCAGTTACATAGGTAGGGAGAATTTATAAAATTTCTAGATAAATAACTAGATAACTTCTTCTAAAACTATGCAAATATATAACTAGATAAGCCATAATTACAGAGTTACAAACTTATAAAATTTTTATTTAGTTACTGAGTAAGTGTGTAACTGTGTAAGTACGTACTTACACAGTTACATAGTTACATGTGTAACTGGGTAAGTTACACAGTTACATAATTTACATATTTACTCAGTTGCACATGTAACTGTGTAAGTACGTACTTACGCGGTTACTCACTTTTGGTATATTACGAATATAACTAGATAAATCTTTCTAAAACTATGTAAGTATATAACTAGATAAGCCATAATTACAGAGTTTCAAACTTATAAATTTCTATTTAGTTACATAGTTACATATGTAAATGCGTAAGTATGTAATTACATACTTACACAATTACACGATTTACATACTTACGCAGTTACACATGTAACTATATAAGTACGTACTTATGCAGTTACACACTTGGGTATATTATGAATTAAAATAACTAGATAATTCTTCTAAAACTATGTAAGTATGTAATTAGGTAAGCCTTAATTACAGAGTTACAAACTTATAAAATTTCAATGTAGTTACATAGTTACATGTGTACTGAGTAAGTATGTAATTATATACTTACATGTGTAACTGGGTAAGTTACACAGTTACAGAATTTACGTACTTACCCAATTGCACATGTAACTGTGTAAGTACGTACTTACGTAGTTACACACTTTTTGTATATTACGAATTAAAATAATTAGATAAATCATTCTAAAACCATGTAAATATATAACTAGATAAGCTATAATTACAGAGTTACAAACTTATAAATTTCTATTTAGTTACATAGTTACATGTGTAAATGTGTAAGTATGTACTTACATGTGTAACTGGGTAGTTACACAGTTACAAGATTTACATACTTACATGTATAATTTGGTAAGTTACACAGTTACATGTGTAACTGGATAAGTTACAGTGTTACAAGATTTATATGTAAGTGTGTCAGTACATACTTACACACTTTTGGGATAACAGTTACACACTTTGAGATAACAGGGAGGATAACGGGGCAAAAGTAAGGACTTAAAAATAAGTCCTGCATAAAGCAAGGACTGCATGGCTTTGGAAAAATTGATAGGAACCTAAATTAATATCAGATCCCTGCTAGGGACTGATCATTAATTCTCCCTTTAATCTTTTACATTTAGTATTCATAAGTATTTCATACATTAACAAAAATTTAAAAATAAATAAATATTAATATTTCATATTTATAATAAAATTTTAATAATTCAAATATTTTAACAAATATATTATCGAGTATCTTATAACGAGTTGTTTGCGAACATATTCGAGTCGAACATATCTCTGTTCAAATTCAACTCGTTTATGAATCAAATTTATATTTTTGTTCAAACTCGATTCATTTATCTAATAAACGAGTCGAATTTCGAACTACTTATCAAGTGTATTAATTCGTTTGTAATTCTAAACTCTCCTAGCCGTCGTGCCGTGTTTATTCCCTTACCATTAATATTACCTGTCAGCCTCAAATATATGTGGTGGGATTTGTGTGGATGTAATATTTACTGATCTCACCCAAATATATTTACCGGTAATAATTATCCACCTCTGAATGGACAATAAAATTTTCCCTTGTTCAATTATTACTTTCTCACTAATTTCTCGTTCCCAAAACACGAGAAAACATGGCCACATTAATTTGTCGAAATTAATATAAACGATGGAGAGCATTAGCGACCACCGGCCTGTAATGCCGACGAGGACATGTGCTCTCTTTTTGCATGGGGCCTCGCTGTGTCCCAGGAACGCCATTTGTTATCCACTTTGATATAAGGTTTGAAATAATATGAAATAACAATTAACAAAGCTATACTTTGCAATCATATTATTATTATATGACATTTAATATCTAAGTATTGCTATATTAATTTTTCGACCTATTTCCCATTTTCCATGTCAAGATGGGAATGTCATGGGAAAATGTGTGGGAATAAACTGTTCAACTATGTTATATCAAGTATCATGCAATACTCAAACTTCGCATGGACCCGGGTACTACTATGTTTTTTTTTTGTAACGAGAAAATCTCGTCCTGTGTGATTTTATGGATTCAAGATTTAGTGTTCGTGAATTTCGAGATCAAGACTTGACAGTTCTTATTTTCCGTGAGGTACTACTATATTACGTTTGCTGTTATATATGAAGATAAGTTTTATTCTTTAGCCATATCAGACTTCTTTATCAAAAGTCTGTATTTCTCAATATTTTCCAGTTAGATAATAGTATTTTTTTAATCTAAAATCATTTTTTTCTCAACCAAAGGTGAGTATTTATCAACCAAAATTTATTATCATTAAAAGCATAGGTTGGTATTTTAAAATCTTAATTATAAGAATAGTGTTTCTTAGTGGAAATCAATATTATCACCTCAAATTATTTTTAAAATCAACATTTTTGTACCCTAAATATAGTTGTCAACTATCAACCAAAGTTGGTTGTCAACACTTAGTTAGTAATTTCTTAGTCAAAATTTAATATTTTTGTCGACCACCTGTCATCTGCTACTAGCCATTGTCATCTGTTGCTATCGATGATTGCCATTGCCACTTATTATTACTATTGTATTTGCCACGTACAAGTGATAAGACCTAATAAAATTTTTTTCTTACAACTCAACTCAATCTTATTACAAGAAATTATTAAGCATTTCCCTTTGATCATTGAGTTCTCTGTACCATAAACCCAAACCTCATGGTGATTAATGAAATCCACCTCCACCTTCCCCCATCCAAAAAGCAAAAAAGAGAAATATTTTACACCTCAAAAAAATATTTAGTCTCAAGTATCAACCCACATAAGATAGGAGGATGTGGCAGTGGCGGAGCCAGGGGGGGGGGTCAAGGGGGGGCAATTGCCCCCCCCTTATTTTTGTGTATAATTTTTTTTCCTTCTTAATTTTTTTGCATAAAAATTCTCCTTATGTTGGGCATGTGAAGATGGGTTTTAACTTTATTAATTGCCCCCCCTTGCATAGAGTATCCATCAACAATTATCTTATTAATTGTCCCCTTCTAAATTGTCCCCCCTTCTAAATATTTTTAGCTCCGTCACTGGGATGTGGGTCTCGTTGTTATGTGAGAGTTGTTTGATGCACACCATTATCTCTAAAATATACGCACACACTTATGAGAGATTCGGTGTCCCATCATATTAATGCGATAAATATTTAATAAAATAATATTTGTATATATATATATATTTTAAATATATATCAAATAATTCTCATTATGTGAAAAATGAAGTTTATTTATTTGTGTGTGTGGATGACCGGTCGAGTACTTTCCCGACCGATGACAAAGCATTTCTCAACAAAAAAAACCCGGTTCAGTTCGGCTGATTCTGGATCAGACGCGTGCAGCGAAAGGACGACAGTCTCGAGGACCACCATCGTACAGGGTCCAGTCTGATCCATTCCAGAGCTCGCACGTGTCCGCAAAAAGCATGCGCCGTGGAAAGCAGGAAACTTAAAAAAGTGGAAACCAAGTGGGGTAAAAAATAGGAAGCCGGCAAAGTGTACGGCCCAGAGAACGCCCCACGTAGTGACGCGTGGCACAATCTGAGCGCACCGGTCGACGCCAGGTTTACACGTGTCCCGGCTTCTGCTGTTCACCGCAGAACGGACAGGGGAGCCGACGGCTCCCCGTCTGTATGACCAACAAGGCGGAAACACGTGTCAACTGCTTTAACTAATTTCGGGGCACAGGCGTCCGGACGTTGGGTGCTTTCCACGGGGGGCAGACCTCCTCCGTACGAGGCGCCCCGCCGGCTCGCTCGGCTTTGGCTCTCTCCCGACCGGAGCTGTCGGAAGGCGATCTCCCCATCTCTGGAACTTTCGGAGCGAAACCCGTGAGAACGAGAAGACGGTAAAGCTTGTAAATGGGATGGGTCAAGTGAATTTATTAGGTAAAAAAAAAAAACTTTTCAAGAAAATTTACTACACACCCTTCTTTGTTATCATGTGGAGGTGCTGCAATCCTTTTTAATTAAATAAATTGCCATCAAGTCCGCAAATTTTTTTAATACTGTTCACTAATCCCTCCAATCTAACTATTTAATCGAAAATATCCCAATCATATAAAAATATATGTCCTGGTGATTAACATATGTCATGGTTTTCTAATGATATGCCCGACCCAATAGACATGGCTTCAATTGGGTCATCTTCTGGTCGACGAATATCTCGTCCATCTCGTAAAAGGGGTGTTAGAATTTATCTCCCGAGTGTCCGAAAACGTTCTTCGAATCCATTACGCCCGATAGACAGTATTAATATGCCAGTTCACTCTCCAACTTTGGATATGCGTATGAAGGTTATGACCGTTGCTGACCTTGTCAAAGCGGAGAATATATTCATGTCTGGTTATCGATTTGATCAAGAGATGCCTGAGATAGAATCAGATGATGATAATATGGAGCGGTGTTCGCGACGTCCAGGTTTACGTCTTCGGCAGTTCTTCGGTGAACTATTCATGAGATAGGTCGTCCTTGGAGTTTTTAGATTGGTTTTATTCTGTTGGTTATCTGTACTTGAATTTCCTCTTGTTGTTACAACCTCTTTTTATTAATAAATTTAGCCTTTCTTGGCCTTAAAAGTAAAAAATAAAAATAGACATGGATCCAAATCCGATGGTGCCATGAGTAAGAGAAGAGAAGAGAGTGAGTTTGGAGAGTACTTTTTTTCAAGGCAAAGGAAGATCAAAGAGCACAACTAATTAATCGAAGATAAGGAATGTGCCAATACTACACTCTCTCCTCTTCTCTACTTTCTCTCTCTTCTTCCTACATTATTTATTATTTTAGGCTGAATTTAAAATTGACTTGATTGTTAGAATTTACTCAAACAATTCTTTCTCAAACTAATTAATCTTTTATCCTTTCAAGTCGGAATCATCCGAGCACGCAAAAAATGCTGAGTTCCCCCATAAACCAAACAATTCATTAATCAAGGCCTAAGCTCGGGCTCCTCAAGGTTGGCATATAATTAATAGCACCACGAAATCATTGGCCTCATATTGACGTCAAATGTGAGAATCTTGTCACTATCACGACTCCACCTAAAAGTAGGTGCACAACTCAATTTGTGATGCTTGGGAAGATAAGGTGACCATCAGGCCATAAACCCTTACCACTATAGTCTCCCTTGAGCAATTCAATACTTTCACTTAGGATTCATTTGGTTGCATGTAAAACAGTTTCAGAGGGAAATAATTTTTCACGGAATAATTTTTACGTGAAAATGAAAACGTAATTGTCTATTTGGTTGTTAGGAAAATATAAAATTGTATGGAGGAGTATGAGATCTTATGATCTACTCAAATGAGAGAGAGTCATATACTCCTTGTGTATTAACACTATCATCAAAAAATTTATTTTTTATTTTTAATATTTTTTAAAAAATAAAAAAAAAAAAAATAACTAATAAAAATAAATAACTTTGACAAATATAATTTAAAATAGGAGAAATAAAATAAAAATATATTTGAATGAATAGTATTCTACATATATTTTAATTAAATAGTGAAAAATAAATTAACTAATAAAAAATAATTAAATTTGACAATTACTATTTAAATGAGTGGAACAAAAATAAAAATTCATGTTGAATGAATAGTGTATATACATGGGTTGGGCAAATGGGGCAGTCGCAACTACAAAGCTTCTGAAAATGGCATCCGTGCTTTTTGCGCGGATGCCAAAATCCAGCCATATTAGAATTTGGTTTTTCAAATTTTGCTTTTACAGGATAACAAATGACATAAAAAGTTTAGTTTCCTGAAAACTACTTCCTCACCCGAGTTTTCCGTGCAAACAAACGGACCCTTAGTAGAAGGCCAACTTGGAGTAAGTAGTCAAGAGATTGGCTGCTCTCCCCGAGCTCGTGGGGGGCCCTTACTACTCCACTTCCCAAGTTGGAGGGAATCTCTCAGAGGTCATCTAAGAACCACCTCGAGTAGCGTTGACCGCATCAAAATCATCTCAATTGGAGGATGTCTTCGAAATGAAGACAAATGCCTCCGACAACATCTCTTCTCCTCCGCCCAAGATATCGCGAACAACCTCTATAGCACAACAACAGTCCTCCATCGCCACGACCCTTGCAACAACCAAGGGGTTTAAGAAGAAGTTGAAGGATGCCTACCTGTTGATTGGGCAGCTCTTGAGTTCGTCCACCGACCCTGGCACACTCCTTATATCGGAACCATCGACTTATTCGACCACTTGAACCAGTTTAATACCATGCTATCCTTCTAAAGGGCTTCTAATAAGGTTAAATATCAAAATTTTCTGACCATAATATTCGAGGGAGGGAGGAGCAAGGAGGGGCAACTATTTTGTTCAAGACTCTTTCTTTGAACTCCACCTTGTCATTCTAGATGTTCGACAGACATTTCTCCAAACATTGCCTAACATACTCTAATTTTGACGTAGATCAAGGACTATATTTTTAGCAATATAAACCTCAATTCTAAAAGATTTCACTGAATTGTGTGAAAGATACTGTCATCGTCATTTGCTGCCACCAATTGTCAAACTATCATCACTCTATCTAACGTCGAAGTTGTGGGTGAAAAGAGTGGAGAGTGCTTCATACTAAGAACACAAAAAAATGTCTGCATGAACATTTGTTTGTGTTTACACCACGTATCCACCCGCGCAAGAACATAAGTACGTACCAGACTGAAGACTCATTGTTTTAATATTTGTTTCTTAAAAGAAGATTAGAAGGTTAATCATTTGCGGGTGGAGGCTTCTTTGTGTCAAAATGGTGTGAATTACTTTATAGGAAGAACATGAACAAAATTTGAGATAACATCTGTTCGTACTTATTAATTAGTCGAGCTAAGAAAGATTAAAACATGAATCGAAGTACGGTACTCAGAGGTTGTATCATGTATGTTTTAGATTGAAGAAGATATGGAATTGACGAGTTGTGATCTTCAGCGAGAAAAGAGGTACGGTTGCAAATTTACAATGACCTCATAACGTTTAAAATATGTGCTCGAAACATAGTTATTTTCCGTATACAACAAGATTTGAGATGTCATAAATTCAAAAAACCCCGAGAGAGTCAGAGAGATCTTGATTTTAAAAATTGAAAAAATTTGTGACGCAATTGACTCGAGAACTCGCAAGGGTTAAGACAATCTGACTTCAAGATCTAAAGTTGCGTGTTTAGAAGGTGGATGGAGATAGAAAATGAGATTCTCAATTATTGAGTCGACTCATGAGATGTGCTTGCAAGATATTTATTTTGAGATGAAATTCTCAGAGACTCTTCAACACTCGATTTTGGTTAATGAAAATAAAAGGAATATAGAGGGAGGGAGAGAGAAGGAGTCAAGAACTTATGTCGAGAGGTCTCACTAATTTCGTACTCTACATGTAATTTTATATATGTAAGTTGAGGGGAGATGGATAATTTTTGGAACCGTTGTTTCAGAGTGTCATTATTGCTTTGAGCTTCGTAGAAAATATCACACAATGCAACATTGACTGTGCACTGATCTCACCAACAATTGCGAGTTGTGACTGAAATTTGTTTTCACGATCTCTTGTACAGAAGAGCCGACTCTTGAGAACCGGCCTTCCATCTGATGTCTTTTGAGCCAACTCAGGTCGTATCCACCTACTAGGCTTAAGTGGTTGTTGGGTCATGGTTTGGTCGAGATCAGCACACCACTGACACTAGGGGTGTTCACTATTCGGTTCAAACCGAAAAATCAACCGAACCGAGCGATTCGGTTTGGTTTGGTTCGGTTTGAATATGGAAAAGATTTGGTTTGGTTCCAAACCAAATCGAAAAAGAAAATTTGGTTTGGTTCGGTTTCTAACTTTTAGAAACCAAACCAAACCGATTAAATCGGATTGTAATAATAAATTTTAATTTGTATATATCTATCAAAAATTTTCAATATATTTACATAAAAATACATATTATGGAGGTTAATATGGTCATCAACATTTAATACTTCATTTCAAATATTATTTGATAGTGATTTATTAGAGAAACAAGTGATTAAAATCTTATTTAAGACTAAGAGAATCTAAATGCCCATTTATTTTCAAGTTAGGTTTCAAGGGACTTCGCGGTTTGGTTTGGTTTGGTTTGGTTTCCTAAAAATCTCTTATAAACCATGAACACTCCTAACTGACTCCATCAGGTTGTGAATAACTCACATAGTTTTTTTTTTCTTCTAATTTTTAGTTTTTTTTGGGTAAAGGCCAAAGGTGGCCGAAGTATTTTATTAATAATCAAAGATTCTGACAACCAGAGACATAACCAAATACAGATCAACAACAGAAAAAGACTATCTAAAATTTCATAGAAGATCTATTTCACGAATGAGTTCGCCGAAGAACAGTCTGAGGGCGTAAGCCCGGTCGACGTGAGCAATGCTCCATATCTTCTTCATCCGAATTTATTTCTAATGTCTCTTAATCAAATCACGTTAACTTTTAGTTTTTATCGAGTTGGTGCAGTTTGTCTAGAAAAGAACCCGTTAATTTTTACAATGTCGAAAGTAGGATTAGAAGATATGTTACAACTTAGAAGATGACCATTTCCTTTTATAGAAGAAAAGGCAAGGGAAAATCTTTCTACACGTCGCAAGGGTTTACTTTACTTCAACCTTAGACATAAGTGAGATAAATCTCATAATATATAAATATTACGAGGGCCACTTTTATACTTGAGGCAGGGTAGAATTATGTGTGTTCTCAAAGTTATATGCATAGCTCTTCATAAAGCTTAAACACGTTTGTTCGGGGAGGAGGCATCAGAATCTAGGAAAGTTCAAACTATATATCAAAGAGTTAGTTTATTAGGTGGATAAAATTGTAGAATTATGAAAAAAATCCTGTAAGAAATCTTTAGAAATTACGTAACTACCCTGGCTAAAAAATGGCTTCTAGATGAAGACGAGGGAGGTACTTTCTGGACTTTGGAATCGATTCTTAAAATAAAAAAAATAATAATTGCTTTGAGGAACAAGACAAAGAAAGCCTGAAGACTACCGAATGCGACAATTGTTCTTCTTTCAAAAGATAGATTTGGGTGGGACTTCTTTTTTTGCTAAACTGGATCCACAGGAGATTTCTAGAAGTGATTAATATTGGCATACTCTTTTTTTAAATAATATGAGAATTTGATCATTAAATATACGATGAGATCTTTCACTATTGGGCTCCGGGTTTTAATATATCTTTTAATTATAGTTAATCTGCAGCCCACTTTATCCATTAATAAGCTATCCACGACTAAGCTATATGTGAATACTTGTTAAATACGATATCTTAAGATAAGATTGTCGTTAGTCTTAAATAGGCATAAAGATGAGATGGATAGCATGTTATCTTTGATATGTTTTGGCTAAGTTAATGTCCGCAAGTAATTAAAAAGTGACAATAAGAAACTTATTTGTAAAATCACAACCTGTTATTCACCTTAATTAAAATAACTTTTCTATATGATCTAAATAAGCAAAATAACTAGATACTAAAGAGGTTCGCACTTTATCTATATGTTTTTATTATAGTTAATCAACTCACTTTTTCGATTAATAAGCTATCCGCGACTAATTTATATGTGAGTAGGGTCGCACCAATTCAGATCTTTCTCTTATTTAGTAAGATATCTTAAGATAAGATTATTGTTCTGTCTGGCATATTATCTTTGATGATATGACTCAAGATAACACTAATAAATTATCCGAGAGGTTTTGAGTTCAAATTACTTATCAACAAGAATAACCTTATAACAAAACTAAAAATAAATTATCAACCTCTGCAACCTAAATAGGACATTAATTATAGTGTCTATAAAAGACTATCCGAACCCTTTTCTTTAAAAAATAGAATAAAAATTTTATTGATGGAAGTAAACGCAGGACATGAAGCCTAATACAAAATTAAGGGCATTAGTAACGCAGGACATTGAAGCCTAATACAAAATTAAGGGCATAAGTGAGACGAGGGACAATCGGAAACAGTTTCTAAGGACAACAAGAGTAAGAGAAAAATCTGTTGTATTTTTCTCATATATTTTTAATATATATTGAACATCTCATATTAATCAAGAGAAATGTTAATGTTGGACGTTCGGAGACACAATAATTTGCTCGAGTGCTCAAGCTGCCGCATGTGGACAACGCCCCTATTCTACCCCACATCGTTAACAGATCATATGTCTAGCGCGGCGGTAGCGCTCGCCGGTCCGAGCCAGGTATATTCTGACAGTTATGGTGTCTCCAATAATCACATATGTCTGTCCACATAACCAATAAACAACTAAAATTATAAAAATTGCAACAAATTTTCTCCTAAAATAATGAGTTATATGTAGGAGCAAAAGAGATGTACGCCATGGAGATGATTCTCTAATAATTATAAGCAAGATCGACCTAAAAAAAATACATAAAAATCGAGGATCGGAGGTAAAGAATCTGAGTAAAGCCAACAATGGTCCTCTTCAGCGTCATTTTCTTCCAGATCAAATATAATCTATATATTTATTTGCATTGTCTCAGATTGATATTAATTAATAATAATCAAAGGGTCACAAAACTGCACAAAAAGAAAGAAAAAGAAAAAGAGAAAAGACGAACACTGCGCGCCGAGCCTTCAAACTTCTTCTCCTCATCCTCAGGCGTGGCCTTTCACCGGACTCCGGACACGTCAACACCCCGGTCAAAATTTTTTTTCCGCGTTCGCCCTTATCCTATTTTTATCGATTAATTAAGTGGCCAGGTGGAAAGTGGAAACAAAACCGCGACCATCTCGAACGGCCCCCTCCTCCCACCCCCCACGCAGCAAATCTACGGAAACGTGTCGACGCGCATGTCTCTCCACATCCCCACTTGGCCCTCCCGTCCCGTCGCCACGTACCTCCAAAAACCCACCGGGTTCATCAAAATTCCATTCCTACCCCTGTCTCGTCTTCCCAAATTCTCGTCCCCTCCTCCAATTTCACGTCGCGGTTCGTTCTTTTTCTCGCGCGACATGACGATATTAACTAACGGAACCCCGGATGCTCGCGTCCGTTCGCGGTCAAAATCTCCGCCCCCGGCCCGAGCCGTCCCTCGGGCTTACGATTGCACAATTTCGATTATACCCCTCAAACGTAATTTTTTATAGGTTTAATTTTAACCGCGGGAGGGGAGTGGTGGTCTAAAAGTAATTATAGGGAGTTGGGGGGGTCTGAAAGTAATTTAAACTTTATTTTTCTTTAACCTTCCCACCGCCTGTGCCATTCAAACGGCGCCGGTTATTTTTTATAGATTTAATTTTAACCGCGGGGGGGAAGTGGTGGTGGGGAATCTAACCATGGTTAGTTTAACTCGACCCACGTCCACCCACCCTTTATATTTCTGCCGCACCGCCATGGAAACGAAACGCAGACTTTTTTGGTGGTGTTCTTCTGATAGCTCGCCGACGTAGTTGTGAGTTGTGAGAGCGACTGCAGAAGCGACCGGCGGTGAGGAGACAGCAACGATGATGATCGGGGAAGGGTTTCGCCCCGCCCCGGCGATCCAGGTGCCACCGTGGCCCGTATACGATCCTCTGCCCGTTGCCGGCGGTAATGGCGTTGTCGGAGGTGGTGGCGGCGGCGGCGGCAGCGCAGGTGAGTGCTCCCCTTACCTTCTTGGGGATGGCGCCTTCACCGCCTTGCAGCGGTTCCTACCTTCGAACGAGCTCTATCTCTCAGATGAGGGAGTGGAGGAGTCGGACGGCCCGGACTCGCCTGTGAACGCTTACTCCTGCGACGAGTTCCGTATGTACGAATTCAAGGTGCGGCGATGCGCGCGGGGGCGGTCGCACGACTGGACCGAGTGCCCATACGCGCACCCCGGCGAGAAGGCGAGGCGGCGGGATCCCCGGAAGTTCCACTACTCGGGCGCCGCCTGCCCCGACTTCCGCAAGGGCAGCTGCAAGAGAGGGGACGCCTGCGAGTTCGCCCACGGGGTGTTCGAGTGCTGGCTGCACCCGGCCAGGTACCGCACGCAGCCCTGCAAAGACGGCGTGAACTGCCGCCGTCGCGTTTGCTTCTTCGCCCACACCCCGGAGCAGTTGAGGGTGCTCCCACAGTCTCAGCAGCAGCAGAGCCCCAGGGCGCCGGCGGTGCCGGAGTCTTATGACGGCTCTCCGCTACGGCATCACCACGCCGTGGAGGCCTTCTACCCCAAGAACCTGTTTTCGTCCTCGCCCACCTCGACGCTGATCTCGCCGCCCTCTTCGCCGCCGTCCGACTCGCCGCCGCTCTCGCCCAACGCCCCTTCCCCGTCCGTCCGCCGTGCCACGTTCCCAGTGGGATCACCTATGAACGACGTGCTGGTTTCCCTGAGGAACTTACAGCTGAACAAGGTGAGGTCGACCCCTGCCTCCTGGGGCCTGCAGGTCGGAAGCATGGCTTCCCCACGAGGTATGGGCATGAGGCCCGGTTTCTGTAGCCTTCCGGCGACCCCCACCCAGACTTCGATGCTTAACAGTGGTCTGCTGGAAGGGTGGGAGCAGCCGGTGGAGAGGGTGGAGTCTGGGAGGGACCTGAGGGCCAAGATCTACGAGAAGCTGAGCAAGGAGAACCTGTCGGAGAGGCAGGATGAAGATGGGGCTGCGACGGGCGCCGCTGCCGCGCCCGACGTGGGTTGGGTTTCGGAGTTGGTGAAGTGAAGTGGGTTTCTGGTCCCGTTGTGCGCGGCGGGGCGGGTGAGTGAGTGGGGGGGGTTTATGCGGGCTTTACGCTACGGCTGTGCAGGTGTCGTGGTGGGAAGCGCTTTTTTTCCTGCTATAGAGGTTGCTGCGCTCTCTGGGTTTTGTAAAGATTTAAAAGGCCAGTGGCTCAAAGTATTCAACTTTTTCTTTTGTGAATAGATCGGAAGAAGCAGCTGCTGGGAGCCGCCGATATTGTAGATATTGCAAGTGTTCAGCTGGGATCCATTTTGCCTTCATTGGAAGTTTAGTGTGTTCTAATAGCAGGCGTACAGTTGAAGAACGATTGAAACCTTTCTTTGTATAGAAGAAATCAAATGTTTTGGCTGCTGAAGCTGTGGCAGCCGGATCGGAGGGGGTCATTCAGCATATGTATATTCTTTTTCCTTTTTGATTTGGTTCTTCTTAGTTCTTACCATATTATCTACTCCTGTGATGGATGATGTCTTCCTTCCTCTTTATTTGTTCTTTATTAGTCTCTGCTGTAATGTGTACCGGCACCCAGTTATCATGTAACTATGCTGTAATATTATCGATTTCCATTGTTATACACCAAAATCTTTTGCTCCAAGATCGCTGCTTTCTTGTGTCGACTGTGATGATAGCCGCCGGGTTTTTTTTCCAGAGTTGGCGTTTCCTTCCACCACTCTCCGGGGAAGCACTTGTTCTTATCACAACAGCCATTCCGGAGGTATGCAACACATTGGAAGGTACCTTGTTGTGGGTGGGTGGGTTGCGGATATGGACATGAAACGATCATAAAACGTGGCGATGGCTGCTGCGGTGGCGCTGCGCAGGTTGTCGGTTCTTTGGAGGCGGCCTGGAGCTGGTCGGAGGTCTTCCCGTCATGGGCAGGCCCGGTACTCTCTCGCCGGCGTTAAAATGGTGGGGGTTAACAGTCTTTTACAGAATTAATAACCCAACTGTAGTAGGGGAAGGGAAGGGTGGGCAATGGATGGCCATGAGAGCAGCATGGGAAAAAGTGAAAGGTGGGGTGGGGGGGGGTGTGATCATGCCAAACCCGGGAGAAATGGCACACCATTGCTCCTCTTGTACGGGGGAGGGGCGTCATGATATCTCTGACTGGCCCCGCCCTCACCCCCTCATCAATGTGCCCTCAGACTGAGGAGAGTAGTGATCTATAGATTACAGCCATAGATGCCTCTTTTTTTTTTTCCCCTCCCTTCTTTTGCCCCCCTTCTCGTGCTGGGGTCTTGTGTTGCTGTCCTTGGGAGGAGATAAAGATATGGGCACCGGCCCACAGCACCACCCAGAAAGCCCACCCTGCTTTCGCTATCTGCCCCTGTTTTGGGGTTCTAAAATCTAATCTAGTAGGCACCGCGGGAGTGGGGGTTGCTGCCTTCCCCCTTCTGTGAGGTGGAAAAAAAAAAATCTAACATTTGTGGCGGCGAGTGGAGGCAGATGGGAAGGTTAGGCGGGGGTGAAAGGGGTCATGTAGTAGTAGTAGTAGCCTCCTGTAGGGCATTCAAAGGCTTTAAATTGTTTCCGTGGCGATGGGGGCTGGGTCTATCCTGCAAACAAAGTTCACGGGTATTTGGACGACGACGGGGACGGGGCGGTCGCACGGATCTGCGCTGCGCGCGCAGGTAAACGCGGATCTCGTCCGACCCCCCCTCCCCCCACGGCGTGGGCCACGACCTTGTGCTGACACCGGGTCGGGCGTCTCGCGTATAGGACCACGGCCGGGTTAAAGAAGCCCCCCCTCGGTTTTGGTGGGGTGTGTTTAACAAGGTGTAAATATGACTCTTCCAAACTTTGGACGAGGTAAGACTGCTATTTTTGTTTAATATTTGGGTGAGAAATTTGTTGCATGTCAAATGTGTCATGCTGATAGATGTATGTCTGGCCCCTTTGATCGGCTAATTTTCTTTAATATTTTTTTTAATAAAAAATAGCACTGTTTATATCTGTCATGTCGATGTGTATCGGAGATCATTTGGCCCGTAGTATGAGTCACTGGATCATAGCGGCACAACAAATCATGCTACCGCCAACATGATGAGTATAGTATTGTAATTATCGTGACAAGGGGATCGTGATAAATGCAGTCACATGCAAATATCTTGTTCATTATTATAATAAGTGGACGACGGGTAGGAGTTCTTCGTTATAAAAAATATTATAATAAGCGGAGATAGAGTTTTTTATATATATATATTTTGGAGAGAAACCCCCCTCCCACCAAAAAACAAAGAGAAAGGCTTTGTGAAAGTGCACAAAGCCACGTCTTCCTGCACTTCCGATGCGTCATTCGTCCACGTCTTACCGTTTCAATGGTCCGCGTCATGTCAGCACAGCGCTCTCCACGCCGCTGCTGAGCCCGCCACGCCAGCGCGAAAAGACGCACTGTCACCGCCACCCCACTCCGCTTCGGTAACATGACCCATGTCATGATGCCAAAGTCAAATCCCACTTCAAACGCCGGTTCCCAAATTACCCTCTCTCACCTCTTTCCCGCGTTCGCCCTCCCCTCACCATCACAGCTTCCTCTGCACTTCCGAAACCGCGAATTTGCTTGCTCGCGAACATTCACGGACGAGATCAACCAGAGTGTGTGCACATCCAAAATCGAGAATTAGCAGAGAACCAGTGCTGTCCGGCAATGGAGAGTTCCAGCATGCGGTCGAAGGCGCTTCCGGAAAAAAGAACGGACGACGATGACAATGCGCCATCAACTTCGAGTTCATCAGACGATGGGGCGAAGTGCCAGAGTACGCAGAGAAAGGCTTCTGGGGCACAGAGAAAGAAGAATGGTGCGCTCTCAAGAACCCTAATTTTTGCGTTTGCCTCTCAAGATTTGTGTTTTCTAAATCTCATCTTTAAAAAAAAAAACTGAATGTAGATTGTATGTATCCATTTTTTTTACATGACATAAGCATGTTAAGTATTTTGGACTCCCCAATTTTGAGCATTCTTCACATATACAAAATTATTTCATATTTCATTTGGCATGGCTTGTTAAATTGGGATGTTTCACCGGTTTTCCTACAGTTCGTCATTTCATTTTAGGGAAAGTTTCCAGGCTCATGTTTGATAAAAAAGAGCCTCTAGAGGATTGTTTGCATTCCTACAATTTGTGTGTACATGTTTCAAATTCTTATTATTTGTGCATTCTTCACATATTTATAAATTTTCAAAAAATTATTTCGCACCACATTTTCATGTCAACAAGATTACTTACATCACTCTTTCTCTTTGGTAAACTTGACGTCATCACTCTTCACATATCTAGAATAATTTTAATTTCATTTGGCATGGCCCGTTAATTTGACATGTAATAAATTTTAACTAAAGAGAATGTTTCCTATTACGTAGCCTGATAGTAAATTTTACAGCCTATAGAGTGGAGCTCAAATTTTCTAGAAGATCATTTCAATATTAAGATTGGATCCCCTGTTTTTCTTTTTGACATGGCATAAGCATGTTATGTTAATTAATTTTCAGCCCCAAGTTCATGGACAGTTCACGTATTAAGATTTATTTCGAAATTTATTTTAGAAGATGGTCCGTTAATTTGGTATGTGTATGGGGTTTTGTACTTCTTGGTGCCATGTTTTAGGAAGTATGAGCACTTTGAAGCCCATGTACCTGATCAGTTTAGAGCTTATATTTTCTTCTTCATCACTTCAATAGCCTGGTTTACATTTTATTGTTAACATGGAACCTAACAAATTTCTTGAAATTTCCTACAGAGTTTAAAAATGCTTTGAAAGGCATCTGCTCCTTGGAGAACTATGTCAAGGAGAGAGATCAATTGGGGTTTCGTGATTGCCATAGGGCCATTTTGAGGACAACCCCGTTTGCTCCTTTTGTTGACAGTAATCATCGAGCCATATTCAAGATGACTCTTATAGAGGAGATTGCTCATACCTATAAGGGTGCAAGTAATTTTCAGATAGGCGATAAAACTCTGACATTTACTGTTGAAGATGTCGCCCTGATTTTGGGTTTGCCTTGCTGTGGGCAGAGGGTCCCACATTATTATTCACCAATTAAGTTGTCAAAGTTGCACCACCGATTTGGGGCGAAGCTAACTTTTGATCGGAAGGTGGTGACAAAACTTATCCGACAACTGGTACAATCGGATGATGCTTGTGATGTTGACGACACAGCACGACTTTGGATAGTTTTGCTATTATCCACTTTCCTATGCCCACGGTCTTCCCCATGTTGTCCACCACAAATGCTTATTTGTTTGGACAATATTGACGAGATTGGCCGTTATAATTGGGCGGCTGCAGTCACAGAAATGACATTGCACAAATTTGATCACTTTGTTACTATAGTCCGTGAGAAGAGATCTGGGAGGACCACAACTCCCAAGAGAAGGATAGGTGGGAGAGAGCATGGCAGTGCCAACATTTTTGGCTGTTCGGCTGCTCTGGCTGTAAGTTTTTATAAAACATTTATACATTCTTCCATCATTCTGGGATCTATGTATGTAAATAAACCAATGATCCATGCAGGTGTGGTTCTTAGAGCACACAAGATTGCGGCAACCGATTGACCGAGAAGCAATTCCCCGTCTATTTAGATGGGGATCTGTTTTGGACAAGAAGCTATCATTCTCCATTGATTCTCTACAGGGGCAGCAGGTAATCCACAAATGGAAGGTTTTTATTTTAAATTTATGTAATAATCTGATCCTGACATTTATGAAAATTGATGCTTACAGATAATTAAGCGGTTGAAGGTAGGAACAAAGGAGAAGACAATCATTACATGTGTTAGCCAGGAAAAAATGCATCTACAAACTGAGGGTGTGGCTGCTCCCCCCCATCCTGAGATTATGGCCCTTCTTCAAGGTATTGGGGATGAAATCAAGTTGCTCCCTGAAAGGCTTCAGCAGGCTAAGTCATCTAATGAAGCCCAGATTGAAGCATTTACAACTGCTGTCACCATGGGGTTCAACAAAATGGAGAAGTTGATAAGATCAAGCTCTATGCCACAAGACCAACCTATAGTTGGCACAGATGCAGAGAAATTTATCTCCACCCCACAATCAATCACTCCTGCCCCTGCCCTTGCATCCCCCAAATATGGTGATGCAAATGCATTTGCTCTGATCGTGGATCAGGAGATTATTGCACCAGATCCAGTAAGTGCGGTCTCTACCACCGTACTTCTTAGCCCGACGTCCCTAGTAAAGAATATCAAGTGTCGGGACGATCGACAGCCTGGAATATATGACCAATCACCATTCAAAAGGCTGGATAAGGCTCCAAAAAAAAGAAAGGGAAGAAGGTACAGTTGCAAACTATATTCTTTGATGTTCTGCATTAGACATTTATATTTCTTTGTTTTGTAACTTATCTTTACACGATTTACGTTGGAGGCAATGAGCAAGCTTATGAGGTTTTATAAGCAATGGACATGGAAATCTGAAGCCAATGAGAGCCAGACAGCATTAGTCGAGGCCTTCCTTGCCCAGGAAGGATATGTCGACCACAAGTAAATAACTTCTCGGACAATACAATTTATTTATTGTTATTGTCTTCTACTTTCATAATATAAAATGTACTTCATTTCTTGATTGTCATGCATTTCAGACACACTGTGTTGACCTTCACTAATAATTGTTCGTTGAAGTGGTCACATATTTGGGATATACTATGGGGCAATATGACGGATGATGAGGTAAATACTGCCCATTGCACGAACAGTACCTTCAATTACATTGTCCATTAATTTTCCTAATGTCTTCTTTTATATTATTTTTGGTGGTTACAGGTTATTGACATTGTCTTACATGCTATGAAAGACAGACAAAGAGAGCAGGAAACCATTGTCCCAAATTCCTATCACCGATGGGAATTCCTTGGAACCATTATGGGATCATGGATTATGCTTACAGATGGCTCTAATGATGACAGGGGCCACAAACTGCATACTTGCTTCGGGCATGAAAAACTAGGTTGCCCAATATCAGATTTTCAATTCCTTTTCTTTGTTGTCCATGTATCGAGCCATTGGTTCCTTCTTAGTCTACAACCGGAGCAACGTCTCATCGTAGTATACAATTCCTGCAGAGGACATGCAACTTATGACACATGCGCTAGGAATTGGGTATGCCCAACTAACTTTGCACTTTGCAGTCGGTTATAAACATCAGGAATAATTTACATTCTTTGTTTTATTGTTCACAGGAACCAATTCTTAAAGCATATCTTGGATATGAAGGCTACACAAATGCTGATGAATTTCAGTTAATATTTGATGAACTATGTCCTCAACAACCAAGCTCTAGCATGAATTGCGCTATGTACATTTTCATGTATGTAGACCACTTAACAAGGAAGCGGGAATTATGTTGGGATTTCTCTGACAATGATGTAAAAAAATTTCGGCTACTACTAGCTTGTGATTTTCTGTCAATGTATTTAAACAATGTATGAACAATTTATGAACAATGTATGAATGGTGTTGTTACATTTTCCTTCTTTGTCTGTGTGGGAATGAGGTTGTAAAAGGATGCTTTTGAAATTACATGCACACATATGTATATGACAATTATATGTGAAGGCCCTCCAGGAAGTGTTCCACAGGTGGTATCCAATTTTGGGTTTGGCTGTATGTTCAGTGATATGTGCTGTATGTTTAGAAAATGGGCTCCAGGAAATTGGAACCAAACCGTGCAGCCTTGAGGTCCATTGATTTTACCTTCATGGTTTGTATGTGCAGTGGTGTAATTGTTGCAGAAATTGGGCTCCAGGAAAATTGAACTCCATCCGAGGTAGTTGTGTGTAAATAAGTTGCTCTCCAACATACAAGAGTATGGAGTCAAAATGGCATACTTAGACTTTAAAATGCAAAAACACTCAGAGGATGTCGACAACCAGTGGCCGACTGTCGACATGTGCTCTTCCACCCACAAACATATTCATCAGGGTGGCCATTAGTTGTCGACAACCGGTTTGTGGTTGTCGACAGGATATGCTGAGTCCATGTAAATGGTCAGCCATCAGTTGGGCTCCAAAATAGTCTTGTTAGGAGCTAAAATACTGGTCCTGGACTCCAATATATGCAGTTGGACGCCAAGACTTGAGCAGTTGGTGTCCAAACTACCCAGTCTTCTTTAACTTCATCGAGTTTTGTAATATTATGAATTATTTTTAATAAATGAAATATTAAAAAATATTTGTGACATTCTTGGTACGAAGATGTTGCCAAAGGAAGGGTCATCATAAGATCATTAGATCAAAAAAGAAAGTTCATCATGAACTCCAATGGTGATGCAGTCTGATCAGTTGGGCTCCAAAATAGTCTTGTTAGGAGCCAAAATACTGGTCTTGGACTCCAATATATGCAGTTGGACGCCAAGACTTGAGCAGTTGGTGTCCAAACTACCCAGTCTTCTTTAACTTCATTGGTTTTTGTAATATTATGAATTATTTTAATAAATGAAATGTTAAAAAATATTTGTGACATTCTTGGTACGAAGATGTTGCCAAAGGAAAGGTCATCATAAGATCATTAGACCAAAAAAAAAAAGTTCATCATGAACTCCAATGGTTGTCGACAACCGGTTTGTGGTTGTCGACAGGATATGCTGAGTCCATGTAAATGGTCAGCTATCAGTTGGGCTCCAAAATAGTCTTGTTAGGAGCTAAAATACTGTCCTGGACTCCAATATATGCAGTTGGACGCCAAGACTTGAGCAGTTGGTGTCCAAACTACCCAGTCTTCTTTAACTTCATCGAGTTTTGTAATATTATGAATTATTTTTAATAAATGAAATATTAAAAAATATTTGTGACATTCTTGGTACGAACATGTTGCCAAAGGAAGGGTCATCATAAGATCATTAGATCAAAAAAAGAAAGTTCATCATGAACTCCAATGGTGATGCAGTCTGATCAGTTGGGCTCCAAAATAGTCTTGTTAGAAGCCAAAATACTGTCCTGGACTCCAATATATGCAGTTGGACGCCAAGACTTGAGCAGTTGGTGTACAAACTACCCAGTCTTCTTTAACTTCATGGTTTTTGTAATATTATGAATTATTTTTAATAAATGAAATGTTAAAAAATATTTGTGACATTCTTGGTACGAAGATGTTGCCAAAGGAAAGGTCATCATAAGATCATTAGACCAAAAAAAAAGTTCATCATGAACTCCAATGGTTGTCGACAACTGGTTTGTGGTTGTCGACAGGATATGCTGAGTCCATGTAAATGGTCAGCCATCAGTTGGGCTCCAAATAGTCTTGTTAGGAGCTAAAATACTGGTCCTGGACTCCAATATATGCAGTTGGACGCCAAGACTTGAGCAGTTGGTGTCCAAACTACCCAGTCTTCTTTAACTTCATCGAGTTTTGTAATATTATGAATTATTTTTAATAAATGAAATATTAAAAAATATTTGTGACATTCTTGGTACGAACATGTTGCCAAAGGAAGGGTCATCATAAGATCATTAGATCAAAAAAAGAAAGTTCATCATGAACTCCAATGGTGATGCAGTCTGATCAGTTGGGCTCCAAAATAGTCTTGTTAGAAGCTAAAATACTTGTCCTGGACTCCAATATATGCAGTTGGACGCCAAGACTTGAGCAGTTGGTGTACAAACTACCCAGTCTTCTTTAACTTCATTGGTTTTTGTAATATTATGAATTATTTTTAATAAATGAAATGTTAAAAAATATTTGTGACATTCTTGGTACGAAGATGTTGCCAAAGGAAAGGTCATCATAAGATCATTAGACCAAAAAAAAAAGTTCATCATGAACTCCAATGGTTGTCGACAACCGGTTTGTGGTTGTCGACAGGATATGCTGAGTCCATGTAAATGGTCAGCCATCAGTTGGGCTCCAAAATAGTCTTGTTAGGAGCTAAAATACTGGTCCTGGACTCCAATATATGCAGTTGGACGCCAAAACTTGAGCAGTTGGTGTCCAAACTACCCAGTCTTCTTTGACTTCATCGAGTTTTGTAATATTATGAATTATTTTTAATAAATGAAATATTAAAAAATATTTGTGACATTCTTGGTACGAAGATGTTGCCAAAGGAAGGGTCATCATAAGATCATTAGATCAAAAAAAGAAAGTTCATCATGAACTCCAATGGTGATGCAGTCTGATCAGTTGGGCTCCAAAATAGTCTTGTTAGAAGCCAAAATACTTGTCCTGGACTCCAATATATGCAGTTGGACGCCAAGACTTGAGCAGTTGGTGTACAAACTACCCAGTCTTCTTTAACTTCATTGGTTTTTGTAATATTATGAATTATTTTTAATAAATGAAATGTTAAAAAATATTTGTGACATTCTTGGTACGAAGATGTTGCCAAAGGAAAGGTCATCATAAGATCATTAGACCAAAAAAAAAAGTTCATCATGAACTCCAATGGTTGTCGACAACCAGTTTGTGGTTGTCGACAGGATATGCTGAGTCCATGTAAATGGTCAGCCATCAGTTGGGCTCCAAAATAGTCTTGTTAGGAGCTAAAATACTGTTCCTGGACTCCAATATATGCAGTTGGACGCCAAGACTTGAGCAGTTGGTGTCTAAACCCTATCACCTCCCCTTGTTCTGTGAACCGGCGGTTCACGTTCTATCCCGGTTTGGCTGTGGCGGTTCTATTGCGAAGAAGCCAACACAATAAAGGAACCCTAGTTGTCGACAAACCCTATCACCTCCCCTTGTTCCTGCAACTGCCGCCGTATTCTACCCTGAACTCCGGCTTCTTCCCTCCTGGGCGAAAGAACAACACTTGTCTGCACACGCATTCATCTGCTGCATTTCGACTTCCATTTCCACAATGAGTTCCAGGGGCCGGGGAAAACGCACCGATCAAAGTTCAACTGAAGGAGAAGGTCAAAGTTCAAGAGCCCCTGCTGAGCGCCGATCAAAGTTCAGGAATGACAGACTCCCAGAGTTGAATGTTCCATCAGACATCAATCTGTTGAAGGTCAATGGCATCTTCAAGAAGATCATACAACCTCGGTATGTGGTTTTTCCTTCCTTGGAAGAAATGTTTCCCGGGTTGAGTACACTATTTGAAGAACAAGGCTGGATTGAATTTATGAGTTCTCAGAAGTCTTATTCTCCATCAGCAGTTTTGGAGTTTTACAACAATTTGGGTATGCATGATGATGACCTTTACACTACTGTCCAGGGTATCTCCTTTATGATTACTCCTAATCTTTTTAGTAGAGCACTACAAATACCAAATAATGGGGTAGACGTCTGGGAAATCGAAGTGGATCATGCAGTCACATATACAATGATGACTAAGGAACCCTTTGAAGAACAGAAAAGTAAGGCCAAACTGAATGCAAACACCTTCCCTCCTTTGAACAGAATCATACATCATATGTTCACAACTATCATCTTTCCAAAGGATGGAAGCAGGGAGCTAGTGAATGAGACACATAGGACATTGTTCTACCTTATTCTTCGGAAAGAGCAAATTAATCTCCCAGAGTTGATGGTGGATGTCATACATGAGTGCTTCCATGATCCAAAAAGGTCCATCCCGTATGCTTGCCCTATCACATCTGTGATGAAGTTTCTGCGAGTATCACTAACTCCCAACAAGGTCATAACTCTGAAGAGGCGAAGTGCATATGATATGAACACTGCAACTAGGATGGGGTACAGAATAATCAATGGAAGAGTCCATAGGACTCTAAAAGGACAAGCAGATGAAGAGGACTCTGAAGAAGATGACATTCGTCAAGAAGTTCATCCACATATTCCTACTACATCTGAAGTGCCAACGTCCGGAGATGTGAAAGAATTCATTGCCGAACATTTCACTCAACTTGAAAGAAATATCAGATACGAATTTGATTACTTGAACAATAGAATGAATGCAATTGAAGAAAATCAAGGACACATGCAGAGGCAATTAGATACCATGGAATATGATGTCATGCGGCTTCATGATTATTATCAGAATGTCCATCGCCCTACTCCTCCTTAGCAATGTATGGAATATGGGGGTGACTATCCTTACCAATGTATTGCACAATTTGTATTTTTAAAGAAGCAATCGGGCACAAAGCTTGTCATGTTATGGAACGTTTGTGCTTGGCAATTCTTCTATTGATTTTTCATGTATCATGTTTTGTATGTGCAGTGGTGTATGTGCAGAAGTTAGGTTCCAAAATCATAAGGGGGGCTGTCGACAGCAGACAGGGGGCTGTCGACAGCTATGCATTCACAGACATCAACCTTTGAAGCCTGTGTGCATCTGTCGACAGCCCCCTTCGCTGCTGTCGACAGCTGCACACAGTATCTTGTTTGGAGTGAAAAACCAACTGTTGGACTCCAAAATGGCCTTTTGGACGACAGCATGTGCAGCGGCGGCACCAAACTACCCAGTTTTCGGAAACTTCATTAGTTTTTGATATTTTACCAATTGTTTTTAATACAAAAACTTCTTTCCAAAAATGTGTGACATTCTTGGAACCAAAATTGCATGCCATCAGAACCCTTCCATAATCAAATTAACAAATAATTGACCAAGCAATTTTTCCCGGTTCATTCTTCGTACGAAAATAATTGACCAAGCAATTTCAGACCAATTCAAACAATCTTTCGTTTCAGAATGAACAATCCCACGGATATGGAATTAGCTGCTGCTTATATGCATATATATATATATATATATCAACACTCCATTGTACATGAGTGATCCTGCATCTTAACTTCCATACAAGTAGATGTACAACACATTAGTTGATATACAACACATTTGTTCTTCTAACCTTACAACAACTGCCAAGTACATATACAACACACATCAAAATGGGTCTTCATACAATTCCTCAAAAACATTGGCCTGTAAACAAGCACATAGCCAAAAGATAGTCCCCGGGTTCACACACATTCTTCAACTCCGACTATACGTCTAATCCAGAGTGCTTCATTACTTGCACCAACTCCTCGTACCATGGAATGCTGTTCCCCCGAATCCATTCAGCTAATGGGTTCACATGAAAAACAAATCAAAAAACAAACCACAACAAATTATCAAATTTTGTGCATAATTGTTCTGTTAAGCACTGAAAAAGTATGCATATAGAAATTGCACTTATTACTGAAACATAATGAGTAAATAAACTTACTTGGAGGGTTGTCCGGTCTTACCAACAACGACAGAAGAAAGTATTCACATTAATTTGTACATGGTACTGTTTAGCTGTAATATTACTTCACAATATCTGTCCGGACTGTGCAGAAACTGTTTTCATAAAACATGATCCAAAGAAGAACAGAATTGTTGTACAGAAAATGAACAAGTTTACATTATTGGAGGGCTGAATAAAGATACGAGTATGAAAATGCAAGATTAAAAAAACCCACGTTACCTTGAAGTATGGGTAGAACCGATCATTCGTAGCAATGTAAGGATGACAATCATTGGGTACATTTGGTTGTACAATCTTCTTCACGTAGTGGCTAATGGTTTGTGAGGTATGTTGAAAGACCAATGAGTCATCCGCCAACAAAATCGCAAGAAAAAATCTTCTCAGTGTACATGGCAAAACAAAATGGGCAAGACTATTTTCGCACACAACGTAAAATTTCATTACACATGATATGCAAAACAAGTGACATTAAGAAAGGACTACATGAAAGTCATAGTTCAACATAAGCAAAGGTAGAAGAACCCATCCAAACATTACTTTCACACACCAAAGTCTCAGTGGCGTAATGTAACGTTCAATAGAAGTCCCAGAGCAATGAAGGTCAACAACATGATGATGACAAGTAGCATGCCAATTACTATGTATGTCATCAGATAGCCTTCTTGTCTTTTCTTCGATGAACATTTATACCACGCTCATGTCCGGTCATGAGGTGTCCGGTCATGAGGTTGGATGCCGGTGATGATGTGTGAGGTTCAATTCCATTGAAAGCTAACTCTGCTTCTTCCAAAGAATAAAATCCCTTGAAAATTGCACCGGGGTAACCATGAACCTGTGCCAAACATTCATTCCAAGAAAAATAGATGCCCGGCCTCCGTCCCACCCACACAGCATAACAGTAGAATTTACCCATAATATATTTCAAATTCCTGCAAAAAATAAATAAACAAAGAGTAGAAGTATGTGTGTAGCAAAACACATCTAAATGACAATAAAGATATAAATCAGAATTTCAGACCAATTTATCCATTACATGCATCCAGTCGCTTCATAAAAAAAAGTACGTTCGAAGATAAACTGAAAAAGTACAAAGACACCCTGCAAATGATTTGCAACATGATTTAAGAAGAGGTACTGAGACATCATACAACATTTTACGAACATGCGCACAACTGAAGAAGTTGGCAACTGGTAAAGGCTGTCGTTTTGGAGGCTGGTCATGATGATCCGTCAACCACGTAAAGTCATCATGGTCAACCACTCAACTTTGTCTTCATCTGCCATGACAGAGAAAACTAATCTCATTTTAGGATCAGTGAAAAAATGCATACCCTTCAAGAATACACGATATGGAAGGGTTGGCATGTTCTTTAGGTCCCTAAGGACTTCTTGTATGCTTGGTATTTGTTGCTCACTTGGCTGCCCCTTGTTTGATTGATGACTTAGTTCATTTGCAAATATTCTTTCCAACATACCATTCCTCTCACGACTAGCGTTAGCGATCATTTGCAATGCTGCACTGCCAACATCTTTTTCCCTCATTTTTCCTTTGCACTTGTTCCCTACACCTTTTCTTCTACTTGTGCCTTGTTCATTTGACGTGGGAATGTTTGGGGTCATTGGTGATCCCTCATTTCTAATAGATTCCGTGTGTTGCCGTGCAGAAAAGCTCATCATATAATTGTGGTCTTCTTGTGAGAAGTCAGGTGTAAGATCATCCACCACATTAGGTGGAGGTGGAATAACAAAGTCATCATCGTTCATATGCATATATGGGCTACTTGATGATCTTTCTCGCACATTTCTCCCCTTTCCCATTCGTGGTGGTCCTTCCACCTGTTCACCTGTGCAAGTGCTATTTTTTCAGAGCATTTGCATTTGGTCGTAGATACGTACTGGATTTACATGCCATTGCAGTCATAAATCATGTATAAACTGTAATTGCATGTATTGGAGGCTAGCAGGTACGAGAAATGGAAATGTAGTAAACATTGAATCCATAATAAAAATGAGGGTATTAAGACCAAGGTGTTTGCATTTGCATTGTTTGTGTTACAGCAGTCTTATGAAAGGGACACATACCTCCGTCAGACATTCCTTGGATGCGAGGTTTTTTCTGTCTCCTGTCAAAAGAAGAACAGGAATGGTGAATACCTTTTACTTAAAAAAGGTCAGCAATCCAGTGAGGAAATGAAGGCTTTAAAAAAATGTTGAATGCACTATTTGTGCGTTGTTGTTATTATCCGAAAGTAAAGTACATATTTGAAACCCAAAATTCCATGGGAGGACCCACAGCCAAAAACCACCATTGCAGATTTTGTTCAGGGAGCCCCAATGGAGGACAGACAACCCACTCACGGATTCGGTCTCACTTGAACCCCCATCCGAAGACAACATCGCACCGACTCCCGGAGCCGCCATTTTGCCCTACCACGGCTCCACCCGCAAAACCCAACGCGCAGTGCGACCAGCGAAAATACGACGGAGAACATGAATGATAGAGGGGAAGGGGATGACCGAATGTGGATACAGATTTACCTCAGGTACACGGACTTGGAAGAACTGGAGGACGCCGTCGAAGCAACTGGGTTGCTCGTGGAACCAAGTTGCAACGCTTGTCTTCGTCCTTCCTCTGCTCTGCGGATGGATACATGAAGGATGCCTGAGCCGTAGAAGAAGGGAAGCTCGTGGATGCGTGAGACAGGGCGTCGCCGGTTTCCCAGACACCGTTTGCCAGTTTCCCAGACACGCCTCTGCCGGAGAAGACAGGACCTAACCCGAGTAGTCGAGTCCATGGATTCGCGCTGCGCTCTGCCAGACACCCGGTCACGGGATGGGAGTGGAGGGCATAAACGGAAGAAAACGATTTTTCGTACTTATTCACTGTGTTGCAAAAAATGAAAAATCTGGGACATAGGTTTCTCTAACTTCATTTATAAGCTGGCCTTCATGCAGTGGTTGATATTGTTCGTGTACTAGTTGTTCCACTTGTCGATGAACAACCAATCTTTGTGCTTTGCTCCTCTTCCTTATCTTCTCAATGGCTGATTTAATTCTTTTCTCACGTCTCCTCCCCTTTGTCACAACTCTCAGGGGATCATGGACTACGGTTGAGTCTGGGAATGCCTTCGCCTTCGATGTTGATGAATTCATATGCAACATGGTGTCTCTCACCTTTTCCATAAGTCTAGGCATTTCGCCCAAAGCAACGTCAAATGCTTCCTCTGACCTTGATGCTGCCTCAGCAATTTTCATGAATCTATAAATGAGAGTAGAGTACCTTGAAGATATTGAAGTGCGAGATTCATTATCAGGTCTACTCTCATTACTTGCATCCCGATATCGCATATCCTTTCGCCAACGGCCTAAGAAATATTTGTCGGGGATCTCTGTGACGCCAGAGAATTGAAATGCCAATATTGCATGCCTACATAAATAGCCTTTAAATGTAAAGCTTCGGCAGCCACATTCCACATCTTGTTCTTCCTTTGTATAAAGCACATCATACTCTCTCACGAATTGCTTGAATATGCCTTTCATATTTACCCTTTCATAGGACCTAACTGTCAGTGCCAATGTGTTTCCTTGTAGATCAACCTTGATGGGATGACATGCAGCAACCTCAATTAATTCTTGCTGAAACTTTTGGAATATTGCACGAGTGTAGATGTCAGCAGCTTGCTTCTCATAGGGAGAGCTTGTTTTCAAGTAAGCTTCTGTCTCCCATGATTTAACATCAGCTTGGTTCTCAGCATCAAATCGGCGTTCAATTGCAACTGCATATTTTGATACAAATTCAGATAATGTTGTTTTTGCCGTTACAAAACCATCAAAAAAGTGATTAATACTCTCACTCCTTTGACTAGTTGACATCCCTGCACAGTACAAGAGTAATAGGAAGTTAATAGATGGGCAACTAGTTAAGCGATAAAAATAAAACTTGGCAAAAAGAAAGTGAAGTACTTAACCAGCAAAAAATGTGTCCTTTAAGAAGACCGGAGCCCACTTAGCTCGGCAATCATATAATCCTTTTAGCCAGTCATTTTCTCTAGCTGATGCATAATTGCCCATCATGTTCTCCCACCTTTCATTGAACTGAAGGGGCGATATCGAGTCATAGATGCAGTCATCAAAATCAGACATAAAGTTCGGATGAGCATTACATATGTGACCAATTTTTTCTGGTATCTTTTTCAATATATGCCATAAGCAAAATCGATGTCTGGTATTAGGAAAGACTTCAGCAATAGCTGCTTCCATGGCTTTGTCTTGGTCAGTAATGATTGCATTTGGATGCATACCACCATTAGCTTTCATCCAACAATTAAACACCCATACAAAGCTTTCAATCCTTTCATTGCTTAGTAAGGCACAACCGAGAAGAATGGATTGACCATGATGATTGACTCCCACAAATGGAGCAAATGGCATTTGGTATGTATTTGTCAAATATGTTGTGTCGAAACATATGACATCGGAGAAATACGAACATGCTGTCCTTGACCTACCGTCTATCCAGAAGACATGTCTCAAACTACCATTATCATTTAGCTCCACTGCGTAGTAGAAGGTGGGGTTGGTAGCTTGCATTGCCTGAAAATGTGACAGCATTGTCTTCGCATCACCTTCTTTCAATTGGGTTTGTCTATCACGTTCAAGAAAGTTCTTACAATCCTTCTCCATGAAATCTAGTTGTCTAATCCCACCTTTTCTCTTTGCCATGCATGATACAATCTTTGACGTTGAAATCCCGACACTTCGCATGTTTACCATTTCGGCCTTCTCTGGAGTGCAAATCTTTCGATGGGATCGCAAGTACCCCGCCGCTAATGGATTTAAGGAGTGGTTATGCTTCAGTCGTACATCATACAAAATGTATTTCATGGTACAACTATCTCTTCTCACCTTTAGACTTGCTGGGCATCTGATTTTCGCTGTGTCACGATGTAACATTGCATTTGGATGTTGCCTACTTTCACCACTTCTATGACATGTGAACTTTTTGAAAATGCACACACCATCCAGAAATTTGCTATCCCGGCTTGCTATACCAAATCCTTCTTTCTTTGCATAAGTATTGTAGAACATTCTCACATCATCAATACATTGAAACTCCATCCCGTCACAAGGTTCTGCTATAAGTTGGGCTTCTGTGATGTTTTGCTTCTCCTTCGTTGGAGTCTTCACCCAATCATTCCCACATTCGAGTTGCACATTACCTATGATGACCACATAGACAAGTTATTCTTCAAAAGTTTAAAATCACACAAAACAGAATGCACAGATAGACGATGTGAATTATGCTTCTAATTTATTCTCCAAACCATATTCTTGCAAGGTGGGCCTTACTTGTCGACAACCTCTTTGTGGCTGTCGTTGTTGACAGGACATGTTGGCTCCATGTGTTTTGTCAAGAGCCTGTCGACCGCCAGAAACTTGTCTATCGACAGCTATGCCTTCACAGACATCAAGCTTTGAAGCCTGTGTGCATCTGTCGACAGCCCCTTCGTTGCTGTCGACAGCTGCTCACAGCCTGAAAGTTCAATGGTGATGTATGTCTATAGTTGGGCTCCAAAATACTCTAGTTTGGAGTCAAAATAATGGTAATGGACTCCAAAATAGCCTCTTGGACGCCAACATGTGCAGCAGTTGGGCTCCAAACAACCCAGTTTTGGGAAACTTCATAGTTTTTTGATATTTTATAAATTCTTACTAACAGAAAACTTGTTTAAAAAATATTAGTGACATTATTGGAAGCAAAATGTTGTCAAGATAGAAGTACATGTCCCATTGGAAGGGTCATGATAATCCAAAAAAAAAAAACCTGAAAGTTCAATGGTGATGTATGTCTATAGTTGGGCTCCAAAATACTCTAGTTTGGAGTCAAAATAATGGTAATGGACTCCAAAATAGCCTCTTGGACGCCAACATGTGCAGCAGTTGGGCTCCAAACAACCCAGTTTTGGGAAACTTCATAGTTTTTTGATATTTTATAAATTCTTACTAACAGAAAACTTGTTTAAAAAATATTAGTGACATTATTGGAACCAAAATGTTGTCAAGATAGAAGTACATGTCCCATAAACCATAGGATCATGATAACCTACAACATGAAGGACTTAGAAGAAATATATCTTAGAAGATTTAAATTTACAGTTTAGGCTCCAAAATGTACAGTTACATTTCAAATATCTAAACAGCCTGCAAAATATTATGCTAAGGCAGCAACCAAATAATTTGAGATGTTAATTAGTGATCATTATACACAATGAAGTCTTTAGAAAAAAAATTATCCTACACCATGAAGGAATTAGACTACAAATTTGTTAGATCAATCAAGTTCACAGTTTACGCTCCAATTGGACTTCAGCTCAGAAGTTGTGATAAACACCAATTAACATTGTTAGGCTCCAAAACTTGTTAAAAAAATGAATTAAAAATACACTTTAGGCTCAAAATAGTATTCCGCACCTTAGACGCCAAATATAAAGTGAGGCTCCAATATGTTCGTCAATATACAAACCAATTTTTGGACTTACAAGCAACTTCCTTGTCTGCAGAATAGTCATCGTCGTTTTCGTTCAATATTCTAACCGGCCTTTCTATTGGGACTTCTGTGAAAAAAAATGTACATATAATTCTTCAGAGAAATTGCCCTGTTCCAAAACTCGTTGAGGAAAACATTCTAAAATGCAGATAGAGAAATAATTTGATTGAATTATTTTTACTAACCAGATGCATCATTTTCAACATGGAATACATGCACAATATTCCTCTGCTCACCATCGCAATTTTCCTTGCTCTGCTTACCATGACAGCTGCCCTTGCTCTGCTCACCATCACAGCTGCCCTTGCTCTGCTCACCATCACAGCTGCCCTTGCTCTGCTCTCCTTCTGATTCTATTGATGGTGCATGGGAGGAAAGAAATAAAGGATTGAGTGGAGGAGCCATTGTCTGTGTAGGCATACATGCTCCAGTGATCAAAGTTTGCCCTGAGAAAATAGACGGCATGAATGGAGATGGTGGCCACACCATCGGTTGGCCATACATCCATGGTTGGGCTCCATAAACCACAGGAGGTATCATTGCCGGCAACATGCAATTTGAGGCCCTGCGTGATGCCTTTGACTTGTTCTGTCCAAGCTTATCGTTGGATTTCCTTCCTTTCGAGGCCGCAGAGTCAGACATGCTAATTCTCGATTTTGGATGTGCACACAGGATCGCTCTGGTTGATCTCGTCCGTGAATGTTCGCGAGCAAGCAAATTCGCGGTTTCGGAAGTGCAGAGGAAGCTGTGATGGTGAGGAGAGGGCGAACGCGGGAAAGAGTTGAGAGAGGGTAATTTGGGAACCGGCGTTTGAAGTGGGATTTGACTTTGGCATCATGACATGGGTCATGTTACCGAAGCGCCAGAGTGGGGTGGCGGTGACAGTGCGTCTTTTCGCGCTGGCGTGGCGGGCTCAGCAGCGGCGTGGAGAGCGCTGTGCTGACATGGCGCGGACCATTGAAGCGGTAAGACGTGGACGAATGGCGCATCGGAAGTGCAGGAAGACGTGGCTTTGTGCACTTTCCGAAAGTGCACAAAGCCTTTCTCAAAAACAAAAACAACCCCACCAACATCTATGTAAGACTCTCACTATGTGCGGGTGACACTGTATTGAGTGTGGTGTGATTCATTATAGAATTTGTCCAATTGATTCGGACCCAACTATTCCATATTTGGACAAATAATATCTAAGGTACCGTTTGGAGAGCACCGTGAATTTTTTTTTGAAATTTAAAAGCTCTGACAAATCACGTAGGTTTTCAAATATTTTTGAGTGTTTTGAGTTGCGCTTTCGTGTTAAGTGAATTTTTCAATGAAGAGAGAGAAAAATATACGATAGACGGGTGCTCCATTTTTTTTCTTCCAAAAGCAGCCGTACAACACCAATAACCATCTCTTTTTTTTCAATTTTTTTATCCCACAGATGACGATGCACGAAAACACCTCCGTATGTGTTTCATGGCAACTCATTGTGTCTAAATACGGTTGTTGCTAGAGCTATAAGTGTTCATTATTTAGTTCGAACCGAAAAATCAAATCGAATCGAGCGATTCGATTTGATTTGGTTTGAACATAGATAAAATTTGATTTGGTTTCAAACCAAATCGAAAAGAAAAATTCGGTTTGGTTTGGTTTCTAAGCTCTAGAAACCAAACTAAATCGATTAAATCGAATTACAATAATAAATTTAAATTTGTATATATCTATCAAATTTTTTCAATATATTTACGTAAAAATACATATTATGGAGGTTAATATGATCATTAATATTTAATACTTTATTTTAAATATTATTTGATAATTATTTATTAGAGAAATAAGTGATTAAAATCTTATTTAAGACTAAGAGAATCTAAAGGTACATTTATTTTCAAGTTAAATCGAACCAAACCGAATTTAATTCGGTTTGATTTGGTTTGGTTTCAAGGGATTTCGGTTTGGTTTGATTCAGGTTGGGTCCGAATTTAATTTGGTTTGGTTTCTTAAAAATCTTTTATAAATCAAACCAAACCAAACTATGAACACCCCTAGCTTGAGCTATCCAATTCAAGTTTTTTTTTTTGTTATGATAGTAGACTTAAACTGTTGTGATATAGTAGGATATTGTACCTATTGTACCATCAAATTGCAGTTCGGTAAGTCGAATTTTAGTTCATTCACTTTTTAGGCTGTGCAAATGTTTCGACGATTTATTAAGGAGTGATACTTGTTTGCCACATCTAGTAGGAAACATGTAGTTTGTTTCACATTTTTACGTAGAGATGACAACTTCGGTTTCAATTCAAGGCCGGGGAAGATCAAAGATGTGGTGTGTATAAGCCTTTTCAGAACGTAAAGGGGTCGAAAAGAAGTAACTTGATTTCAGAAGTGAATTATAGATTACAGCCCCATAAGCTCAACGGCGGTTTATAATAAAAAAAATATTTTTGCAAAATAACTCTTCTACACACTTAATTAGAGAAATATTATCTCATATATATGTAGCCTTATTGGCCTTGGAATTTGGAAAACAAAAGGATCTATAAAAAGGAAAAACGAAACATGGGGTCTTATGATTGGGATCTTAAGAAAAAATCTTTGATACTTAAGTTAGAATTAGATAAGAGTTAGAGTAAGAGGGTGTGTGATTCGAGATCGCTCTCTATAATAAAATGAGCATAGAATATGTTGAATCACTCTAATTGAAGAATTTGTTCCGAAACTTATTGTGGTGATTAAGTTTCTCCAACGCTCCAATGTGGCGTGGTTGCGGTTATGAGTCTTATGACAAGGGCTGTGAGTGTAGCTACTATTTAGTAGTCATCGTAGGTTTTTATATTTGTTGAGAGGATCGTGGGTAATAACTGCACCAATCATAGGCGATCCATCTTTGTCTTCTTTGAGGCTTTACCATCTTTGGGTAATTGTCGTTTGTGCATGATCCGCTGACTAGTTTATTAGGCAAGAGGGTCGGATGCTTCACTTTTATGAAGTTAAGGCTTTTCCGAGTTAAAGACCTACCAGATTAAGTATTTTCGGGATATGCGTTGTCGGAGTAAGGTCTATCGGACTAGGGTTTATCAGGATGAAGTTTAGAGTGTTGCTCAAACTAACTTTTTATCTTAACACATGCCAAGGTGATTCTTGAGAGCTATTCGATGTCGTCTCAAACTATTCTTCTGGCATAGATGTCGAAATAAGGGCCTTTCCTTATGATGACAAATTAGGTATTCGTGGTGCTTCATGGGTCCCATTTGATAGCTTAGCTTTGGTAGGCGAGCTCCTATTCAGTAACTAAACTTTTGTTTATTAGGTCGAGCTTTAATAATTATATTTATGAGTTGGGTCAAAGAGTCAAGATTTTCTCTCTATAAGATCATATATACATGTGTTTTATAAAGGATTATAAACGAACTCGAGTTGTAGACATCATCATGTCATTAAAGTTTCGCCCGCAACATTTTAATTGAAGAGAAAAATTTATTGCACTTACGATAGTAGTAAGTGTAGCAAGTTGGCTCCCGTGGATGTCATGTGGTGGCAGGCGACAGGTAACAACGACGGTTGGCAGCCGACGACAATTGATAATTGGACTCTAAAATATAAAATTTAGGCTCTAAAATAAAAAAATTTAGACTTCAAAATATTATCCCTTAGAGTCTAAAAATATTAGCTGAATTTTTAATAGTTATTTGATCTTCAAAATACAAGGTTTGGAATTCTAAAATATAAATATTGACTACAAAAATGTAAACATAGGCACTAAAATAGTGATTTTGAATCCCACCATTTGGACTCCAAAATGTAAATTTTGGACTCTAAAATATAGATATTGACTCTAAAATATATATTTGGACTCCAAAATAACAATTTTAGATCCTAACGTTGGTTACTGTCACCAGTTGCCATCGTCGGCCACCATTGCCATCTGCCTACTGCCACCCCATCACGTCTGGCGAGGGTCAAATAGGGCGCTCCGCGAGTTACTATCTAACTCTTACTACACTTTCTATACTACAACAAGTGCAATAAATCTTTCTCTCAATTGAAATCAGATTGGTCGAGAGAGAAATAGAAATGTTCATGGTTGGATTTTGTTTGATTTTTAGATATATTTTTTTTGCAAACCAAAATGAGTTGAGTCAATATAATTACGTGTTCAAATTGAAAATTTACATTTGTTGTAGTATAAATTATTTTATTAATATTTATAAATTTGAAAATTAAGATTGAAATTTATACACTATATGTGGTGTCTATCACCTTGGGAGAGAGAGCCGCCCCCCTTGTTGACTCTCCCCCCTCCTCCTTTTCCACTTCACATACACTGCCCCACCTTTTTGACCCTCGCCCCCCTTTCTCTTTTCCCCACGCAAGCCCCAACCTCCTCCTCCGCCTTCTCCTTCTTCTTCCTCCACATGTCTTCTCCCTCGCCACTCGCAGCCCGACGCCTCGTCACCTCTCCCTCTCTCATTCTGCCTCCGCCATGCTGTTTCTTGCACTACCGCTGCTGTTGTCTCGCCGCACCACCATCCGCCGCCACGCGCCGCCGTCCGCCACTGCTACTCTGCCGCCGCTTCTCCCCTCTCCTCCCCCTCCTACTTGTGTTGCACTGAGGACGAGGGGAGAGCGTCGCCGCGGCCACCCTGCCACCGTGCCTCCGCCTCCCCTCCTCTTCCCCCCATATCTGTGCTGCACTGACGGGTGGGGAGAGTGCCGCCACAACTGCCATCGCCGCCTCGGCGGATCCTACCGCCGTTGGTAAAGACCCGTCCTTCCCTCTTCGGGGTCGACAATCTCCTATTTATTTCTTTTGTTGTTGGGGTTTCTGTGCCATTCCTAAGGGTGTGACTGTCGCACTGGACCCGTCAAGTCGGCTCCAACCAAGTCTATAGGACCGTTTGACTGGGCAACCTAGATAGTCGTGCTAGAGTTTCTGGCACTCGTTGGGTGAGTTCCGAAGGCCGTCCAATTGTCCGGAGTACTAATATGAGACTTCTAAGTTTGACTGTTTGTTGGATACTTTAACAGGTATGCTTTTGTATCTAGTTTCATATTATACTTGTGACGTCTGTGCTGACTTCCTAGCACTGCGTCTAACTAATCTTTGCCCGATGTTGCTACACTTGAGGGCTTGTCTCAGCACACGATGCGCTTTTTGGATTGTTGCCGTTTCCTAACACCCATGTCCTCGTCAGTTCCGTTGAGGGAGTGCTCCGGACTACGAGTGGACTCGTTGATATTCTCCGAGCCGAGGCGAAAACGGTGTTGGATAGCAACGTCGAGTCGTTTGTGGAGCTCTTTTAGTTGGTCTGAGTCTAATGGAGTTTGGAGGGTCGCGATGCGGTCCAGCTAGCCCACTCTTATAGCCTCGCCTTAAGTTTCGGAGCCATGCCAGGGGGACAGGAGTGGGACCGTAGTCCGGCCAGACTACGGCTTGTGGTTGACATTTGTCTACGCGTCTCACTCCAATGGGAGGGGAGACCTAGACTTGTGGTCGAGCGGTAAGATGCCAGTGGGTACACCTGACCACTGACTAATAGAGGTTGGTCTGTCGCTAGTACCTGTTGTCCAGATGAGGTTTTTCCTCTATGTGTGCAACCTAGTAGCGTTCACGGAGCACGCTTATCGAGCTTGTGACTACGTGTAACTACGCCGAGTTGGTGATACTCGTAGACCCGCTTACCTTTCCGTTTACGTACTTCACTACCTGCATAATTATTATTTTTGTTATATGCCTGTTTAGTTATTAGTTCTATTTACTTGAGTTATCATCGCTTTTCCACTTGGTGTAGTTAGTTAGTTACTTTACTACTATTGTTCTTCCTGCCTAGTTTAGCTGCGTTGCTTCTTATTTCAACTGTTTGAATCGGTGAGAGGTTGGATTCTTTACTGGGTTTTGTTCGCGAAGGTCACTCCCCCTTCTTCATTTCACAGGTGAGAGTTTGCAACGCCGGCAAGACTTCTCTCGGACAGAGGGTTAGCTCCGAGACGTCGGGTTCATCAATTGTTTTTCCTTCTTTTGTGTAGGCTTCACTATCGGGGAATACCCCTTAAGGGTTTTGTATTTCCCCTTTCATTATTGTACTTGTACTTGAGACATATAGACAAACATATCATTGGCATGTAGACTTGTACTGTTTAATGTAGGGTTACATTTGTTTATTTTCTTTGTTCACTTCGTCAGATCTTCCCTAACCTTTCCGTGTCTACGCACCCGTAGGTGGCTGTCATGCCCGCCAATTTAGCAGCGGAATAAATTGGGGATGTATGAACAACGTGTATGGTAATGTAAATTGCGCATACATTCGCAAATATCAGAGCAAATAATGATAAATAATTGCAATAAAACTCATCATTTTATTGATAATTCATATAAACTATTACAACCACTAATTCAGAGCCAAAACATAGGGCTCAATGACATTATTACATTGGAAAAGAAATCTAAAGCAAATATCTAACTAGACTCTAAGGTACTAAGAACATTCCATCGCTATGACTTTAGGACGCTCATCAGTCTAGTCCAATCCCGTTGTTGTGTGTAAAGTCATCCCTTGACTTATCTGAAAACACAATAACAAATAACAAAGGGTGAGCGATAACGCTCAGTAGGACTTAATATCTCGTATAAACAAGCATGCTTTAAGTGATTAATGTCTTGTAACACAGGTTAACTAGAGAGAACGATCAAATATAGTCAAGAGAGAAATAGTACATGATAAGAGATTGATGGCATACTAGAATGATAGCATGCGATAACATGTGAACGATAATACACTTCACAAGAATATTGCAAAATTAGAATGATAGAGAAAAGACCATATAACAAGATAGCGTGTATCAAAATGATATGTAATAGGATAACTTGTATCAAGGTGGCGTGTAACGAGATAGCTTGTATATCAGGATAGCGTGTAACGAGATTGCATGTAAAGAGATAACGTGTAAAGAGGTAACATGTAATGAGATAACGTGTATGGTTGCACCACGGTGCACTAGTCGAGTATGGCAATAGTCATTTTGGGACAGTAAGTATTTCGGGATATGCGTTGTCGGAGTAAGGTCTATCGGACTAGGGTTTATCAGGATGAAGTGTAGAGTGTTGTTCAAACTAACTTTTTATCTTAACACATGCCAAGGTGATTCTTGAGAGCTATTCGATGTCGTCTCAAACTATTCTTCAGGCATAGATGCCGAAATAAGGGCCTTTCCTTATGATGACAAATTAGGTATTCGTGGTGCTTCATGGGTCCCATTTGATAGCTTAGCTTTGGTAGGCGATCTCCTATTCAGTAACTAAACTTTCGTCTATTAGGTCGAGTTTTAATAATTATATTTTATGAGTTGGGTCAAAGAGTCGAGATTTTTTCTCTCTAATTACTTTAATTAATATGCATATATTTCTATAAGATCATATATACATGTGTTTTATAAAGGATTATAAACGAACTCGAGTTGTAGACATCATCATGTCATCAAAGTTTCGCCCGCAACATTTTAATTGAAGAGAAAAACTTATTGCACTTACGATAGTAGTAAGTGTAGCAAGTTGGCTCCCTTGGATGCCATGTGGTGGCAGGCGACAGGTAACAACGACGGTTGGCAGCTGACGACAATTGATAATTGGACTCTAAAATATAAAATTTAGGCTCTAAAATAAAAAAAAATTAGACTTCAAATATTATCCCTTAGAGTCTAAAATATTAGCTGAATTTTTAATAGTTATTTGATCTTCAAAATACAAGGTTTGGAATTCTAAATATAAATATTGACTAAAAAAATGTAAACTTAGGCACTAAAATAGTGATTTTGAATCCCACCATTTGGACTCCAAAATGTAAATTTGGACTCTAAAATATAGATATTGACTCTAAAATATATATTTGGACTCCAAATAACAATTTTAGATCCTAACGTTGGTCACTGTCACCAGTTGCCATCGTCGGCCACCATTGCCATCTGCCTACTGCCACCCCATCACGTCTGGCGAGGGTCAAATAGGGCGCTCCGCGAGTTACTATCTAACTCTTACTACACTTTCTATACTACAACAAGTGCAATAAATCTTTCTCTCAATTGAAATCAGATTGGTCGAGAGAAAAATAGAAATGTTCATGGTTGGATTTTGTTTGATTTTTAGATATTTTTTTTTGCAAACCAAAATGAGTTGAGTCAATATAATTACGGGTTCAAATTGAAAATTTACATTTGTTGTAGTATAAATTATTTTATTAATATTTATAAATTCTAAAATTAAGATTGAAATTTATACACTGTCTGTGGTGTCTATCACCTTGGGAGAGAGAGCCGCCCCCCTTGTTGACTTTCCCCCTCCTCCTTTTCCACTTCCCATACACTCTCCCACCTTTTTGACCCTCGCCCCCCTCCCCCCTTTCTCTTTTCCCTACGCAGGCCCCAACCTCCTCCTCCGCCTTCTCCTTATTCTTCCTCCACATGTCTTCTCCCTCGCCACTCACAGCCCGACGCCTCGTCACCTCTCCCTCTCTCATTCTGCCTCCGCCATGCTGTTTCTTGCACTACCGCTGCTGCTGTCTCGCCGCACCACCATCCGCCGCCACGCGCCGCCGTCCGCCACTGCTACTCTGCCGCCGCTTCTCCCCTCTCCTCCCCCTCCTACTTGTGCTGCACTGAGGACGAGGGGAGAGCATCGCCGCGGCCACCCCGCCACCGTGCCTCCGCCTCCCCTCCTCTTCCCCCCATATCTGTGCTGCACTGACGGGTGGGGAGAGTGCCGCCACAACCGCCATCACCGCCTCGGCGGATCCTACCGGCGTTGGTAAAGACCCGTCCTTCCCTCTTCGAGGTCGACAATCTCCAATTTATTTCTTTTGTTGTTGGGGTTTCTGTGCCATTCCTAAGGGTGTGACTGTCGCACTGGACTCGTCAAGTCGGCTCCAACCAAGTCTATAGGACCGTTTGACTGGGCAACCTAGATAGTCGTGCTAGAGTTTCTGGCACTCGTTGGGTGAGTTCCGAAGGTCGTCCAATTGTCCGAAGTACTAATATGAGACTTATAAGTTTGACTGTTTGTTGGATACTTTAACAGGTATGCTTTTGTACCTAGTTTCATATTATACTCGTGACGTCTGTGCTGACTTCCTAGCACTACGTCTAACTAATCTTTGCCCGATGTTGCTACACTTGAGGACTTGTCCCAGCACACGGTGCGCTTTTTGGATTGTTGCCGTTTCCTAAGACCCCTGTCCTCGTGAGTTCCGTTGCTACAGGTGGACTCGTTGATATTCTCCGAGCCGAGGCGAAAACGTTGTTGGACAGCGGCGTCGAGTCGTTTGTGGAACTCTCTTAGTTGGTCTGAGTCTAATGGAGTTTGGAGGGTCGCGATGCGGTCCATCTAGCCCGCTCTTATAGCCTCGCCTTAAGTTCGGAGCCATTCCAGGGGTACAGGAGTGGGACCGTAGTCCGGCCAGACTACGGCTTGTGGTTGACATTTGTCTACGCGTCTCACTCCAATGGGAGGGGAGACCTAGACTTGTGGTCTAGCGGTAAGATGTCAGTGGGCACACCTGACCACTGACTAATAGAGGTTGGTCTGTTGCTAGTACCTATTGTCCAGATGAGGTTTTCCCTCTATGTGTGCAACCTAGTAGCGTTCACAGAGCACGCTTATCGAGCTTGTGACTACGTGTAACTACGCCGAGTTGGTGATACTCGTAGACCCGCTTACCTTTCCGTTTATGTACTTCACTACCTGCACAATTATTATTTTTGTTATATGCCTGTTTAGTTATTAGTTCTATTTACTTGAGTTATCATCGCTTTTCCGCTTGGTGTAGTTAGTTACTTACTTTACTACTATTGTTCTTCCTGCCTAGTTTAGCTGCGTTGCTTCTTGTTTCAACTGTTTGAATCGGTGAGGGGTTGGATTCTTTACTGGGTTTTGTTCGCGAAGGTCACTCCCCCTTCTTCATTTCACAGGTGAGAGTTTGAAACGCCGACAAGATTTCTCTCGGACAGAGGGTTAGCTCCGAGACGTCGGGTTCATCAACTGTTTTTCCTTCTTTTGTGTAGGCTTCACTATCGGGGAATACCCCTTAAGGGTTTTGTATTTCTCCTTTCGTTATTGTACTTGTACTTGAGACATACAGACAAACATATCCTTGGCATGTAGACTTGTACTGTTTAATGTAGGGTTACATTTGTTTATTTTCTTTGTTCACTTCGTCAGATCTTCCCTAACCTTTTCGTGTCTACGCACCCGTGGGTGGCGGTCTAAGGGTCGGATACTTGGAAGCTTTCTAGGTATCAAGTTCTTGAGTCGTTACATTGTTTGAATATATAAAAAAACATCAGTTGTATGTATTAAATAACATGTACTTGGTAACTATAATTTCAGAGAAATGTTTAGTAATCTCTTGAGGGAGAAAAGCGATGTAATCTTATTAATTGAAAGTCTAACAAGTTTTATTTTTCTCTCTTTTTAATTAATAAAATTATTTGGCTATGTCAAAACTTCCCTCTCTTTATAGGCACTAAACATTTCTTACAATCTCAAAACACCTACGCCGTTCACTTCTCGGTTAATTCTAATGTCTTAACGTCAATGATCGCACTGGAGTGTGTAAGATATATATTTTTCTTTAAATGATAACTGTGTGCTTTTCTTACTTTTTGGTACAAGCAAGAACAACAACAATACAAAACCCACAGGTTCCAATGTCATGGCGCCGTGGTTTTTTTGGATAAATTAATTAGAAGTCTCTATCAGATTTTTGACTTATTTTTTAGTCTTTGACAGAGCTGTAACTCATTACAGTTAGTGTTATCACCTGTTATAATATACGTTAAGCCCTGTTACAGTAAAGACCTCTTTATTACAATCAAGGACTTCTAATTAATTTGCCCTTTTTTGTCACTTTAATAAGCAAACTTGCCAACATATATATTATACGATCATATCACTTAAGTTTTCAATCATGACCTGCTCCACAACAAGGTTCGTCGCTGCTATAGTGGATTGCAGCGGCAGGGCCGAGTCAAATTGACAGTCGATTTGATAGAGTCAATTTATTATTTTAATATTATTTTAATTATTTAATATTTTAATATCTTTTTATTTAATAGGTTAATATATTTTTAAAAAATAAATCATACAAATCAAAGTGTGTCGATGTGATATACTTCAATCTATATATATCGTATCACGAGAAATTTAACATAATTGAGTCACCCGATCAGGCTATCCTTGCTCCATAGACATTAGGTCCCTTGAAGATCTTCGACGGATCCTTTGCCAACGTGTGACGGTTTGTTCTCCCCTTCGAACGATGTGATTTGGGGGGAGGGAAGAGAGCACTACCGGTCGACAGTCTACTCTCCCCCACCCTGCCCCCTTTTCTTTCTCCCAGTCGTCTCTCTTCTTGGATCTCTCCATCCCCCTTTATTTTCAGTTTTTTTGGTCCTGTTTTGATCCTAGGGTGTTTCCACTTGTTAATCTCACTTTCTTTCCATTTTCGGTGTTTCAACCTCTGCAAGTGTTGGTGCCCTCGTCGTCGCATCCTCCATCTCGCTCTGCGTCGCTTTGTCCCAATCGGCCTTTCAACCATCCCCCTTCCCCCCTACCTCTTTGTTCACACTTGCTCAATCTCAGTCTGTTATTCTGCCGATATAACCCCACCTTGTTCACAATCCCACCTCATTCCTCTCCATCACCGACTCGCCCTACTTCATCTCTTACACATTCCTATCCCCTTCTCGTTGTGATGTTACCTCTTACTCGTCTCACCTTCCCCCTGTTTGTTTGCCTCTTTTTAGGCTGCTCCTATTTTGTTTCAGGATCTAACTGGTGCAGAAGTTTGTGAAGTGGTAATCAAGATTGCTCAAGTGATGTGCCTCCTTTATGCTCCCTCCCCTTATCCTCTCTGGTGGGATATTGGTGACATTAGTTTAGCTCGAGAACTGGGGATCATCCGCTCCATCTCTTTAGATGGGCGTCTGCCGAGCTACTTTTACTGCTGCACAGATGGATGGCAGCCTCTGTCCGTCGGAGTGGAGTCTCACTGCAATATGAAATTTGCTCTTCTCAAGTTTCTGCTCATCGGGCTAGATCCTCGTGGCCATCTTAACTCTGGAGTGCTCTTATTAGCCGGTGTTTTTCCTTCCCTAGTTTTCTCTCTCTCTTTTGCTGGCCTATGTGTGTGTGGGGCATGGACTGCCATAAGAGAATGACTTACTGCACTTTAGAAAAGTGCAGTAAGTGCAATCCACTTAGGATGGCAGCCCATGTGGCGCCACATGGGCTGTCAGGTGGTTTTTTTTTTTGAAATCTAGCTTTCTTTTTAGCCTAATCCATCTATTTGGAGTCCAACTCATTATTTTGGAGTCCAACTTACCTTTTGTTTTAGAGCCAAACTATTTTTTAGGCTCCAAAATAAAAAGTTGAGCTCCAATTAAAATAAATGAGGTTGGGCTCTAAAATAGATGGGTTAGGCTAAAAAAAAAAACTAGATTTCAAAAAAAAAAAAAAAATCACCTGACAGCTCATATGGCGCCACATAGACTGTCATCCTAGGTGGATTGCACTTACTGCACTTTCTTAAAGTACAGTAAGTCTTTCTCCTTTCTCTGATGTTTGCAGGGTATGGGTTGTTCTTCACTTTTCAAGCGCTGTACGCCAACCTCTCTTTGTACTCTCTATGTTTATGTAGTATAATATAGTATCCTCTTGGTAAAAAAAAAAAGGTCCCTTGAAGATCTTGATGACATAATCTCAATAAAAACTCCATCATATAAAAGGTAGACTAATCGATGAGGTGTTATTGGTTATGACACATATATGAATAAGTGATTCATTTTTGTGTCTCATTATTTTTAGGAAAAATTAATTAAGAGTTTTTGATAGTAAGACAAATTAATTTGAAGTCTCTATTAAATATTTGACTTATTTTTTAGTCTATGATAGAACTGTAATTTATTATAGTTATAAGTATTATCTCTTGTTACAGTATACGTTAAACTCTGATAGTAAAGACTTCTATTATTATAGTTAGGGACTGTTAATTAATTTACCCTTGATAGTAAGTAAATTTATTTTCTGAGCCTATCAAGAAAAGATGTTCCAAATAATCTCGCCTTTTGTTGAACTTTAATAATCAATCCCTTGGAAGATAGTTTTCGTCATTTATTTTGTTTGTGTTTTGTCCTTCCATATAATTAGCACACACATTATTTCTTACCATAAAGTATGAATGACCACTGTATTTATATTTTAACTAGTTTTATCATCTACCTTAATTGATTTATTTCATCTATTTTAATTAAGTTTCTCATCTACTTTAACTTATCTTTTGCATTCTTATCTCTCATTATTATATTTTAAATTCATTTTCTTCAATTTTAACTCATGTACAATATTACTTTAATGTACTCGTACATCTATTTTAAACACATTCACATACATACAATCTTTGTGAGCAATGAGTGCAATAGAACTACAATATCTGGAAGTTTAACAATACTCTCAATGATGTCGATCACTAGACACACACACTCTTCTCGGGATAGAGGTTGGCCTTCACTTTTACTTTAACCATTTATGCATCATACATTAAGATGAATTGTTTATTACTTTAACAATTTACAGTTTCATTTTAACACTCTATGTTACACAATCTATCATATATGTAACTATTGTAAAGTTTTAAGATAAGAATTTGAAGCCGTTAAAATATGTGTGAAAGTGAGTTAAAGTATATATATGAGACTTAAAATTGCTGCTGATATGACTTAAAGTCTAAGTTCGAAGACCATAAAGTAAAGTTTGAAGTCGTTAAAGCTTGTGTGACAACATGTTTAAGTGTGTGGGACTTCAAGTCAATACTGACATGACTTAAAATCTAAGTTCAAAGACGTTAAAATAAGAATTTGAAGATATTAAGGTAAGAGTTCGAGATCGTTAAAATATGGATAATGGTAAGTTAAAGTATGTGAGAGTTAACATGACTTAAAATCTAAGTTCGAAAGAGTTAAAGTAAAAGTTCGAATTCATTAATTAAAATAAGAGTTTGAGGTCGTTTTATGTATGATGGTAAGTTAAAGTGTATAGGAATTAAATTCATTGTTGACATGACCTAAGGTCTAACTTTGAGAGTGTTAAAGTGAGAGTTCGAAGTTATTAAAATATGTGTGACGAAGAGTTAAAATGTGTGAGACTTGAAGTCATTGCTGATATGACTCAAAGTCTTTAAATTGAAGGTGTTAAAGTTCGAAGTCGTTAAAGTAAAAGTTTAAAGTCATTAAGGTATATGTGACATTGAACTAAAATATGTGAAACTTAAATTCACTATTGACATGACTTAAAATTTAAATTTGAAGGTGTTAAAATAAAAGTTAAAAATCATTAAAGTATGTGTAACTGTGAGTTAAAGCGTGTGAGATTTAAAGTCAGTGTTGATATGACTTAAAATCTAAGTTTAAAGACGTTAAAGTAAGAGTCCAAGGTCGTTAAAGTATGTGTGATGGTGAATTAAATAGTATGAGACTTAAAGTCATTGTTGACATGATTTAAAGTCTAAGTTTGAAGGTATTAAAATAATAGTTTGAAGTTATTAAAGCATATGTAAGGTTGAGTTAAATTATGTGAGACTTAAAGTCAATGTTGACATATCTTATAGCCTAAGTTCGAAGACGTTTAAGTAAAAGTTCGATGTCGTTGAAGTATATGCGACGATAAGTTAAAGTGTGTGGGACTTAAAGTCACTATTGATATGACTTATAATCTATATTCGAAGATATTAAAACAAGAGTTCAGAGTCGTTAAAATATATGTGGTGATGAGTTAAAGTATGTGTGACTATCAGTTAAAGTGTGTGAGTTTTAATGTCACTGTTGATATAACTTATAGTTTAAGTTCGAAAGCGTTAAAGTAAGAATTCATAGTTGTTAAAGTATATGTGACAGTGAGGTAAAATATGTGAAACTTAAAGTTATTATTAACATGACTTAAAATTTAAATTTGATGATGTTTAATAAAATCAGAGTTCGAGATTGTTAAAATATAAGAGACTTAAAGAAACTATTGACATAACTTAAAGCATAAGTTCAAATGCATTAAAGTAAGAGTTGAAAAGTTTTGAACTAATAGTTGTATACGATTAGAAGATAAAAAACGTCACTCAAAGATCATCTAGTGTAAATCTTGAAAAAATAGAAAAAAAGAATTAACACCTATAAAAATAGGTGAAGAAGTTCTTCGCGTAGAAATTTCTGATAGAGACATATAATTAAGATGTCTTTCATTGATAGGGACCTACAATTAATTTTCCTTTATTTCTATATAGAACCACGCTTCACTTTAAAATATCACAATGTAAAGAGCGAAGGTGTGTAAGAGAGGGCAAGCGTGTAGGTAAACTAGTCACCCTTCCCCAATATCTATGTACTTCAGCCCCATGCCATCTTTTAATGAATCCAACGAAAAGATGCTCCCCAACATCATGTTTCACTTTCTCGAATGTTTGCCATGTTTTCTTTTACCCACTAGTGCTGCATGTCCTCCCACCTGCATCAAACAAGCATGTAAAAGAGAAGAACCCTCCCACCCCACCACACCCCCATGTCGAACACACAGCAGAAAAGAAGAGCATCATAAAGCTAGCTGATCTCCAAGTGAGACTGCCGAGGGTTCTGATTCCTCCTGAAACTAATATTTAGCCACTTTGGTTAAAACATAGAAGGGTTCTTTCCAAAGGAGGGGAACTGGAGAACCAGTAGTACTACTCATGACATGAGGGCGGGAGGTTGGCATCCACAGAAGTATCACCTCCCACCTGCCTCAAACTAACTGCAACAGATGCCGACTGTCACAGCAGCTAATTAAGAAAGACTTGCTGCAGCTAGCTAGCTTGCTCGCGTTAAACCACGAGCTCCCTTCACGGAGACGCATGCATGGCCCGGCGCGGGGTCCTCCACTCTGACAAGGGTTTCCTTTCCCACTTCAAGTTTTCCAGATCGAGGCGGCAGGGCCTCCCTCCACGCTGTTCGGTAGATGATCTTTCTCCCTGCAGCTAGCTTGGCAGACAGGGACCGGTCATCCCCAATATCCTTGCTGTTTCAGGTCAGCAACTTCTCCACTTGTAGTCTGTGGAGGTGCCCTCATAGAGTCCTGACTGATCACTGTCGAGTACTTGCAACCTCAAACCTATAATATGCTGGTGAGATCTACCACCAAGTGAGGTATACAGGGACGGCAGAGGGGGGGGGGGGGGGGACCTTCGCCCCTTGTGTTGGGGCCTGAGGAGAGCTATATATGCATGTCCATGTTGAGCAGTACAGCAGGCTTGGAAATGCATCGCCACAAGAGAAATGGGGAAAGGGGGCTTTGAAGACCCACATCCCCCTCCCCGCACGGTCATGATCAGAAGTGGCCAGTTTTTGGTGGCCATCTTCTTCTACCTCGAGCAGCTGCTGCTGTCAGAGATTTGTCATGGTGTGTTTGATCCGCCGCCGCTCGCACGCTTCGATCCATGGCCTTGGCCCGAGCCAGGGAGCCACCACCCACATGGGGCGGGTGGGGCGGGGTGGGGTTCTTGTTGTTCCCTCCGTATCCATTTTTATAGGGTTTGGGTGGTTCTGAAGGCGTCCAGCGGGATCCGATCGATCGAGCTCACTGTGGTTTTGATGTTGAGCTTAGTTGGGCCCCGGCCTGTCCATGATGTCACTGTTGAGTTGGTGTCGTGGTGTTTTCGGAGGGAGCTGAGAAGAGGTGGGGAGAGTCCAAAACATGATCTTGCGTGGGGATGTTAACGTAATTTGGTTAAACAATTATCATATAGAAGTGTTGGTTTGATCGGTCTGGAGGGACAGAGTCAACATTTTTTTGGAGTATTGTTGCGGGATGCGAGATTTGGAGGGCTAAATTATAGTCTTATAATAAATCTAGCTCGTAGTGTAATCAAGTTAATTAAAAAGAAATATGATGATCTTTATATATAATTCAAATTTTTACCAAATGATAGCCTGATCCTAATAACAACTGATATTATAACAAATTGTAGGTTCAATATCTACAAGTGTCATCGAGGGAGAGAATGCTGACGTGGTAGATTTGGAAGGTTGAGTTAACATCTCACTCTAGCAATGTTACACAACATGAAATTTGGACGACTAAGTCATCGAATTTGAGGAATTAAGCCCAACTCGTAGTACGATTGAGAGTAAAATCAAAGAAAAAGATAATAATTTCTATACATAACTTGAGTTTTGACATAATAATAGTCTGATCCTAATAATAAGATGAAGTTAATTAAAACCTTCTCATCAAATGTTTTAATGGGTTAATTGCATATTTGGTTAGTTAGTTTCCCGACATGTTCGATCTAGAATGCTAACTGAACCCTTTAATGGGGTTCAACGTTATCTCACTCTCATGATGTGATAATAATAGACATGTAATTATCGCCATCAAACAAATAGTTAGTGTGTGGAATAGTACTGTGTAATGTCCACCCATGCAAATCTAAATTCGAGTTAAGGCAGATGCCGACATGTCATGGAGCAAGGGATTTACAAGTAGCTTGTGTTAAGTCCCAGCTCTCATATCTGGTGGATACATAGTCGCCAAAAAGGAACATGCAAATTAATTTCGGTGGCAAGGTATCTCTTTAAATGAACGTTGATATATCACGAAGGTTCACGATTCAGCAACATTAGTGTTAAATTAGCACATGTAGGTGGTGCTTCGTCACCAAATGAGTGACCAAAGTTCTATTTTTATATTGAGTGAAAATTATTGAGAAGTACGGATTATTGTAAGATCATTCTTGCCATAAAGCTGGCATGCATTGTTTGGAAAGCAATTTTTATTAGTTGGAATGTCCACCTCAACTTTTTCAATGGACTAATAGAATTACTTTACAAATAATCTATTGCAACACATTATTGCAATAAATATTTCTCAAGATTATTAGAACTTGCAAAGATGATTTGGATATAAAGGTGTTAAAAACAGGGGTGGTTTATGTAGGAGAGTAAATTTGAAATTAACTTTCAATAAATGAGAATATACCTTTTGTTGCTAGGATCAAAGCACCACTACACTAAAACTTGAGGTGTACATAAGGGTGTACAACGGTTCGGTTCGATTTCCTCAATTTTTTGGGGAAACCGAACCGAACCGAACTGAACCGAACCGAACTCTGTCGGTGTTCGATTCGGTTCAAATCGATATCTGACATATTCCCGGGAAAATGGAAAAAAAATGACGCTTACATGAGAAAAATGGCACACTTACCTGGGAAAAATGGCGCTTTTGCGGCGCGCAGACGAGGAAGGACTCCCACCACTGCGCTATCGGTGTTTTTTTTAAATATATTTATATTATTTAATTAATTATATATATATTCGGTTCATTTCGATTTCCCAATCTGAAATCGAACTGAACTGTGTGATCCTCCAAATCGCACCGAATCGGCTGGTTCGATTCGATTTTTCGGTTTGAACCATAATTTGCACAACTCTAGATGTACATGTATAGAAATCACTATCTTTCCTTTTCATTTAGTTATCAACCATATTATATGTAAGTTGGACTTATCAGATTTTATGACTTGATCTTCGAAACTTCATGCCACATAATGTTACTCGAAACGATGTGGATTCGATCCTCCAAATTTACCACATTAACAATCTCTTTCTCTCTCTCTCTCCCCCACACTCTTAGATATTGAGAATCTACAATCTTATTTTGATATCATTTCTTGCTAAGATCGAACTACTATTATATCAAAACTTAAGTTACATTAGGGAACATTAATATTACTATCAACTGCATTATATGTTTTGACTTTTCAAGTAATATTATTCAGAAAAGTATTTATCCCGTCAAACCAATGTGCTATATTCTATATATCATATATGAAGCTGTAAAAAATAATAGTAAAAGAAATCTATATATATATATATATATATATATTTTTTTTTTTTCTATCCGAGGCTGACAGTACATGCAGTGACGATATTGGGTCGAACCACGGTAACATGAGAAAGACCAAGTTGTGAACTTGGATTAAAAGAAGAGAGGTATCAAGTTCCACCTTTTATATAGTGGTGGAGGTGGCCACTAAATTCTCTGGAAAATGGAATGGGGGGTGATGCCAAAGTGGGCTGTCTGAAGAGATTATTGCATCGACATCGCCGTCCGTCGCCATCACATCGCGGCCGCCCGGGTCCAAGGCCAGGCTTCCCGTCCCTTGCCACCACCTAACACAACAAAATCCCAATCCTTTTTTGAGGAGCTTGGATTCTTACGACACATGGTTTTGTCGGGCCGCCGCCGCCCCCCACCACACCACCTTGAAGCCCTCCCCTTTGATGGTTCCTTCTTTCCAAGGATAATACTTCATTGAAGCTGTTGGCAAAATGCCTACCCCTCAAACATCAAATCCTGCTCCATCCCTAGCAATGATGCTGGATATATATATGCACACATGTAGTAGGCTTTGGCGACTTAATTAGGTTAAGGTTTGGGGGTGTGTGTGGAGTGGGTTCCATCTTAAAAGTGACTCCCCTTATTCGCTCTACCACAAATATTTGATATGTCTATATAGGATGTCTTTTTTTGTTAGAGAGTTTTTTGTTGATAATGATATCCACTCCAAATCCGAGTAGTCTGTAAACAACCCCCCCCCCCCATGAGATAATGTGTCAGACACTCAAACACTCTTTGTGTGCCAAGTAGGGAGGGTTGGGTTTGGGATTTGTGAAGAGACTCTCTTGGATATCGAATCTGTTGAGTTCTAGACTAATTTTACTCTTCTCTTTTTTGCTAGGTTATTTAGCTAAAAAAAAACTCCAAATAGTTATGAGATATAAAAAGTCCACCTTTTCAAGATTGGTTGTAACACACTGGATCAATGTGATATTTTGTACGATACGATTTTATCGGACCATGTCTAAGATTTTACTGTCCCCAAACACGTTGGATCGGTTGACATGGGCATCCTCTTCTCAACATCTTCCCCCTCTAGAGCTTCACAAGTACGACGCACAACTGACTTTCTTCTCTCGTCGAGAGTTCACTCACCTCTCTCTTATCCACCTAGATCTGTGCCAGCCAATCCTTGCTCATCGGTTCCCCCCCCCCTCCTCTAGTGCCGACTATTTGAACCAGCAACATAGGTTGGGAGGAGTCTATTGCAGCCATTCAGACCAGCCACCACCTGCCAAGAAGTTTTCTAAGCCTGTGCACCTCAACATCAACGTCGGCAGTCACCATAGATGATCAAAGGACTTCGTTGCGACCGCATCACCGTCGACACTATGCCAAGAGGTTGGAGAATGTGCAGCACCCGATGAGGATGGTAGTGGGCTGCACAGGGAAGGATGCCATTGAAGGAGCCAATACATCTTCGATCAAGGCGATCCTGATGGGTTTTGAAGGGAGGGAGGACTAGAAGAAGAGTGGAGAAACGAGTTATTCCTAAAGTTTACTGTATCGGTGATTCGGTCGTGCCAAATTTGTCTTAATACGGTACGGATCGATCCAGTTGATACTCATATAAAAAAATAACAAAATAATGTAAGAGAATAAAATGAACGATACAATATTGATCGTGCCAAAGATTCGTCAATTTTTTAACACGATACGATACAGTCGTGTTGCTGCGATATATAGTGACACAATAAATCTTAACTTATTCCGGCCATCGTGTGGTTGCAAATCACAAATCAGTGTAATATAAGATCGTACCATATCGTCACACAAAAATTACAATCTGATTTGATTTCTCGATAGTGGGGAAGTCTACTACGGGAGTGAACTCCAATTCCCCTTCTAGTGGGTCGTCTTCTGGACGTCGAATCTCACGACCAACTCGCAAAGGGGGTGTTAGGATTTGCTTATCGATCACCTGAAAACGTTCTCCCAGCCCAGTGCATTCGATAGATGATATTAATATATCAGTTCAAGCACCAACTTTAGATTGGCGGATGAAGTTTTCGTCTGTAGCTGACCTTGCTAAAGTTGAAAATATCTTCATGTCTGATTTTTTATTAGATCAAGAGACACCTGAAATGGAATCGAATGAAGAAGACATGGAACGTTGTTCAAGACGACCGGACTTACGCCCTCGAACTGTTCTTCGACGAACTCACTCATGTGATAGATCATCTATGGAGTTTTAGATAGCCTTTATTCCGTTGTTGACCTGTATTTGGCTATGTCTCTGGTTGTCAACATCTCTACTTAATTAATTAAAAAAAGCTTTAAAAAAAGATTCGATTTCCCGATATACTAACCTTGGTCCCCTTGAACATGGACGGTCGTCTTCATCAATTTTTCTTCGTTTTATTTCCTTTTCTTTGTCTAATGACAGAACATGGAACACTTGGACAGGGGGTTGTTTTCTTCTTCTTCTTCCTTTTTTTTATTCCCTTTCTATTATATTTGCTTTCTTCTTTAATATATAGAACTTGGGTGCGCCGGTGGGAAATGGCGTCACCTTGATATGGGAACAAGAATTTTCATGATCTTTCCTAGTTCCACTATCTGGCTTCTTGTTACTTTTTATTAGGATACATGAACAATTAGTCTTCCCATATTATATAGAACAAAGAACACATTAATAAAAGAATAAAGACCAAGTAGAAGGATTTAAATTCTTTTAATACCAGAGGGGGCATGGAATTTGGAGTAACATAGAAACCTATGACGAATGGATATCATTTTTTTGTGAAATCAATCTTTAGTGCATAATAAAAAATCACAATCGCCTATCGCCATCATATTTGTATTCTTATATTTTGGCTGTTCATATGCCCCCATTAGCTTTACTAGCCTTTCACAACTGAGCCCACTCACACTATGACCTTCTGTACTTGATTGAGATCGCTGATATATTAGCGTACTTTAATCTATTTTTTGCTACTGCCTTAAATTATTAGGAATGACGAATTGGTGGCTGTCAGAGGTTATCCCCATTTCTGCTTATTTGTCGTGATACACTTATCTTTGGCCATAAGAGGGGATAAATTTATAATAAAAAGCATTTCATCTTGGGTAAGTTGTAAAGTCTAATCAAGAATAATTAAGATTATCTATGGATAAAAGGTGATAGCTCTGTCCCACCTATGAAAAGGAGATAACTAGATAATTACAAATAGAGGCCCCTACTCTATATATGGATCTCTGTATCCATATATAATGCAAAGAATGGCAAACACAATATGATCTTAGATGGGGAAATGGGGGAGGACATCCTAGAACCGGGCTGGAAAGATGGCCCCCTTTCTCACGTCAAATGTAGCATCCTGTACAGCTTCCAGCATTAAAACTAAAGCCAGAACTGATAAAAACGACCAGACAGATGATGGGTAGTCATTAACCAAAGTCTTCCTATTTGAAGGGTTGGGGGGTGGGGGCATGGATGTGACCAGAACCTGCACCTGAAGGGTTGAGGCGTTTTGGTATAGTTCCCCATCCCACCGGGAGTTGGAACCCAATTTGTTTTGTTGCATGGGTGCTAGACAAGGGAAGAAGCATCCTCTAGTAGAGACAAAAATGTGACTGCCCACCTGCAACAGTTGGATCAAACGTTGAAAAGGTTCTCATTTAAACATTGGTATCCACATCCTGTGAGAGAACTGTTTGCTCTTGGTTCATGAAATGAACATACAAATACACATCGTAGGAGCTCATTTGACAGTAGAATAGTTGCCAGAATATAATAGATGACCAAAGGGATCAATCATGTAACGATGAAACATATCCGGGTATGTCAATTTATACATTTTATTGAAAATGCCGAAATCAAATAGAGGCCGTCACCGTCAAATGTCCGAACTTCCGAGGCTATCATGTTGTATGGAAGATGAGAATGGAGTCTCTTTCTTGTCTCAATGCAACACACTGCAAGGGAAAACAGGGAAAAAACAAAAGAAGAAGGAATAGCTAAATGAGACCATCAAAGGCAAAGGGACACAAAGGCAGAGTGCAATATCACCACATATCAATCCCATTTATAGGAAATTTCTGTTTATGAATAAAGAAATGTAGCAAAATGACTTGTCTCTACTATGCCTGAGATCAAGGAGCTGCCTTACAGCAAGTAAATGTCAAATCTGTCACCTGTCATTGTACACCCTATGCACCCTACACCCTTGTTGGGCACCAATATAAGTTCAAAGCTCTTCAATAAAGAAAACACATGGCTACATATTCAGAGGCTGACAAGAAAGAAAATTAGGTCCAGCTATGGATGGATTGGCAAATTACACTCATTTGTAAAGATAAAAATGGTTGAAGCAAGTAATTGTGGACATAACGCAACTCAAGGATAAGAGAGCAGCCAATCGAGAACTCTTCTTTCATAAACAAACCTCCAAGCAATCAAGATTCTATTCTACCGATTGGCTTGATAAAGGGTAAAACTGATGCTGCTGCTGAGAATAGTACGAGAACTCAACTCAGAGATTCGAGTAGAATTGTGAAAACGAGCACTCTATTGGGGAAGTTAGGTAGAATCTAGGAACCAAGGAACATTGAAAGCCTACTCTCCAAGTTCTTGTCGAGAACTTTTCTCTCTCTGGGACCTCTTCTCTTTGGAGCTGACAGAAATTGTATAGGAGAAGACAGATTTGGACTTCATCATATGTGACTACAGATGGATGTAGAAACTAAGATGAAATGGATTTGTCTAAAATGTAAACATGATAAAAAGCTTTGGTAGCTAAACATGATAAAATGCTATTAGTCATACTATTGGAAGTTGTGACTCAAGTATCGCATAAGTGCCTACGTTACGACTTCTTATGAATCTTTCTATTGCAAATGCAGTCAACAATCACATGCATGGCCCAGTTGAGAACTGGACATTCTTGATCTAGTTACGATTACACACGCCAAAAAAAACAGAAAAGAAGAACGTAAAACATCGAAGGGGGAAATAATGATAGCTTACTTGTACAGATATGAGGCGATGCCCAAGATAATACATAAAAGGATGATGTCAATGCAAAAGTTACGACTGGATCTCAACTGTCAAAGAGACAGCTGCCGTTGTTAGCATTACAATCAAAGAGACTTAGAATTACAACCGGCTGACCCATAATTATTCCACTTCGATTACCTCAGTGATAGTTTGCTTGAGTCGTACATTGGTGTTCTTTAGATCAGCCGTTGCCCTATCAACCTGCGACAGTGCTGAGTTTCTAGTCATCAAGTACATGGTGAAAGTATAGAGGAGAGCAACAGAGGAAACATAGATACTAACCTTGGCATCAATTTCATCCATTAGGGGAACCTGCCTGTCCAGTTCCTGCAACAAAATAATTGTTAGTAGCGTTTACGTTTTACTTCATGAAGAAGTACATTGGATAAGTAACTAACCTCATTCATGTCCTGGGCCAGATTCTTCAGTGTATCAAGACCTTCTGATATGAAATTCAAACCTTGATCCTGCATGAAGGCTTACTTTTACATTTTTGATTATCCAAAGTTGCAAGAATAATGGTTGGATAATCAGTCAAATTTTCTACTGTTTGTATAGACCGAGAATCCTTTTTCATGGGAGAGCGTTTGTACATGGGAAATGGGGAAGGCGTTTGCAATCTCTTTTGGGACGTGTGCTGATTTTTCTTTCCTTTTTGTAGTATTCCACTTGATTTTGATTCCCATCAAAATGTCGAAGGGTGAATGTTCAGTTTCTTAGAAATAAATAAATATGTGGTACTATCCACTTTCAGGGAAGAAAACATTAAATACCACATAGAAGCAGTCTTTATTTGCTGGCAGTTTCTAATAATCTAATTTGCCTTACGCGTAGCTGCTGTCTGCATGGAGTGATCTAAAGATGAGGGGGCAGAAATAGAAGACAAGCAGTCCATTCGTACCTATTACACAGGAATAAGATGTTCACACGTAGTCACTTTAAAATTTTTCTAATATCGCATCAGTGAATATCTTATGCTGAATCATAATACTTAACGGAGCTATTGTGGAGTATCACTTGCCTGCTTCATTCTTCGCATTTCATATTCTTGCCTAAATTGATTTGATTCCTCTGACTGCTGGAAGTACTCACTGTCAAAGTTACCGTCTGCAATAAGAAAAAAAAAAACCGAAAATTCAAGCATGGTGCATGAGACATGGTAATCGTACTGGGAAACATCCTGTTTACTGGTTTATATATCAGGCTTACGCCCGTCACAGTAATCATGGTTTGCCAATCGACTCATTCTCTCTTTCTCCCTCACCCTGTCCTCTGTTCTATCAAATTTTAGAGTAGTCAAGCCTTAGCTTCTTTGGTTACAAGATCAGAACAAGACATCATAACACAATACCAAAACATGGAAAGGCAAAAGAGGAAAAGCATCATGAGTATAAAATGCCAATGACACAATGGTAACGCAATGGACAAAGTATGCAAAACCGATCTCCTTGGTTTGTGCAACCAATGTTCTAAAGGACTTTATAATGCAAAAACAATTACCTGTTGAGTCAAATCTGATTTCTGTATGAGAGGCCGAAGCAGCCCAACTACCAGTCTGTTGTGCAGCAGTCGTTGTCCCATCTGGTATTGACTGAATCCTTTCAGGTAGTGCAAGAACTAAATCGCTTCGTGTAACAAGCTCTTCTTTTGAAAGTCCTTTAACCTACAAATAACTTACAAAAGAATTTTGGACCTACATTCAATTACTTTCAAACTGACCCAGATGATTATCTGTTCACACAAACGCAAGCAACGAACATCTTAAAGCAATCAAAACAGGCAGAATTAAAAATAATAATAAGAAGAAGAAAGGATTTTTGTGTAACTGCCGATCAGGTTTTATGTTTGTCCCAGAAATAAACTATAAATCAGCCAAATAACAGACCTCTCTCGCTTTCTCCCACAGAAATGAGTTCATGGAATTCTATATTTTGTAGGTTCAAAAGGTGTGATGATTTAGAAATTTTTTATACTAAAACTAATGTGAACATAGCAATTTCGCATACTTCAGATTCAAACATGCAATATGGTACGCTAAAAATTTCGATAGAATCCCAAAAGTATGCTAAGGTCCGCACGCCCGAATATCTTGCAAGATCTGCCCATCCGGTTCATCTTCTTCAGGAGTTGTATCCCCGATGCTGATCGTTATGAAACATCAACCAGGTTAAGAGAATGCAATATCATGCTCTCTATTCAAAAATCTTAAAATGATGCCTACATGATATCAGTACAGACTTTTCAAACCAAGGCCTAGATTACACACAATTGATTCGAGAGTCTATGTTGTAGAAAAGGTGAAAAGACAGACGAGATATATAAGACTTTTAAGCAAAATATAATCCTCAAGAACAGAGGAAACGTCAGGCATCAAACAATGTACAAAACATTTTCCTCCCATTAAAATCTACATGACCACAATACCCAATAGTGTTTACCAACAAGGCAGCGAAAACATCACAGGCGAAGAATGCAAACCTTCTTAACGGCGAGCCTCTGCAACCGGGGAACCTCCTCCAGCAGGCGGGCCTTGGTCCGGCGAATCTCTGCATTCAAGGCCACAACAGTCGCCCGGTTCTTCTCCGTGGCCGCCTGCTCCGCTTTCTTCAACGACAGTTCCAAATCGGAAAGGAGAAATCGGGAAAAAGAGCGAAAAAAAAAAGATGGTAACGTGTGGGAGGGAGAAGCAGAGAGGAACAGGACGAGAACTTGAGCGGAGAACCCCATACATGGAAGCAAGCCTCGATCCCGATCTCCACTTCGGTGAAGAGGCGGGCGAAGGCATCGTTGCCGGCAACATGGAGCTCCCTCTGCTTGTCGACGTCGTACCTGTCGTACTTCTTGCAGATCAAATCTACCCGCGTCAGGATATCGATCACACTCATCCTGGACCTCCTGCTACCTCCGTCCCTCCCCGCCCCTCGATCTGCTCCTCCCTTCCCTCCCAACCCCCCCCCCCCAACGCCCCTCCCTGCTCCTCCTCCTCCTGCCCCTGGTTCTGCTCTCAGTTCGCGTTCTTCGTTCCCGCTTCCCCGGGAAGAACACGAGGAGGGGGCTCTCTTGAGTTTGGAGTCCGTGCGCGTCGATGCGCATGCGCTCTGAACCTTGTTCCTTACAAGACAAGCGCAGCCTGGGCTCTCCTATAAGAGGCCTGGTTCTTCGTGTTTCTAATGCGTACGTGCGACGACGCGGATAGGACGGGATTCGCCCGCGAAAGATGGTGGGGCCAACAGCGTTGGCAAGAATTTTTGAAATAAAAATGTGCGGTGAGAATTTGCATATTTTAAGATAAATTAATTAAGAGTTTCTAATAGATATTTAATTTATTTTTTAATATCAGACACAACTATAACTCATCACAGTAAGAGTTATCTCCTGTTACAGTACACGTTAAATCATGTTACAGTAAGAACTTTCTTATTACAATTAAGAACTTCTAATTAATTTTTCTTATATATTATTATGTATTTTATTTTTATGCACCGCTTACGTCTCCTTATAATAGGAAACTTAAAGTTTAGGTTATCATAGTTTTTATTTTATTTTTTATTTTATATATAAATAAACTGTTTAACCTTGGTGTTTTGCGCAAATATGGTTTTTGGAATGTTATATACAAAAATCTCTTCATTTTTTAATTTTAATTAAAATTTTAAGGTGGAAATTTAAAACCAGATAAATAAACCATATATATATATATATATATATATATAATTTGATTAATACAATTGTAGATATGCCAACATAAAACACGTAGGTGTAGAGAAGACTGTCTCAAGAGATACCACGTTCGGAAATGGAGAGTGGAAACCTCTTTTAAAATAGCCCTTTTATCGAATAATATAGAACTTATCTGCTCCCGGTGGCAAATTAAGTTTGGTACAAAAGTGTATAGCAACCATATTATTAACGAATGTAGTCCAACCTTAATTGAGTTTTTTCATGAATGTAAACAAGCCTATTCTTCTTGGGATTTTGACTCACTCTTTAATCGAATCTAAAACTTTGTTCAATTTTGTTTTATGAGCTCTTATGTAATTTCTTCACTAGTTATTTGTGGAGTTCATCTATTTATGTCCTCCACCAGCTATAGTTTTGCCGTTCTAATGGGCCGAATTGTGAGCATACAAACATCTGGGAGCCCAAAAGGACGTCGTCGTAAGCCCAACCCATTTCGGAGCCGGCATGTGTAAATTGCTTATGGGGCAGACCATTCTCCTACGAAAACAAGTGGGCCGAAACATGCACATGGTATTGGGCTGCCCCATGTGAGACTTGAAACCTTTGGGCCGTTTTGTGTCTACTTATTTATGTTTGTATAAGGTTTCACTTGGTGCCTCACGAGAGGTGTATTTATTATTAATTTTAAAATAATATTTCTTAATAAGTTACAATCTGCTTGTCAACCCAGGTGGTCCAAAAAATAATAATAATAAAAAGAACAAGATGATGGGTGCTGATGGTTGGCCCAAGAGCAGCAATGGCCCATTACTAGTCTGATCTCTTGCTTAATGGTGATCCCGACTTAGATGAAGACTGGTCCAATAAGGGATAGATAAGTATCTATTCAAGATGACATTGCTTGTGACTCGAATTCGTGCCATTGTTAAGAGTCCATCTCCACTTGGTCTTCTTGGTGAAGGATTTTGATGCCTATTCTATATTACTCCAACTCTGCCTCGGATTTTTATCTAAGGAGACACATCGACTCCCACCAAGAGTCACAATCGGCCATCCCACGACATCTCAGGGTATATCTAATGCAAAGAGTTCAAGCTTGACTCAAGTTTTTGGCTTATATATATTTACAGGCACAAGTAAAGAGGTTAAGGTTGAACTGGCTCACCCACTCTTCTCTCTCTCTCTCTCTCTCATTCTCTCTAAAGACACTCGTTAATTCTTCTTATTTCTTTTCTCAGACCGACAACTGATTTGAGCATTGAAAGATCGATCTCAAAAACCTCTTCTTGGACTTGACTTCTGTAAGTTGAATAAATGTCGACATCGATCATCGACGACTTTGACTTTCCTCTTCATCAGCAAGATCCGAGCTCCTCATCTCACGCGTCCGGAGTCAATCTATTACGATCTTTACAAATATGGGTCCGGCTCGGTCACAAGGTACATCTTTTACTTGATCTATCTTACTGAAGTGTGTTATCTTCATTGTTTTCCATTTTCGTACAATTATGAGTTCTTTTTCTAAGAAAAGAATCTTCTTAAAATAAGAGTAGTAGATCTTACTTATAAACACATACTTATTTTCACTACATTCAATATAAGAGTAAACTATATCTCTATAGCTAGCTGTGCCACTAATGCCATGATTCCACCTACAACAGTTCAAGATTAGTCGTAATATATATGTACTCGTTAGAAATATGACCTTCGGCTAACAAATCCCTAGAGGAGGATATTAGGACGAACCATTGACACGCCATGAGGTCCCATTAAGAGTCCGGAAGTAGAAGCAAGGAAGGACTATTCTTCCCCATTAAGTTGGATTCTTGAATTGTTTACAAGCCATTAATTTGATGAACACATGCCTTTTTTTTTATCTTGTTATTCTTTTTTAATGAGATTGCCTCTTTGGAAATTAATTAGATTAGTGTCTTGTGGGTTCATGGCTAGATAAATGGTGATGGGAGTTTCAGATGCAAGGCACGCAATGCAGCATAATAATGAAATCTCTCATCATGCAAGTATGCATGATAAAGAAATCTCTCATCATGCAAGTATTTTTATCTTGAAGAGAGTATCACTGTCTTTGGACTTGCTATAAGGAGCCAAGATGCCATCTTGGCCCAACATTTTTAACTGGACTATAACATTCTTTACGTCCGTCTTGCATGTCATTACGTAGAGTAATGTCTCCTCTCTTTTTTTTTTTTTGATTCCCTTTAATTGCATGGGGGCATTTGATTTTCCATGTTCTTTTGCACGGATGACCATGTTGGGAACAAACATATATAGATCTCGAACGATAGTGATGAGGAACAGAAACAAGGATTTAGACCGCTCTCGGCTACTTTTTTGGTTCACAAGATAATTAGTGAAGACGACATTTCGATGATCAAGTCAACAAAAAAGAAAGAGCTCAGCTTGAACAAAGAGTTAGACGGGAGAAATTTTTTTTTGATGAGATAGAGTCGTGTTGACCCTTGGACTCTCTTTATATATGATGAGTAACGCTACGCTCCCGGCACTGCTGGGAACGCAGCCTACGTGGAGGGGCTGCGCCCCTCCACCCACGCGACGCGTGGAGGGGTGGGCCCCCGCATTAAATGCGCCCAATTTTTTTTTTTTACAATTTATACACATAAATAATGTATTTGTGTACACAAATATTGCATAAAAAATGAAAAAAAAAAAAGAAACGCGGAGGGGCGCGGCCCCTCCACGTCGGCTATACTTCCAGCACTAGCATTTCTCATATATAATTGTAACCTTTTTATATGCGAGGATCGCCGAGGAAAGAAAGTTGTGACTTTTGATATGGGATTACAATTCCCTTTGAAAGTCTTTACATTTTCCTCTTTTTTTTTGTGTGCAAGAAAACTATCTTAGGCCGGATCCACGGATCCATCAAGACCATTTCGAAGATGGTCACGGACAGTGACCATTAAACATAGACAGCTCTTAGATATAATCCGATGGAAAAAAATTTGTTAGTATGTTTCTACTTGCTTAATTGACACATTCAAAGGGGAGCATCTCTCTCTCTCTTTCTGTCCCTTTTTTTTTCTCAGTTGCCAAACATGCATAAAAAAGTGATATTTGTTAATAGTGGGTTTCCAGCTTTGGTATATATGCCTGGACGCAAACATCAGATTATCGAATCTTACAAAAGCTTGTCTCCGGAAACGTATCGCAAACTTTATTACATTCACATGCATGCATGGTTTAATTCTTAAGACCCCATTTCACAAATACTCAAGCAGTAGATCTTGTAGCTTCAGACGGTCTGGATATCGTAAGTCTCGACCCATGTTTTGGTTCATGAAATGGTCAGAAAGCAGTGCTCACAAAGCGACCACGCCGAATCGTAGCAGCGTATTATAAGCCGATCGATCTCGAAGAACAGGGCTAGCTACATGAAGATGACGCGTACGTAGCTTTCAGTGTTGGTGAGCTTTGCCTACATGAGCTCGCCATTACTGTCCTTAACAGGAGACTAGTCTATACGCCGAGCCAAGTCGACCAGAATAAAGCCATTCATATGACGACATCGCAACAATGTCATAAGCTGTGATGTTTAGACTCGAGTCTTCTGCTCTCGCAATGCCCATGTAGACGAAGAAAAGATGGTGTTCTATCGTCTTTAGCTCCTCTTTGCCACGTCTTTAGAAGAAAATTTTCACATGATATATGAAACCACTTTAGTAGGTCTGCTCGGTAATGATATATGGATGTTAGATATATAGACCCTTATTCACTTGAATATGTCTTATGCAAATCACTCAAAATAGCAATTCAGAATCCGCAGCTTATTATCAAACCATAGTTTGAAATCAACACTCTGAGATGGTCGACGTGAGACTAGTTTTATGAAATTCTATTTTAAAGCCCAAATACCTTCTCAAAATTTGAATATAAATACACAATTCGATCGATTATTACACCCCTTTAGCAAAACATGAATATTGTTTCGCTTGGAGATCGGACTGTTGGCCCATGGCAGCACAACAAGAATCATCTAGAAAGGGGGGTGAATATAAGGTGATACATAAAACTTGATATAAGCAGTGAACACTTCAAATTTCGATTATTGAGTATAATCATGTGTAATAAAAATTAAGGGTGCAGAAACAATCACGCACAAAGAACACAAGAGATTTATCTTGGTTCGACACATCTCTCAATAAAAGTCCTACGTCTAGTTCTCAAGCAATCTCTTGGCATTACACTAATCAGGGTACAATCCCCCCAATAGACTTACAACACCTAGCTCTCCATTCATCTTCCCTTTTCCATAAGAGAAAGCCCATTGAGTACAGTCTCTCAACTGGATAAACCACCAGTTACAACTGGTCTTCTCTTCTCACAAGAACAGGCACTACCCAATCTTTCTGAAGGGAAAAAAGAACAACTTGTCAAGACCAAGTATAGAAATAATGAACTTGACTTTCTTGATCTCGACGGCAAATTGAGAGCTAAAGGAAATATACAAGAAGTTCAATCTCTAAGGCTCACAAACTATCTTAGATTTACAATGTCACATAGAGAGAGATGAGAAAGAGAAGTGTTTGAATGCTGAACCCTTGAACATATTTCTTATTGCCTTTTTGTATATCTTTGTTCTCCTACTTCAAAGCCTCAGTCTTCTTATACAGTCCTTTAAAGAAGACCACTGAGAAGATCCGTTGGGGATTCTTCTATCTGTTACCTTTTCTTCTTCTTCTTCTTCTCTCTTGTATCTAACGTCTATCTTCTTTTGCTACGAGTTACTTGGAACATAATAGAGTCTTCTTCAGCTTATGCATATTTAATTCCAAGGTTGCCGGTAGTAGGTCCAACGTTGTGTCTATGTGAGTACCATAAACTTGGATGCCATAAATGCTATGAGAGAGAGAGAGAGAGAGAAAGAGAGAGAGAGAGAGCACATCAGCCAACCCATACCTCATCTATCTATTGTCTGCATTTACGGCTGACAGAACTATCATACTAGGTAGACTTTTTTACATACTAGGAAAAGATAAAAAATACGTAGCATACAAAAGGAGGATTTAGTCTGAATAAATCTCTTGGAAACGGTTGTATGTTAAGAAAATAAAAGTTGAAATTTTAAGTGCACGGGAAACAATTTATTGAAAGAGTAGAGAGAGATTTGAGATATGTCTGACATCCCTCCCCCTGCCGGTCATCCCCTCCATCCCCCTCACAATCTGATTCCCCCTCACATCTTGCACCAATCTGCACCTGTCGGCGCCCCCTCCACCTCCCAATCACCAGTCCAGTGACCGCCCACCCCCACCCTACCGACAAGTCCCCAAATCTAGTATGAATGATAATATACTTACGTGCAAGAGAGGGGTAGGGTTCGAATGCCGTTGTCGTGATTTTCCTCCACTGCGGATGCTGCTTGTTCCTGTCTCGAGTCTTCACCACTGCAACTGCATACGGACACCCATATTTTCTAATTGTATGTGTCGTAAAGTCCTAGATGACAAGCGGCGAGCCTCGTAGGCATTTCCGATCGTCGGGCGAAAAAATATCTGCATCTTACCGAAGGGATGCAATAATCAGTGTACTAGTACACACCCTTCAGGGTAGAATTCAGTCTCAGAATGGAATTTCACGAAACCAATGTCTTGTCGGCCGTGTCGAAGTGCTGATTTCGAATTGTGGTCACATAAGCGATTCCGATACCGAGGCGAAAAGTTATGCCCAGTTCTTTCATTGAGTGGGTGAGAATAATCTGAAAGGGGTGAATATATCGGCGATATTTGTGCACCCATATTTATGACCTGGGGAGGCGTTCTCACTCCAAGATGACTACAACTTCTGATCTCCGTGATAGGCTGACTCTATGTTGCGGCCACACCAGTGATTCGCGTAATCGAAGAAAATGTTACAACTAGAAAATCTTGGAAACAAGGAGTTCATCGGCTAAAATCTCAATTTTGAGGGCGAAATGAAGGATTTTCGACTCTATGTTGCGGCCATACCAGTGATTCGCGTAATCGAAGGAAATGTTACAGCTAGAAAATCTTGGAAACAAGGAGTTCGTCGGCTAAAATCTCAATTTTGAGGGCGAAATGAAGGATTTTCGACTCAGAAATGACATCCTATTGCCATTGGCAATAGTGGGCGATGAGCACATCTGAGTGCCGATTCCGAATTGGGGTCTTATAAGTAATTCCAATAACCGTACGGAAAGTTATGCCCATATAAGCAAATGAGTGTCCATATGTGATTGCATCGAGAGCTTGCGACCAGGCTCCCGGAGAGGAATTTGGGCGTCGAACCAGAAATCTCCGATTTCGGCCTTGTGCCCACCAAGTTGAAATGCCGATTCCGAAATGGGGCCTCGTTGGTAGTGTCGATCGCCGGGTGAAGAAATATCTGTGTCTTACCGAAGGGGTGCGACAATCAGTGTACTAGTACACACGTTCCAGTGAGGAATTACAGCCTTAGAACGGAATTTCACGAAACCAGCGTCCTGTCGATTGTCTCGGAGTGCCGATTTCGAATTGTGGTCATATAAATGATTTCGATATCCGGCCGAAAAGTTATGCCCAGTTCTTTCACTGAATGGGTCAGAATAATCCGAAAGGGGTGAATATATCGACGATGTTTGTGCACCCATATTTATGACCTGAGGAGGTGTTCTAACGCCGAGATGACCACAACTTTTGATCTCTGTGATAGGCCAACTCTGTGTTGCGGCCACACCAGTGGTTCGCATAATTGAAGGGAACGTTACTACTATAAAATCTTGGAAGCAAGGAGTTCATCGACTAGAATCTGAATTTTCGAGGGCGAAATGAAGGACTTTCAACTCAGAAACGATGTCCTATTGCCATAGGCAAGAGTGGGCATTGAGCATCTCTAAGTGCCGTTTCTGAATTGGGGTCTTATAAGCGATTCTGATAACTGTGCGGAAAGTTATGCCCGTTTGAGTGAAGGGGTGTCCATATGCGATCGCATAGAGAGCCTGTGACCAAGCTCCTGGAGAGGAATTTGGGCGTCGGACCGAAAATCTTCAATTCTGACCTTGTGCCGACCAGGTTGAAGTGCCGATTCCGAAATGGGGCCTCGCTGGTAGTTCTGATCGTTAGGCGAAGAAATATCCGCGTCTTATCGAATGGGTGAGACAATCGGTGTACTAGTACACACACTCCGGGGTGGAATTTCGGCCTTAGAACAGAATTTTCAGAAACCAACGTCCTGTCGACCGTCTTGGAGTGCCGATTTCGAATTGTGGTCACATAAGCGATTCTGATACCCGGGCAAAATGTTATGCCCAGTTCTTTCACTGAATGGGTGAGAATAATACGAAAGGGGTGAATATATCAGCGATGTTTGTGCACCCGTATTTACGAACTGGGGAGGCATTCTCACGCCAAGATGACCACAACTTTTGATCTCCGTGATAGGCCAACTCTGTGTTTCGGCCGCACCAGAGATTTGCGTAATCGAAGGAAACGTTACCGTTCGAAAATCTTGGAAACAAGGAGTTTGTGGACTAGAATCTCAATTTTTGAGGGTGAAACGAAAGATTTTCGACTCAGAAACGACGTCCTATTGCCAATGGTAATAGTGGGCGATGAGCACCATTGAGTGACGATTTTGAACAAGCGATTCCAATAATTGTGAGGAAAGTTATGCCCGTTTGAGCGAAGGGGTGTCCGTATGCAATCGCATCGAGAGCCTGCGACCAGGCTATCGGAGAGGAATTTGGGCGTCGGACCGAAAATCCCTGATTCTGACCTTGTGCCGACCAGGTTGAAGTGCCGATTCAAAAACGGAGCCTCGGTGGTAGTTCTGATCGTCGGGCGAAGAAATATCCACGTCTTACCGAAGAGGTGCGATAATCAGTGTACTAGTACACATGCTCTAGGGTGGAATTTCGGCCTCGGAACGGAATATCACGAAACCAGCATCCTGTCGACCGTCCTGGAGTATTGATTTCAAATTGTGGTTACATAAGCGATTTAGATATCCAGGCGAAAAGTTATACCCAGTTGTTTCATTGAATGGGTGAGAATAATCCGAAAGAGATGAATATATCGACGATGTTCGTGCACCCATATTTACGACCTGGGGAGGCGTTATCACGACGAGATGACCACAACTTCCGATCTCCGTGATAGGCCAACTCTGTGTTGCTTCCGCACCAGTGATTCGTGTAATCGAGGGAAATGTTACTACTGGAAAATCTTGGAAACGAGGAGTTCTTCGGTTAGAACCGTAATTTTTTAGAGCAAAACTAAGGATTTTCAACTCAGAAATGATGTCCTATTACCAAAGACATTAAAAGGATATGAGCGCCTCTGAGTGCCGATTCTGAATAGGGGTCTTATAAGTGATTCCGATAACCGTGCGAAAAGCTATGCCTATTTGAGTGAAGGGGTGTTCGTATACGATCGCATCGGAAGCCTGCAACCATGCTCCCGGAGAGGAAATTGGACGTCGGACCGAAAATCTCTGATTATGACCTTTTGCCAACCAAGTTGAAGTGTCGATTCCGAAATGGGGCCTCACTGGTAGTTCCGATCGCCGGGCGAAGAAATATCCGCATCTTATCGAATGTGTGCAAAAATCGGTGTACTAGTACACACGTTCCGTGGTGGAATTTTGGCCTCAGAACGGAATTTCACGAAACAAGCATCCTATCGACCGTGTCAGAGTGCCGATTTCGAATTGTGATCACATAAGCGATTTCGATACCCGGGCGAAAAGTTATGCCCAGTTCTTTCACTAAATGGGTGAGAATAATCCGAAAGATATGAATATATCCGCAATGTTCGTGCACCCATATTTATGACCTGGGAAGGCGTTCTCACACCCAGATGACTACAACTTCCGATCTCCGTGAGAGGCCAACTCTGTGTTGCGGCCGCACCAGTGATTCGCGTAATCGAGGGAAATGTTACTATTGGAAAATCTTGCAAACGAGGAGTTCGTCGGTTAGAATCATAATTTTTAAATGCGAAACGAAGGATTTCCGACTCAGAAAAGAGGTCCTATTGCCAAAGGCAATAGAGGTTGACGAGCACCTCTGAGTGTTAATTTCGAATTGGGGTCTTATAAGCGATTCCGATAACCGTACGGAAAGTTATGCCCGTTTGAGCAAAGGGGCGTCCGTATGAGATCGCATCAGGAGCCTGCGACCAGGCTCTCTGAGAGGAATTTGGGCGTCGAACCGGAAATCTCCGATTCTAGCCTTGTGCCGACCAAGTTGAAGTGCCGATTTAGAAATGGGGCCTCGCTGGTAGTTCCGCTCGTCTTGCGAAGAAATATCCTCTTCTTACCGAAGGGTTGTGACAATCGATGTACTAGTACACAAGTTTTAGAGTGGAATTTTGGCCTCGAAATGGAATTTCACGAAACCTGCGTCATGCCGACCATCTCGGAGTGTCGATTTTGAATTGTGGTCACATAAGCGATTCCGATACCTGGGCGAAAAGTTATGCACAGTTCTTTCACTGAATAGGTGAGAATAATCCGAAAAGGGGTGAATATATTGACGATATTCGTGCACCCATATTTATGACCTGGGGAGGCATTCTCACGCCGAGATGACAACAACTTCCGATCTCCATGATAGGCCGACTCTGTGTTGCGGCCGCACTAGTGATTCGCGTAATCGGGGGAAAGGTTACCGCTGGAAAATCTAAGAAATGAGGAGTTAATCAGTTAGAATCATAATTTTTTAGGGTGAAATGAAAGATTTTCGACTCAAAAATGACGTCCTATTGCCATAGGCAATAGAGGTCGACGAGCACCTCCGAGTGCCGATTCTGAATTGGGGTCTTATAAGTGATTCCGATAACCGTGCGGAAAGTTATGCCTATTTAAGCGATGTGGTGTCCATATACAATCGCATCGGGAGCCTGCGACCAAGCTCCCGAAGAGGAATTTAGGCGTTGGACTGGAAATATCTGATTCCAACCTTGTGCCGACCAGGTTGAAGCGTCGATTCCGAAATGGGGCCTCACTGGTAGGTTCCGATCACTGACAAAGAAATATATGCATCTTACCGAAGGGGTGCGACAATCAGTGTACTAGTGCACACGCTTCAGGGTGGAATTTCGGCCTTGAAACGGAATTTCACGAAACCAGTGTCCTGTCGACCGTCTCAGAGTGCCGATTTCGAATTGTGGTCACATAAGCGATTCCGATACCCGGGCGAAAAGTTATGCCTAGTTCTTTCACTGAATGGGTGAGAATTATCCGAAAGAGGTGAATATATCGGCGATGTTCATACACCCATATTTAGGATTTGGGGAGGCATTCACATGCTAGGAAGACCACAACTTCCAATCTCCGTGATAGGCCGACTCTGTGTTGCGGCTGCACCAGTGATTCGCGTAATCGAGGAAAATGTTACCACTGGAAAATCTTGGAAACGAGGAGTTCGTCGGTTAGAATCGTAATTTTCGAGAGCGGAACGAAGGATTTTCGACTCAGAAACGACATCCTATTGCCAAAGACATTAAAAGGAGACAAGCATCTCTGAGTGTCAATTCTGAATTGAGGTCTTATAAGCGATTCCGATAACTGTGCAAAAAGTTATGCCCATTTGAGCAAAGGGGTGTCTGTGTGTGATCACATCGAGAGCCTGCAACCGGGCTCCCAGAGAGGAATTTGGGCGTCAGACCAGAAATCTCCGATTCCAACCTTTTGCTGACCAGGTTGAAGTGTCGATTCCGAAATAAGGCCTCGCTGGTAGTTTCGATCGCCGGGCAAAGAAATATCTGTGTCTTACCAAAGGTGTGCGAAAATCGGTGTACTAGTACACACGCTCCAGGGTAGAATTTCGGCATCGGAATGAAATTTCACATAACAAGCGTCCTGTCGACCGTCTCAGAATGCCGATTTCGAATTGCGGTCACATAAGCGATTCCAATACCCGGGCAAAAAGTTATGCTCAGTTCTTTCACTGAATGGGTGAGAATAATCCGAAAGGGATGAATATATCGGCAATGTTCGTGCACCCATATTAATGACTTAGGGAGGCGTTCTCATGCCCAGATGACCACAACTTCTGATCTCCGTGATAGGCCGACTCTGTGTTGCAGCCGCACCAGTGATTCGTGTAATCGAGGTTGGAAAATCTTGCAAACAAGGAGTTTGTCGATTAGAATCTCAATTTTTTAATGCGAAACGAAGGATTTTCGACTCAGAAAAGAGGTCCTATTGCCAAAGGAAATAGAGGTCGACGAGTACCTATGAGTGACAATTCTAAATTGGGGTCTTATAAGCGATTTCGATAACCGTGCAAAAAGTTATGTCTGTTTGAGCGAAGGGGTGTCTGTATGCGATCGCATCGGAAGCCTGCGACCAGGATCCCAGAGAGGAATTTGGGCGTCGGATCGGAAATCTCCGATTCCGACCTTGTGCCGAGCAGGTTGAAGTGTCGATTCCGAAATAGAGCCTCGCTGGTAGTTCCGATCATCAGGCGACGAAATATCCGTGTGTTACGGAAGAGGTGCGACAATCGGTGTACTAGTACACACACTACAGGGTGGAATTTCGGCCTCGAATAACTTTACGGCATATATAGTTCGTAGATATAGATATGTCTATCTATACGAATATACTGAACCGTAAAAAAACTTCATAGACAGAACTAAGATTTCTTGTAGTGTACAGACTGAGGTCTAACCAATTTCCTACCTTAGTGCATTTCAAAAATATTACTTTTGGAGCTATCTACTTATCTCGGATGCCCCCTCAAGGCCGGGGTCCTATCAAGCCAAAGAGTTCTTTCTTGGTGCGGTAATGTTGGACTTTATTACGCTACTTTGGGCCCCGCTTATCATCAGGGATCTGATTAGGTGAGCTGTGTTGCGATTAATGAGCGGCCATATATTGGGCCAAGAGCAACAAATAGGTCCTATAATTTGGATCAGAGGGTTGAGATTGCCTCTTGGATGGTGGTTTGGGTTCTGACTCTGCCAATAACTTTTTTGTCCCAAAACTACCACTACTAGAAAAGGAGCATACGTAGACGGCTTCAAACTGTCTACAAAAATGTAAAAACCGTCTACAAATCATTTTGTAGATGGTTGCGCAGCCGTCTACATAGTCGTCTACGAAAAGTGCGTCTACAAAAGATAAGTAGACGGCTAAATAAACCCGTCTACAAAAGTTTTATATGTAGACGGCTGAGAAGCCGTCTATATTTGTTTTGTAGACGGTTATGTGAACGGTCTACAAAAAAATTATATATAGACGGTTTGAAAAGCCGTCTACATATAAAATATATGTAGACGGATGTTGCAGCCGTCTACATATTATTTTTTTTTTTAAAAAAAAATTCTAATTCGTCTTCCTCTTTCTCTGCCGGAGCCCGCCATCACCGCCCCCTGTCCTGCTCTGAAGCGCGCCCACCCCGGCCACCCGTGCCCCCACTGCTGCTCCCCCATGGCCCCCTGCCGCCGCGTCCTGCCCCAGCCGGCCCCAGTCTGGCCCCCTGCCGCCGCGTCCTGCCCCAGCCGACGCCAGTCTGGCCCCCTGCCGCTGCGTCCTCCCCTGGCCTGCTCCCGTCTCGCCCCTGCTGCTGCATCCTCCCCCGGCCGGCCCCGTCTTGCCCCTCCCCGCCACCTCCCTGGCGTCACCTTCGCCGCCGCGGTTGCCGCCATCACTGCAAACGTTCTCCCCCAGCTCCACTGCGAACGTCCTCCCCCACCGTCAGCCCCGTGTAGAGCAACGGCAGCAGCGGATGCCTCTCCCCTTGATCGCGGCCGCTTCCCGTCGCCGGGGATGGAGAGGGGGGCGGCAGCGAGGGTGAGGGAGAAGAGACGTCGGAGGCAATCATGGCGATGGCGAGGGCGCCGGAGAAGAGATGTCGGAGGCAATCATGGCGATGGCGAGGGCGCCGGAGACGGGTGGGTGGCTGACGGGCCTGCGGAGGAGGATTCACGAGCACCCGGAGCTAGCCTACGAGGAGGTGGAGACGAGCCGCCTCATCCGGGAGCAGCTCGACGCCATGGGCGTGCCGTACCGGTACCCCCTGGCGGAGACCGGCCTTGTCACCTCCATCGGTCACGGTGGCCCTCCGGGCCGACATGGATGCCCTCCCCATCCAGGTCTGCTTCAGACGAAACACCACCACCACCAGCGCACACCCGAGTGGAACAAGCACCAGGGCTTAATTTAATGAGAAATACTTATGTTGGGAGTTGCTAATTTGGCGCCTGGGCGGGAAATTTCGAAGAATTTGGCGCCCAGGGGAGGGGGGAAATTTTTAAGGGATTTGGCGCGGGGGAATATTTTCGGGATTTGGCGATTTTTGGGGTTGGAGATAGTAATAATTTATTATTAATATATAAAATATTAAGATTTTAAAATATGTAAATTTATAAATAAAAATTATTAATATTAAATATATATCAAAATATTAATTTTAATGTATTAACATAAATGTAAAAATTAAGTAGTATTTAAAAATTAATTTATAAATAAAGATGTACAAATCTATTAATATTTACATATAGATATATGCATGTAGATATAAATACATAGATATATACATATATACATATATACATATAGATATATACCTACATAGATATTTATGTCTATATATATTATATAAATATAGATATTATCTATTAATACATATATATATATATATATATATGCCTATATATATATAGTATTTCATATATAACTATATATCTATATATTACATAAATATCTATGTAAATATAAATATCTACATATATATATATATATATTATTTCATATGTAGACCGTTTATAATATATTATATTATTACATATCTTGCTACTTTGAAATCATATATATACGTAGATGGCTACATAAGTTGTATCAATATTTGTAGACAGCTACAATAAAGTCGTATACATAAAGTGGTTGTCAAATAAACATAGTATTACTTTAACAAATGTATCGACATAAATATAAATATATTATCTATGTATAATATATATATATATAAACTATATATTTATACATACATATATATCTAAACTATATATATTTAATATATAAATATATAACATTTAATATATTTTTGTTATTTTTAGTTGATTATTTTTTATATTTTTATTCTCTTATGTCGCATAAGAATAATAAAATTCACTTTGTAGACCCGTCCCTAAAAGATATATATTGTTTTTAAATTGGGACACCCAAGTTAATTACCTACGATCTCCTTCTCTATACAAAAATATTAATTCAATAATGTTTGACATTTATTGCATTCAAGGAGTGGTTACGAGTATAGTTTATATATTTGAAATTTACATATGTTTATATATTTAATACTATGAGTATAGCCATCAATTTAAAAATGTTAGCATTATAATGTATAATTTTCCTATAACATTCATAATCAACTACATATCAAATAATTATTCTTATTAATCATTTTTATCTTAAAAATACTTTTAATATATAAATTTGAATCTTAAGTTTTGAATATTTATTTGATGAGTATAATTATATGTAGAATAATTTACATATAAATATGTATGTAGACGGCTCATTAGGCGTCTACATATGTTAGGTAGACGGATTTAGAAAACCCGTCTACGTATCATATATTCGTAGACGGATAAATGTAGACGGCCTTTTTAGCCGTCTAGGAATGTATGATACGTAGACGGCTTTTTAAGATAAAGTATCGTTTTTTTATAGGAATGTATGATATTCATATGTATGGAACATTCGTAGACGGCTACAAGAAGCCGTCTACAAATGCAGTTTATGTAGACGGCTTAAATTTCCAACCGTCTATATATCTTACATTTTTTGTAGTGTACATGCCCGAACCTATTTCCCATCACTTAAGATTTAATAAGAAAGCGTCGAGCAGACACATGGTTTTAATCTAGTTTTCATCACTACTTTACGGCAGACAGAAATTAAAGTATCGTTTTTTTATCGTTAATTCTTCGGTTTCAAGCGAGGATGTTGGGTCGGTCGTTGTTGATGGGATCTGCATGACATCCAACTCATTGAGTACTATCTCATCCTCCATATGTATGGTGGTGGAGGTCGTGCAGTGGATTTGAAGGCTGTCCTATCTTGGACCATTGCAAATGGTGGTAGGGCTCATGGGACTGCCAACTTTCTATGAGGCACTCCCGTGTGATCTTGGCACCTACCGATGGAGACGATTCTTGCGCCAGTTTGTTCTCTCGGCAACATGCAGACAACGAAGAAGACAAACGGAAAGGAACATGTTGGAGTAGAACACGAAGAGCAAAGCCACTTAATTAGGACCATGCACGTTGTGCTGTGGGATCCCATCGATCTCTTTAAGGATCTCCATTGAACTTAGACGGCTCCTATATATACTTAAATTGGTGCATGCGATCGAAACCTTTCTTGTGAACGTACCTCTTTATGAAATCTGAGGATGTCTGTCCTGTCGGCCGCACGTTCACACTAGGTTCCACTTTGTGGATCAAAATATTATCGAATGGGGGAAGAGCCTAGCTAGTACAGGGACTGCCACGTACGTACCATGCATAACATGTCCAAGCGGCCACCCAGAAGGTACCGAGTCCAGGAAGTTCTAATACCCCTCATAGAAAGAGCTTACGCGTTTGGCAGGTCTTTCCAAGCTAGTTAATGAGGACTCGCGTCCCATATATGCATGCTATAAATTCCGAAACACCGATATTTCTTCATTCATTAAAGTCCTTTTTTCTACAGCATTAGCTGGAAGCAATTGGGGGAAAACCCAGAAACATAGATCACTAGTTCTTTGCCCGTGCGATGCACGGAAATATTTTAAATATTTAACTTTTAATAAATAATAATATCTAAAAAAGATAACATAATTAATTGTTTCAATATATAAATATCTTGTAGTTTTATAATCCTCATTTTGTCCTATCACCGTATCATCCATGATAGCATGCTGGTCTATTTCTATCAAGTTAAATAAATTGTAGTCAGTTTAACTAATAAATGAGTACATAAAGTCAAAATATAGTTATCATGTAAGTTAAAAATTATAACTGAAATGAATAAAAAATTGCAAGGTCCTACCAAAACCATCCATTTTGTATTTGTCTACCAAAGCAGTCAAAGAAACCAAAGCATTAAAAATTTAAGGAAATAAATAGTTTGCATAAGAAAATGATAAAAATGAAATTCATTTATGCAATGTCACTCGTACACACGCTCAAAAACATAAAAAACAAAGATACATACAAAGAAGAAAAAGCATACAAAAAAGGACTTTAGAAATTAAGTTACAGAACTCAAATGTGAGATCTTTTACTTTTTGGCGTTGGGTAGCTTGAGAAATTGGAAGGTTGCAACAGGATGTGTTTCAACCTGGATCCAATTGGAAGACTGCAACAGGATGTGTTTCAATTTCTTTTTCTTGATGTATGAATCCCCCTGCCGATGGGTTTGAGATGCATTCTTTTTAGTTTGGGAAAGTTCAAGAAGGGGAATTGATTAGATTCCAATATATGAACCCTTATGAGGGAATTTGATTAGACAATAATGATGCCAGGACAAAGGAAGGGATGTTGTTGGCTTGCCAGGCTCATACTTGATAAATTTGTAGTTAAGAATTATATCTGTATGAGTTATCATATTATATCTGTATGAGTTATCATATTTACTGGAGAAAATTGGCATAGTCCCATGGAACCTTAGCAAGAAATGTTTAAGTTAATGATGTTGATCTCACATTCACCTTTGAAACTTGGACTCAAGAAACTTGAAGTGGCTGTCTGTCTTAGTTATAACTTTGTCAAACCTAGAGGCACTGTTTTTAAAAGTCTACATAACTAAGCATTTTCTCATGATCTGAGATGCGTATGAGGTGTTCTCTGTTTTCTTAATTGTCTACTTTGATTTGTAGATTGTGAATTGGAGAACTCACTTGAAATTTCCTGAAGAGGCAAAACTGTCTGCCGAAGCCAAGGATGTTGTTTGCAAATTGCTATGCAATGTCCAACAGAGACTTGGAACAAAAGGGGCTCATGAAATAAAGGTATGTCCTGGAAACACAATGACACCCACATATGCCCAAATGTTCATGCATAAATAGATAAACTCAAGTATGAAGTTGAGATTTATATCCACTTTTATGATTGGCCTTAGGCACACCATGGTTCGGAGGTGTTCAGTGGGAGAAGCTGTATCAGATGGAAGCTGTTTTCATACCTCAGGAGAGTGTATGAATTGGACACACAAGATTTTGAGAAATTTGAGGAGGTATATTCCTTTTCCATTATGTGGATGTGTCAGTTGGTGACTCACCATTGCAGGGAAGGTAGGATTGGAATCGGGGTCCGGATCGGATTGGCAATCTGGCCGATTCTCAGGGAGTCTGGCCGATCTTTAGTCAAATTTAAAAATACTTTTATTTGTAAAAAAAATCAGGAAAAATCTCTTCAATATTTACACATCTATATATATATATATGTATTCATTCACTATAAAAATATCATATTAATGTATAAACTATAAACATAAGTAATATGATATGTATATAGTGGAGAAAAACTCAGGAGGGGGGTGAAAGGAGAAGACCTGGTTTGGGGATCAGGTAGACAATAATGAATGATGCATTCACAAAGGAAGGGATGTTGTTGGTTTGCCAGGCTCATACTTGATAAATTTGTAGTTAGAAAAGAGGCAGTTCTTTTATGTTTTAACCATTTTTTCAATTGGCAGGGTGCCAGCTATATCTCCTTCTCAAGACATGGGTCACTGTACACTGAGGGAGTTGATGGTATGGTTTGCAAAATTGATCCATCACCATTTTTTTATGAACAGATATGTAATAGACAATTCTCATAGAATAAAGATTATTCAATAGGCAAACTATATTTAGCTATGAAAAGATTACGTAAAAGAGCATATAATGAAAGCTATGATAAAGTACTAAAACTAATTACATAAATCTCAGTGTACACTGCACAATGTAACTCAAATAGAAAATTTATATTTAAATGGTGCACCTCCAACTGAATGATTTATCTGTAGTCCACCAAATTCAGGTCCTTAATTTGCTCCAAATGCCTGAAAAAGAAAAGGACTTTAGAAATTAAGTTACAGAACTCATATGCTCCATAGCAATAGTCATATGCAGAAATTATGGGGATATCTATATTCCAATAGTCATATGCAGAAATGTCTTGTTCTTTTCAAGACTACTGCACATGACTTGCCAAATCTCAAGAATAGCCAGCCTTTGTTCCAAAAAATATAAATAAAAAAAAACAGAAAACCAGTAAGAATTCACCACAAATAATGACTATTGGACTGTTTCTGGTTGTTCATAAGCATTTGAATTGGGAAAGTATAAGAATGGAGCTTGACAGCTCTACAAATCATGACATAAACCCTGTGTTATTCCACAGACAACAATTCACCACAAATCATAAGCAAACAAAATGAGGATAGCTAATGACAGAAGTATATTTGTAGCTATACAAAGAATGAACCAACACAGATGATTAATTCAATTTGCTTCTTTCCTTCTATTTCTATTTGTATAAACTTGTAACATTGAATATGGATAGAACCATGTATATAGAAGAGACTTGCCAAATCTCAAGAATAGTCAGCCACAAAACCAAAAAATATAAATAAAAAAAAACAGAAAACCAGTAAGAATTCACCACAAAAAATGACTATTGGACTGTTTCTGGTTGTTCAGAAGCATTTGAATTGGGAAAGTATAAGAATGGAGCTTGACAGCTCTACAAAGCATGACATAAACCCTGTGTTATTCCACAGACAACCATTCACCACAAATCATAAGCAAACAAAATGAGGATAGCTAATGACAGAAGTATATTTGAAGTTTATACAAAGAATGAACCAACACAGTTTATTAATTCAATTTGCTTCTTTCCTTCTTTTTCTATTTGTATAAACTTGTAACATCAAATATGGATAGAAACATGGATAGAACCATGTATATAGAAGAGAACACAACTTATAATATAACAGTTTAGATAGGGGTCCCTCCAAGAGGATCAATTAAGACAATGATCATAAATGGAATGAATGCAGTTTAGATAGTGGTCATCAGCATGCTATATTATAGACAAAAGTTTCTGAACATTTCTAATTAATTTGAATGCTGATTCATCATATGCATTTTTTTGATTCAGTTTGGTTATATAGAATGGATAGGGAATGGACAAAAAAAATAACCTGCTGAGGCAGTCAATAACTGAACAGAAGCTGACGCGTAGCCTCCTTTCCCTGCTCATATGGTTCATACAATCTGTTGTTAGTGCCTTAAAAAAAAACAGGATGCTCAAGACTACCAATTTACAACGGAAGATGCCATTAAGTTCAAATCAATTATAAGTTCAAATCTGAATAACTTCATAACTTTATTAAAAAACTAAAGGGCCACTTTCCCTGCACAACAAATGTGTAGGTGTCTTAGAGTTTAAAGCACATCAAAATTATATATTTTATTAAAATTAAATGGGCAGAACATCAAATTAATCACCATCAGTTGACAGCAAAATGGAAACTCACAAAATTTTTGGTTTCGGTGCACATAGATTGTGTGAGGTAGTGAAATCTGCAATCAAATTGTACTTAATAAAATTCTACATAGAGGAGTTCATGTATCATAAAGTCTAAGACAGAAGAAAGTGGGCTTCAATTCAGGCCAAAGAAAAAGAAAATATACATAAAACTGATATGGTTTAGTAAACTGGAAAGGATTAGTATCATACTGGTTGCACCTCAGTGAATGGATGATTAAGATATCGAACAACCATGTGTTTATATGCCTATGAATTGCATATTTAAACACTCTGTTAAAAGAACAAAACCTGGAAGTTATCTATTTTAAAAATATATGGTTCTACATGCTTGATCCAATTTGTACATTCTATTTTACACAACATAAATGCACAGGGATATCTGATCATATATATTGAGATAGGTCATATTATATGTTTCATTTATTTCTACCATCTGTCATCTGAATTTTGGCAATCTGTTCCTAACCAATCCATTCTACACCAATCTGCTCACCTTCATATAGATGTGGAAAGCTAGGTTTGGTGTTCAGTTATCTTCTTCCTTTTTTTGTTTTTGTTTTGTGAAACAATTTACATATAGAGAAAATATACATAAGGCCTGGTATGGTTTAGTAAACTGGTATGGTTTAGTATCATACACTCTCTGTGCACCAAAACCACAAATTTTGTGAGTTTCCATTTAGCTGTCAACTGATGGTTTAGTAAACTCTAAGACAGAAGAAAGTGGGCTTCACTTCAGGCCAAAGAAAAAGAAAATATACATAAAACTGGTATGGTTTAGTAAATGTACCTTTCTCCACACACTGCCGAAGGATAACTCTCTGACTTCTAAAGCACACACACTTAACCTGTAAAAATATAATTTCCTATTAATCTGATAAGACATACATTGAAAATTGTCTGAGTAATATAGAATAATAAAAATACATATACTAAAGAAGATGACAGACACTAATGAGTAATAATAAAAATACATATACTAAAGAAATTCAGAATTTCTGGTTTTAGTGCACAGAGAGTGTGTGAGGTAGTGAAATTAAGGTGACATATATTTGCTTTTAACTTACTAAATAATGGTGGCAAAGCAGCAATTCTAGGAAGGTCCATGAGGAAATCCATTGTGAACAACAGATGTGCAAATGAATCAAATATTTCCTTACATTTTTGATGTGTTGGATATCCTTTGCCGTGGTCTGCGGAAGGTAGGAATGGACTTGCATGCCCTGAACCTTGTTTTATTGATTAAGTTGTTATAGGGTTTGCTTTCTGAAGGAGATACTCCATAGATGTGGAAAATAGTGCATGGGTACTACAGAAAGGGACAGGATTTTGACACTAATATTTGGAAGACAGTGAAGGACACCTCTTTTATTAGGCTTGTTAAAGCTCCAAATTTTATAAATCAAGCCTTCTGTATGAAAGAGATGATGGAGCTAATTAACTTAGTTTTTCCAGTATAGTTTTTCCAGTACATTAGCTTAGTTGGGTGTCCAAGGAGATCTCTAACCCTTTGTTCAAACATGTCAAGAAATGATGAGAAAAAATGTACGATCTGGAAGGTAACATTTCCCCCTTTGTAATGAAATTAGCAGAGAGTTTTTTAATTGATCATATCCAATGAATTCACAGTTTAACTAATGAAGTGCTTACAGATTTGGCGTCGTTAAGTTGGCTGCGGATTTCTTAGTGGGTTGGGTGGCCATGCACAGAATTTTCCCCCTAGATGTAATGAAATTAGCAGAGAGCTTCTTAATTGACCATACATATCCCATGAAAATACAGTTTAACTAATCAAGTGCTTACTGACAACGCCATAAGATGGCTGTGGATTTCTTAGTGGGTTGGGTGGCCATGCACAGGTTTCAGTTTGGGTGGGGTGATGGAGCTAATTAACTTAGTTTTTCCAGTATAGTTTTTCCAGTACATTAGCTTAGTTGGGTGTCCAAGGAGATCTCTAACCCTTTGTTCAAACATGTCAAGAAATGATGAGAAAAAATGTAAGACCTGGAAGGTAACATTTCCCCCTTTGTAATGAAATTAGCACAGAGTTTTTTAATTGATCATATCCAATGAATTCACAGTTTAACTAATGAAGTGCTTACACTAATATATTATTCAATCAACTAATATGTTAGGGAAAAACTACATTACCCAAAGCTTATACTATAAAGACTTGTTTCTACTGTGTTTGATATTGTTTGGAAAATTAGATTATAATTCACATAGATAGTAAATTGGAGATTATCAATTCAATGCAACTAAATGTATTAATATAAAGAGAGTGAAATTTACAGGTACATAACAATGGTCGGGTGTTTTACTTCACTTGGTGTTTAAGCATGTGCAACACCCCTCCCTTTTTTCCCCTGACTGTTTAATATTTTTTTCACCTGAATCCTGAACTATCTTTGCCTTTTAACTGCAAAATAGTATAGATGCTCCATAGCATTGTTCCTCACAGTGTTTTTCTGTACAATTGAACAATAAATAAATATCTGAATAACTTCATCACTTTCAAAAAACTAAAGGACTCCACAACTGAAAGTCTCATAAACGTTTCCATTCTCTGTATATATGCCTATATACATATGGGTGTGGATCCAACAGTTGCTTCGAGACCACAGTCCAATTCAATCTGAGGGTGCTAATTTCACAAAAAATAAGAAGGAAAAAAATGGAAGGGCAAAGGGTGAGCATTCACCAGCCATTTGATAACATTCAGACAGCAGAGTAAATCACCCAGCACCCCTCAGAACACACGCCTGCAGTGCTGCAACAGGCAACTGCAAGCACACAGATTGAGGGGTGGCTGAGCGAATGCCCAGCATTCTCCCCCCTTTCTCCATATTGCACACAATTCCTGAAGCCAACACTTTTTTTAATCTATAAATCAGCTGTCAGATCTGGCTCAAACAATGGTTTCCAAGGGGTGTGCATCTAAACCAATGTACTCCAGAGGGTCATTGGATCCATATATACATAACGATGTATATGTGTGGATGGGTGTGTATATATAGAAAGAGAGAGATAGAGAAATGGAAACCTAATTTCATATATTCATTGGAAACATAATTTCATAAATTCATTGGCTCATCAAAGATTTATTGGACTGTGGTTTTAGAGTGCCCACCTTGTATGCAGCACTCATGTGTTTCTATTATTTAACCATACATACAGGCATGAACATCTAGCAAGAAGTTTGGGTATGTATACAGTTTTTAGGAACTGTTGGATCCACACCCATATGTATCTGACAAATAGAACATACCGCGCTACAACTAATTCTTTGAATACGTCTTCCACACCCGTGGTCCTGTAATATATTGCTTGGCCCTGCAATGAAAAAGTTATTATTGGTTTACACTTTTTACTGCAAAATGGTTACATATATATGCTCTCCGTATCTGAGAGGATGCATGCAAATTAACTGTAGAAAGAAAAGTTATCGGAAGCCTTCCTACTTGGACTCTAAAATAAGAAAAGTTGTGGACCGGAAGATGATGGTAGGAAAGAAGAAGCAAGGCAGGCAGCAAAATAATAATAAAAAAAAAAAAGATCCGAAAGCTTGGTGATTAGAAGAAGGGCAGTCTGCGACGGCGATGGTTGGAGTTTGTTTCGGTGAAGGCGCAAGGGCGACGGCGACAGAGACGGCGTTTGCGTCGGCCCGGCGACGGCGCACTCCTCCCGCGACGGCGCAAGGGCTTTGGCGCGAGGGCGACTGCGACGACGACGGCGCGAGGGCTTTGGCGCGAGGGCGACAGCGACGGCGGGAGGGCGACTGCGACGACGCGAAGGCTTTGGCGGAGGTTATTCGCGCAGGGAAGGGCGAAGAAAGGTATGAAAACATAAGGAAAGGTTGGGTAGAACAGAAGGAAATGTTGGATTGCGGAAGGTAAGGTCTGGCTAGATCCTAAGGAAGGAAGGCGGAAGGCAGGGGCGCGCTGGGCGTAATGGTTCTGAGGAAAGACCATATCTCAGTTTTTTGGCATCGCGGGAGGGAGAAAGAGCACAGCGGAGGAAGGCATACAACAGTTTTGGCGGGATATACAAAGGCTATATTTCTGCCACGTGTACATTTAGGACTGAGTTTTATAATAATAGTATAGATTGGCTAAAGTCTAGTCAGAGGCAGAAGCTGCATGCCCGGAGTACTACCGGACTGATCATAATGGAAGACTCAGAATCTTCTATCTAGCTGGTGGCTTAATTTCCCGGAAAAGTCGCCAAATAATTGTTCCCCACTACCTTATCAGGTAAATCTCATTAATGGGTGGTAACAATGATCTTAAGAAACAAGATTTTTTTTCCCTTTCCAGCGCAAAAGGATTGCAGATCAGAGACTTTTCTAAAGAAGAAGGAGCAGAGAAGAAGAAGGAAGAAACTTTCTTCCCCACGTCACTAAGATAGGAGATCGACCAAATAAATAATGGATTTTTTGACGGAGCAAACTGCAAGAATATTAATTTCATCACTAGAAGAGTCATAAGGTTTCTGATTCCGGCCGGGGGGGGGGGGGGGGAGGGGGGGACGCTCCCCCTCGACGGAGGAGATCACGAACCGCTCCACATGCACATCACATACATATGTTAACGTCCATGCAGCCCTGGATTAAGAAAACGGCGCGGCCGGCGACTCACACGGCCACCGAGTAGCTTCCCCTATATATATCCCCGGAGAACAAGTCCACCAAAGACACACTGACACACAGACGCAGAGACAGCGATGTACACCAATGCTGCATGATGATTTATTTTGATCGAGAGAGCCAAAACCATGCTTAAGTCTGGAAAACTGTCACCACGCTAAGAGGGAGAGACGGGCTTTTCATATTGGCGTTCGTACTGCACCCATCACATGACAACAACGTGGACAGTGACGCAGCCCCCCCATTGCCACCAAGTTCTTAGGGAGAGACCGGGGAAAAAGTTGGGTACTTGGGGAGGGAGGGGGGACACGGCTTTTCCAGAATTACCGCCGAACATTAAGAGAAAGGGAGCTCCGGTAATTTGGATGGTTTGACTGGTCGACCAGAAGCGGTAACATGCCGTTGCAGGTTGCGGGGGGGGGAGGACGGCCGGTCTCGTGTGGCGTCGTCTCGGCGTGGGTCGACGATGGTGGGGGCCGGTACTATTCTTTTCATCCGCCTGCGGGCACCCGTCCGTGGAACGAGTCCGCCACCGCGTCGCCGCCCACCTCGATCTGGTCCCCCCCCCCAACCTCCCCTCCTTTCTTTGTTCTTCTTCCTTCTCTCTCTATCTCTTCATTTCTCTATTCCTATCTCCGCCACCGTGGGCTTGTCGGTTCTGTCCTGTTGCGTCTCCACCATACTGTATACGCCACAATACTAATACCTTCATGGCGTATACAATATACATGAAACTATATATGATAACCAGTAAGATATTAGAAGCAAACAAAGATGAGGGAAGCGCTCTATTATATCTTACGGAGAGGGGTACAGACCAGTCCCAGCTTCCACCCATCACTGGTCCGATGATTACGAGACCGGCCAAAGGTTTCTCATCCTTCCACTTGGAAGCTTCCAAGGGTCGTCCCTATCCAACACGGCGGAGAGAGAAATAGAGAGCAAGAGAGGTAGACCTACAACACAACGGCCCGGTTTAGTTCATGGGCAGCCGATCGATCGACCGCGTCGTTTGATAAGTTGAGCCACTACGTGCATACGATGCGGGGGTGGGGGGAGAGGGCATAGCCGTCCCTTGCTAGCTAGTTCTAACCTGTCTCTGTCGTGGTGTACGTCTGATCTCTGGTTCTTCGATGGACTAGACGGCCATGATTAAGACAACACTGCGCATGGGCTCGTGTTTAGACCCCGATCTAGATCACCTCCAAAATCTCCAATCAGAACGCCTTCCTCCATGCATTCGCGTGGCTTCGCCTTGACCAAGCAATGACCCCCCTTAACTCCCTTCATACACACAGCCAAGGGCAAGCTCTTCTCTTCTTCTCCCCTTCTTGTGATCTTTCAGTTTGCTTTATCAAGTTAAGACGTCCTCTTGCCTCTTGGTGATTAGGCCCACTCAGGGGAGGCAGCTACCTAGCGAGACTTGGCCAGGGGGGAACCTAGTCGGGAAAGCTGGGAGCCAACCCCCAGGTGGGATATTATACCAAATTAGCAAGGTGGAACGGGCCAGGGGTTTACATAAGACCAGCAAAAGCACCGCTCTTTGTAGTACTAGTCCTACAAATGGGAAGGGGATGGGGAGGGAGGGAGGCAGTGCAGGGAGGAAAGAAGCAATAGTACTGATAAAAGAGAGAGAGAGAGAGAGAGAGAGAAAGATGTGTAGAGCTGCAGGGACTTGAATAAATAAGTAGGGAGGGCTTTACCCGTGGCGCCCCCCACCGTCCCAACCAGGTCTCTCTTCTTTATAAAAGACCACCCCCGGCTCCTTCATTAGTTTCCTCCCTTTACCGGCCGCCTCCCCCTCCCCCGGCACACTTGGTCTGCGCACTGCGTCCATCCCCTCCCCTCTTCCTTTTCCTTGTTCCTGCGTCCGGCGGGTGGGTCTTGAGTGGGGGGCTACCTGCATCGGAGATGGGGAGAGCGCCTTGCTGCGACAGGGAGAACGTGAAGAGAGGGCCGTGGTCTCCCGAGGAGGACAGCACCCTCAAGAGCTACGTGGCGAAGCATGGCACCGGCGGCAACTGGATCGCACTGCCACAGAAAGCAGGTCGGCCTCGTCTGCTTCAAGAACGTAGCTTTTTTTTTTTGGTTGATGTCCTCATCTCCTTCCGCTCTCTCTGTAGACTCTGTGGGCTCTCTCTCTCTCTCTCTCTCTGATCGTTTTCCATGTTTCTTTGGTAGTCTCCTGAAGCCCATGTTTCAGATGCCGCTAAATTTTATTACTGAATCGTGTTTCTTTCTTCCCGGGGCAAATTTACTCAATTCAAGGTCGCTCTTGTCCCTTGTCTCGATAATTAATCCTTGTTTTCGATGGCCACAGCCCCAAGGCCCAAGAGCGGGCACGCCTCTTTCTTATCTTTATCCCTATATTGGTCAAGTTGCAGTGAGCCATTATTTCTCTTTTTTTTTTCTTCTCTCCTTTTGATGGTCAGCAAGCGAGATAGAAATGCCACCCGAGCCGCTTCTCTTTTCCGGCTTCTATTTCTGCGCTTTTCATTCGCCTCTCGAGCACTCATGAGACCCAGCTGGTTCACGACTTTCTTGTTCTTGTCATTTATTTTGCATTTTTCAAGGTTCTGCTGCATCAAAAGCTCCTGCAAGTCTGCAACATCCTTGCCTTCATTTTTTTAATAAAAGTTTCTCCTTTTACGAGCCCCCCCCCTCTCCTCACCATTCGATTATTTCCTCTCTAGCTATAATCTTCCCGTTCACACAAGCCAGTGACGATTATAATCTCTGGTATAATACGCCCATCTAATGCACTTACCTGATTCTGATGTTTATAGATGCAGTTCAATGAGAGAATGCACACCAATAAATTCTTCATTTCAAAGTTGAAAAGTCTTTGTTTTTGTAGTTTTCCCATCCATAGAAACCCACCTAGCTATTGAACGTATATATACAGACCCTTGCTTCTCGTGATAAATGTGACATCTTAATTTATATTCCGATCGAGCTCAGTGGATTGCTATAGTTGCTCCCAATTATGTCCATTTCCCCCCTTCTCAAGCTCAGCCCTTTCCCTTTTTCGTCTACCATTTTTTTAACTTTCTCTTCGCTCTACCAGGCCTTCGGCGCTGCGGCAAGAGCTGCCGTCTGAGATGGCTGAACTATCTCCGTCCTGGCATCAAACATGGCGGCTTCACCGAGCAGGAAGACAACGTCATATGCTCTCTCTACAAAAGCATTGGTAGCAGGTGAAGATTCCCAGCTTCTTTTGATCTTTCATGCCCTATCTTCTTAGCAGGATTTTGTACTCTTTGGACACCTTCTGCTTACAGCTAAAATTCTACTGCGGTGGTTTGGCTAATTAGGTGGTCAGTCATTGCTTCTCACCTCCCCGGGAGGACTGACAACGACGTGAAGAACTACTGGAACACCAAGCTGAAGAAGAAGCTTCTGACGGCGCACTCCAACCTCAATTACCACCACAACAAGAAGAAGAGCAACAACAACAGCAACGGCATCAAGCACACCTGCGACAGTACTCCACCTTCCCCCCCGACGGCTGCCGTGCTCGCCGTCAAGTCTGAGGACTACGGCTTCGGGTCCTTCTCCATGCCCGCCGACAACCCGGCCTCATCCGCATTGGCATCGGTGGACGCCGGCGCTTTCGGTTGTTTCAACCGCATTCCCAAGTGCTGGTCCCGGAGCCGCGTCGTTTCCGGTGCCGGGACTCGCCGACCAGTCGAACTACGGCGGCAGCGCCAACGGGTACGTGGTGTCTCCTTCAGCCCGAGACATCTCGGCGGCTTCCTCGTGCCTCACCACAGACAACGGCATCGGGTGGTCCGACAACGCCGGCGGCGTGGTTGATGTGTTCCTCATGGAATTGGGGCTGGCAGGGCCGATGGACTTGCTCACCGATGGTGGGTACGGACTGCTCGACAGGGTTGGGGATGTGGGTTCCGTTCAGGTGGGCGGCTCCGGTCTGTGGCCGAACGCCGGGGACAATCCGCAGGAGCTCTACCAAGGCGTCACGTACTCGTAACAATCTCATACCACAAAGGAAGCGGGAGGAAACAGGAGAAGGGGCGATCGAGGGCCGTGGTCTGGGTTAGATTAGAAATTGCTCAGTTATTATTCTTCATTGATCAGTTATATATATATATAGCAGGCTCTGTGGGTATATATTATATATATATATACACTGAAATCTCCATATTAATGTACATGAACAGGTTGTATTTAGACTTGGATTCAGCTGCTGACACCAAGACTTATTAACACTAAGAACCATGTTAATTTGATGTTCTTCATCATCTTCTTCTTCCTCCTCCTGCCCAATCCATTTGTTTGAAAAAATCAAATGGGATGGAAAGATCACCATCTGCCAGCAGTGCACCCCGGCAGGGCGGTTTCACTTTTCAGGCTCCCCCCAGGGAAGGTCACGAAACTTGCATGGTGGCGGTGGTGTTTGTGGTGGCCCTGTTCAAACATGGAACAGATGCAACTCACACTCAGACTTCCTTTTTCTATTGCCAAGATTCCCTCTTTGTCTTCCGTGCAGACAAGCCCTCCTCTTCTTTGTTCATGGGAATTGCCTTCCCCACCCCGTCTCTTATCCGTCACACATGCTAGCTAGCTAGTCTTCTCGCTGCACAATAATTTCTCCTTTTTGATCTCTGGTCCTCTTCCTCTCTCTGTGTCTGTCTGTCTCCGTGTCTGTGCGCGCCACGTGCGGAGGTTTGAACATGTCAGAGTATCAATTTCGAAGAACCTTCAGTCATGCCTTTCACACATTTCCACGAACAGTTTCAAAGCAGATTCTCGCATCCCGAGGTGGCAATTTGAAGTGCGCGAGGAACGTTTCCCTTCATCTCTAACATACCCGGATAGATTAATCAGCCCCTTGTGTCTCAAGTCTTCGCCCATACAGTGTCCCCCAATCACACAAACTTTTGGATTCCTAAACTTGCGATAAGTATTCATTACGAGACTCATCATGCAATAAAAATAAGTGATTATAATAAACTAATTCATTAGTTGCAAGCACTGGAAATAAGTACATCACTTATGAGGAAGTTCTTTCTCGATAAGATTACTTAATTCTTGCAGTAAACATATTTCTTATTTAAGAACACATCCTTCCAAAGTACCTCGAGACGACTTAATTTGCTGAAAAGGGTTATTTCAAATAAAAGTGATCAGAGGGCAGGGAGTTTAAAAGAAATGGTCTTTGTTATTGAGTAGATTAAGAGACTTTTCCTCTTCGTACTCTTTATTTATTTATTTTTTAGATGAAAGCCACCACAGAAAAATGATATATATGGAACCTAATTTGAAGGAGATCATAATAAAGATTTGTTTGGGTTTCTATAAAGTTGCTTGACATGACTACTGCTGGCGTCACAAATATCATATGCTTATACAATTGATTTGGTTTTTTTTTGTCTCCAAGTTATGGACACTGACCTTACATTTTCTTTTTGGCCGATGATATTAGAAATTAACTAGTGCCCAACATCACTGACAGCTCCGTTTATCTTTTGACAACATGCTCGTTCCCCATTACATCTAATTTAATGATAGATCGTTTCAAACATATGCTATATATATGGACTCTAAATATGGAGTGTACATGCATGCTCCGTCGTAGTGGTGAAGTACAAACACAAATAAGAGGTTCTCGTTGCAGGGTATATATATATATAGAGAGAGAGAGAGAGAGAGAGAGAAATACCTATTTGTAATTAAGAAGGGTCTTGTAATAAGGTTGAAGTGAGTTGTAAAAAATCAATACCATTAGTTGCAAGAAGGGTCTTGTAATAAGTATCTTATTTTTAATATATATCAGTCAATGAAATTATTTTCTTGCAATCCACTTCAATTTTATTATAAAACTCTTTTTGCAACAAACATTTCTCGTTAAGCAAGATTTCTCTATTAGCTAGTTAACTGGTTGCCATTGGATAGGCTATGCAAGAAGGGTGTATATATATATATATATATATATATACCCTTAAAAACTAGTGTATTCTTGTCTATATCCTTAATATTCTTTTGACCTCATCAAATGTATCTGACTGATATTTCATAAATACATTGACTATGTCCCCTTAGGTTACTTAGCCATTAGAATCTAGAGAATATTAATTCTGCCAAAAGATGCCATTAGGTGAGACGTGAAATGACAAAATAAATCCCTTTTTTCTCTATACATAGTCCCTCTGCTCCCATCTCTCTCTCCTGCCATCTCCCCAACGGCACCCCCTCTCTCCATCTCCTCTTTGGCGAGGTCATTGGGGCATCTATATGGCAACCAATTGCTGACAATATATGGTATTCCGAATATTAATTTGAGGGTGCTCTTTTTCTAGGGTAAGTTCATCATTTTGCTCTTAACTTAACTATAATTGAAAACAGTAGGGGCACATGTGATGCAATACACTAAAATACGTGAATATATTTGATGAGATCAAAATTGTAAGAGTATACACGTTATTTTGATGTAGTTTAGAGGTATGCATATAATTAATCTATGCAAAAAGTGGTTGGGCCGTACCAAGAAGATGTTGCGTATTTCCTTCAATCCCATAATGGATAATTTTCTCTCCCTGTTAATGAGTCGGTGGCTACTATTCAACGTTGATGCAAGTACATCACTAATTAAAGAGACATATATACATAGAGTCATGGTCTTTAAACAAGACAGCTAGCTCATGTACCTCCAACTACCTATATGTAAGTGTGTAAGTGAAGTAATGATCTGTGATATTTAATCGAATCCTGCATGGTCTGCAAATATATCCTGTGAAATCATACTCTTAAAAGAAAGGATGTTCGTACGGTAGATGACGTATAGATGTGGGTTGGCCAAGGCACCCAAAAGAAGATAGTTTAGGCTAGGAAATGGAAGGTGAAATGGACCATCTTTGAAGTATAATCTTTATTAAATTATATATATATATATATGAACTTCGCACATGCTATAATTTGTTCCGAGGTCTTGTCTGCTCCATGTAGATTAATCACACTTAAGATTGGCAAGTCGTATATATTCCTATCAGATAGTACTCTCCCAAAAAATCACCGGTCCCAAACACGTTGCAATGCCATAGATATGGTCTAGACTAATTCTTAATTTTTCCAAAATTTTGTGCGAGGTCTATATTTGAATCTTATCTGCAGATGCAAAAATGACGCTCGAAAGAGTTTATTAAACGTTTCCGAAATGAGATTAAATTTTGAACTCAGGATAAGCACTTAACGGAAGTTGGATATGCCATAATGACACCAAAATTCCCTTGTTCATGAAAAGTGGGCATTACTCTAACGTTTAGAATTAAATTTTCTCTTCATGCCTTGACAAATTAATTCATCTAATAGAAATAAGTTAGTTAGATATTAAGATCATATACCTACCTGGTGATATGAAGATCGAGGTTGCTTTAGTTTGCTTCGCCACTATAAAAAGTTTGGAGTTGGAGAACGTACATCTGTGGATAAGTTCGGCGATCTACTTCTGGGTCACATACAATCATTGTTAATCCGATCAAATCTAAAGTCAACTTATGCATGAAAACGTATTGAAATGGTATCTCTCACACAATAAAAATGAATTAAATCATAATATGAAAGTCAATTATATATATATATATATATATATATATATATATATATATATATATTCACCCATGTATTAAAATTTCATGATTTTGGTTGTCTAAAAGTGCCACTCGATGAGGGTGGCTACAGTCACCAAATTGAGAAAATGATGGGTACTCGTTCCAACGTCAGTCTCACGCAAATTAAAGACAAAAATTAATTAATTTCACATGCTAGAATAGAAATTAAGCCATAGGCCCATAACAATTATATTAGCATCATGTAGTCCACAGAATCTCTGCCTACTTTGTCCGGCCAACATCCATGAACTTTCCTCTCTTGCTCCTTACATATCCAGCAATGTCAATTAGCAGCGCTGGTCCATGTCATTAGGACTTTGGGTTAAACATTTTGGCATGCATGCAACTCGACGGACATTATATATGTATATTAATATATTTCCTGACTGGCTTCTATATATTAATGAAAAGAAGGTTCCAATATTGTTGGTCCACTGAACCAGAGCTCTTGACTTACTGTGGCACCTCTCTGACCATTACTTTGATCACCTAAACAAAAAGGAGCGCATGCAATTCTATGAACGAAACCCAACCTATGGCTATGCCTTCTCCCAAGCTTGTTCCACCAGCACCTAGGTGTAGGGGAAATTGCAGCTCCCACTGGCCTCTGGATGATCACCTTTCTAGGGTTTTGGCGTGTTCGGACCAGCTAGCCAGACTTTGTAAAGACTAATTGGTGCAGAGGAAACGCCGTTCCAGATTATTGGCTTTCCAAATAGTTGGCTGGTGCGCCAACCTAGCTAGCTTGGAAGCCACCGGTGTGGACGAGGACTTAGAACATGTCTTATTCAAGTTGCAGGCTAGTCGAGTCATTAGATTTGCCTCTTGCACCACTGACATGAAAGCGCGAAGATGACGTACAGGATTTCGTTATTGACCGGGTTCTCTAGAGGAGAGAAGTTTCTCTTAGTATCCGGTTGGAAGGAACCTAATAAGTATTAGAAGAATATTTTATAAAAAAAATCTCTTTTACATATAGGTGCTGAAGTGGAGTTGAATGTGAGGGACTTTTCTATAAAATACTCTTCTACTATTTATCGAATTCCCTCCAACCCCATATTGAGAGGAACTCCTCTCTCTCTCTCTCTAGAGGGCCTGTGGTAGACTTGGATATCGAGGAAGCCGGTTCGACCAGCAAAGGTGCAATTGAGCGGACCTCTACTGACCAGAGGTCCGAGTTTGGGCCTGAGCAAAGATTGAGAAATAAGAGTTCATCTATATTGTTGAGGTAGATCCGACCTATATAAGTTTTAAATAGATAAGCAGAGAGGGGTGAGATTACGTCTATTTAACACGTGTCTGTCTTATTTTTTACTTGTGATTATTGATCTTTTTTTTGAAGCCGACTGATGACGGGAGAAAATAATGACATGCGACGAGGGATTTGGTCGTTTGGTGGCTAGCTAGCGCTGGGCCGAGCCTACTAGCTGCTGAGGTCACACAGACGCCAGCAAGCTAATGCATGGGAGCTTTGCTGTCTCAGTACTGGAGGTCTCTCTTAACCTCAACGGGAAGATTCAGACAGGACAAACAAATTTTGTGCACGAACTCGTGGGTTGTCCGGCCGCCATCAAGCTCCGAGCCTTGCCCAGGCTTACCTGCAGAAGCCAGAACACCCGGCCCACTTGCCTGTCCCTACGTACGTACGCCACAGAAACCTGCAGAAGAGGTCGACATCACTGCTGGAAGAGGACGATTCGAAAAAGGAAGTAGGAAGAAGAAGAAGAAGGAGAACCCATTTTTTTATACGTGGGACAGCTCGATCGCATATATAGCTGATCCCCCACAAGAACACAAAGTTGAGATAAGAAAGGTGGGGGGGGGGACCCAAATGCATGGATCAAATCATCAATGTGATCCACTTGTTATGTTTAAGAAGTCAGCAGTCACAGCTTTCCTTAATTATTCCGGCCATTCATATATATAACTTTCACCTAGCCGGGCCAAAAACTAATAGCGACAATATCCTCTTGATCAACTAGGCAGCATCATCCACGCATCCAGCTCCATTAATCCCAAGTCAACGTACGCATAGAACACATCCCACTGAAGGCGAGGCCTATCTGTCGCCCGGCCTTGCAAGGGGATAATATTTTGCTGCGGCCGGCTCCAATCATTGGGCTGATGCAGTAGTGTTCTTCCTTTTTAATCTTCTTCTATTCTAGGTTCTTCTCTTGAGAGCTTGGCATATGCACTAGAAAATGGTTCTGGTTCTATGTATGATTGGGTGGGAGGAGGATGCCATTAATATTGGAAGGTAAACTGGAAGTTGACCATTATCTCTTGCACAATAGAAAATGGGTTTTCTTCAATCAACAATCCAACAAAGTCATTACATAGTTCTTTCTTAAAGTCTTTTGGTATGTGTCTCAGAGTTTGGGGGTGTCATATATATGGTGCTTCCGTTGATGTGGTAATCCTCCTCTATTGATCAGCTTTCGAGTTGAGGTGACTGAGACTTGGTACGTTGCTGCCGGGCTGTTGCCATCCAGATCTAATGGACATGAATAAACTGGTGGGGATGGTATCATGATCATCTCACTTTATATGTCCATTAAGTATGTATATATGGTTGGCAAGTTGGAGGCAAACAACATGTCTTAGTCATGTGTTCAGCCCCAGTTGGAACTGTATTCGAATTGACTAGCGGAGTCTGGTACGGGTGTAAATAGAGTACGTAGTTGATGGAGATTTTTTATTTTTTATTTAGAAAAATTAGGCAATTACATCATCTTTATTATTTCCAGTGGAAGTTGAACATTTGACTTGTACCGGTAGGCTATTATTTGAGGATAGATCGTGAATAAAATAAAAATATATTTAAGATTTTGAAGATATTTTCACTCTATTCTCAACCTATCCAATCCCAAACATGACTGTGAGAGTACTAGATTACATTGCTTTTGGAGATTAACATACTGGGAATAAGTAATCTGCCTATCCCTCTTTACTCGCATTTTTACCTTCATAATCTTATTTTTATTATCTTTATTTATCCGTCATTTATGTGACTTTGGCAATGATAGTAATGATGATAAATCTAAGATAAATTGGTGTAAACTCTCATGCAGCAGAGAAAGTATCATTAACTATTTATACACGGACTCTCATATGTCTTAAATAGTTGATGAACAGTGAAATAATTTTCACTATCTTTTATTGAGCCCATTTTAATATGATGTATAACTTTTATCTCTAACCAAAAATAAGGATATTAATCATTATCCCTATTCAACACCTATTTATCCTAATCGCGTCTTATCTTGGTATATCAAAGTGCCTTTTTTGTTATCAAAAGTAATAGATGGCAGATAACCCCCTTTTATCCAAACATGCCATGAAAATATTTCATCAAAGCTTAGTCGGCTGGCTATCAAACCGGCCAGAAGACTAATAGAGCTAGTGGAGAACTCCAGATAGGGCCGTCTAGCAATTCTGTGGAATGAAGCTAATTAATATCAACTCTTCCCTTTATATATATGAGTGGTGTGGGCTAGCTAGAGCTTGATCAAATGGGTCGTTTTACGCCCAGTCCAACATGAGGAGGGCCATGTCACGCTCAACTCTCTTGGAAACCCTCTCCCGCCCATTCCTACGGACACCCTTAAATTTCTTACAGATATATACATAACATCCAATTCTGCATGGTTTTGCTAATTTCAACACTAGACAAACCGTCACCGGGTTTAACTTCTTGTTACCGTGACGACTAAACAACGCCGACAAACTTTGATGAGTTTTTAAACTGGATTTACTGGTCCTAATGAACAACTATATGAACAGTCACATCATGCGCCTTTCTTGCGTTCTGATGCATTGACTAACACAGCAAGTGGAGTTTAATCGTCACGGAGCTCGAACAGCGAAAGAACCAACAGGATGAAGTCGGTCTCAATCCCGCAACGATCGTTGCAGGCCGACTCTAGTTATTTAAGATAGAGAGCTTCGATCTTACTGATGGAGAGAGAAATTGAAGCCGTCTATGTTAGTAGATATGATCTATAAGAAGTCAATTTTGGTCTGACGTCGTTCAAATTAGATATCAGTTCGATTAAGAGCTAAAAGAACAAGAGTGTTCAAAGAAAGAGAGGGAGGAAGAGGGGGCCAGCAAGTTGAGTTGAGAAGTTGGAGTGACTTGTCCATAGATCTGCTTTTATAGTTGAGAGCTTAAGTTTAACTCAGATTCTTTATAGTCAGTAAGACTCCTAGTAGGAGTCGATTTGTGTCTTTAGATGAGTCCTTCAAGGTAGAGTTGGAGTGATGATGAACTTTAAAATCTATCGTGAAAAAACTCAGACCAAGTGGAGAAAGATTGAACGTTGACAAGAGTCCAAGTCTTAGATGATGTCAACTTAGGTTGGATTTCATTGGGCTGAGATCATTATTGGACAGAGATCGGATTGATAATAGAGAACAACTTGGTGCAAATCATTAGTTTGCAACAAGTGTTGTAAATTCAATGAGAATTTGCCACATCATGACATGGGATATTATTGTCATGATCACTTAACCCTAAGACAAACCCCTATTGAATTTGCAACAAGACTTTTCCTTGATAATAATGAGTTAATGCCGATATTACACCGATTATCGGGACCCATCACAACACAAACTACACGCATTGATTCGACTGAAATGGCTAACCTGAATCTTAGCTTTGCATGAGAAAGCTTGTTTACGCAGCCATTAGATCTCCTCTTTGTCTTATGGGCAAAAATCTCTATTCTTAGACATCTATTTAATCCATTTGTGTTGTAAACTTCCTACTGCGCACTTCTGTGTATGTAAGATGGGATACGGCATATGTGCACCTTCGCAGATAATTTTATTACTCGTATGAGGAAAGTCAAAACAATGCTCAATACTTTGGAGGTATATATATACTTCTATTTCTTCCGGTGACTTTATTGTTCTAATTGGCCGTACGTGAGTATTGTTTTTGGTATTGCGGCTGTCAATAATGACCATCTGAGGCCCCAATTTGGCACTAATTTTGGATTTTAAGAAAGAAGCGTATTCCAAGGTAAGCTTAATTATTTAGTGTTCGATAAGACTCAAACCTACTGTCTAATCTTGCAAGTCTACTCTTTTGGGCCCCTTGTATAACCAGATAGGATAGTCTAGAATAGGATAATTCAGATAAGAAAGTCTAATTTTTATTTTTCCTATAGCTTAAAATAATTGAATCTACAACACGAGATGTCTTGTCAGAGGCTTATTCTAGGTAAGGAGTTTATTAGCAGGATTTCTTGTCCAAGAACCAAAGCATTAGATTACTAATTATCTATGCCAATAAGCCCCTGAAAGAGACACCTATCTTGTTATCAAATTGACCTAATGACAAATATGGAATAATCTGTGGACACCCCAAAAATCGCTAATGGGCCCCCATACCGCCAGCCCATCTCCCACACCGCTAGTTCCTCCTCCAAGCCCTTTGGGGGGCTAAGCATAAATTAAACAGAAGAGGCCCACTAAGAAGGCCCCCAAGGGCCCATTGGAGAATATCCTTATCTCATCCCATAAGGGGAGGTAAGGGTAGGAAAATGGGACACCTCCCAAAAGGAGGTTCCCAAAATGGTAAAAGCTGGCCTGCTGCGTTTCTAAGGCAGAGGGGGGTGTTGTGGCCCTTTCTGGGGTTCTCCCTTTCTAAAAGATTAAAAAAGGAAGAGAACAAAGAGGTATGTTACGTAGAAGAGGAAGAGAAGGGCTGGGGGAGTTCTTTTGAAGCAACCACAGCAAGGGAGCTCCTGCGTTCTCCCCTCCTCCAAGGTAGCTAGGAGGAAGTCTTCCCGTGAAGGTTCTGCAGAAGAGAAAAAGAGAAGAGAAAGGTGAGGTGAGAAAGAGGGAGAGGGGGAGAGAAAGTATCCTTTTGGTTCTCCATTTCCCATCCTTGTCTTGTCCCATCAAGAGAGAATAGAGTGAAGAGGTACCCACGTTGGGGTCTCCCCCCCTTTTTGTTTCCTTGGAATTTCTGTACCTTCTTTACCTCTTTAGCAAGAAAATACCATTTCATGTGCTCATTTCCACCTTTTGTTGTGACGTGATGGACCATACTCTTGTATTTAATGCATGACATCTCCCTCTTTGCATGCAAGTTTCCTCAAGCTTCTTCTCTTTTGCATGGGTAAGGGGGTACCGGGATGGAGGAGACCACTTATTACATGGTGTAGCTCCTCATCCCAATAAGCCATAAAAGGGGTCTTTAGCCTCTCCATACCTCAATAAATGAGGACATGGGGGTGCAAGGCCTTACCTCCCGTGTAATGCATGTGCACCATGCTCCTTTCTCCCTCTAATCGGCCATGTTTCCCACTGTTTGGGACCTGCAAAAAAACTGTCTTAGCACTGTTCAAATAGCCCCTTAGAGGTCTCCATTTGGGTCGATGCATCCCCCCCAATGTGCTAGCCAAGGGGTTGAGCAAACAATGCTCATGCCTTCTTGCTTAGCCATCATCTCCAAGAGACCTTTTAAAGGAACCTAATGAGCCATTGTTCGCCCCTCTCAATGGATGACTTATCCCCACTGTTTTCTGGCCCCCCTTTGATGTCCTAGCACTGTTCAAACAGCCCCATTAGAGGTCTTTCTTGGGTCAATGCATACCCCTTTGTGCTAGCCAAGAGGTTGAGCAAATAATGCTCATGCCTTCTTGCTTAGCCCCTCCATGAAACAAGCCCAAAAGCCCCATTTTAAGCCCAGAAATCACCCACCGCCATGGGCATGGCTGCTGCAAGGGAGAGGCGCCTGTCATTGTTCATGCAGGTAGCCACCCGCGCCGATTCGACCCAGAACCAGTCCTGGCAGTCTTGCAGGACTGGGAAAGGGTGCGCCGATTCGGCGTCCAGTGGCCATCTTGGCTGAAGTTATATGAGCAAGATCATTGCTCAATGTGACGTCAACCAATCAACAGCCAAATAGATCGATATGAGACCCATCCTTACCCCCGGATTGGACAGTGCAATGTCTATGTCCGGATGGGTGGGTTCATATGTTGTTCGTCCGCCCGTGGGTTTGCTTGGTCACGATATCGTCCGTATCTCCATTGGCGTGCCTTGGGGACCGGCGTCATGTGCCATCGGAGCTATGTCGTTCTTCGGCATACACTCGTTCCTTTGGTGCCATCTCCGTGTACGGTGGATGCATACCGCGCTTTCCCCTTATCAAGCACGATAAGGGGAAATGCTGCCGTTTTTTTTTTCACGAAGGTTGAATCGGCGCGAGACTCCTAAAAGAGATCACCAAGAGTAAATTGACTCAGTGGGGTTGCGTCGGTTCGACCTCGTTTTACTGGTTCGAACCCTTCGCCGATTCAGTTCTGTCCCCGCCGCCTCAGTTTCTATTCTCAGCAGGCCGCGCCGAATCGAGGTTGTGTGCCCCGTTTCCAAATGACCACCAAACAGTTGAGCTTGCGTTGAATTGTGAACATAACCTCATTTGAAATGTTTCAAAAAGAACCAAATAACAAATCGAAAGCTTTCTCTTCATGATAAAAGAAACAAAAGGCCAAATCAACCACCCAATGTTTTAAATGTCTCAAAGGAAGAAACATAAGATCAAATTGAACCCTTTTTCAAGAGGTCAAAAGACAAAAGGCCATCTCATGTTCTCCAAAAGAAACAAAAGATCAACCTCATGTTTTATAACAGGGTAAAAGACTCAAATTGAAATTGTTTTCAACGAAAGACCAAATTGGATTTTCTCTAAATGAACAAAAGATCATCTCGTGTTCTACAACAAAAAAAAGGATCAAATTGAAACGGTTTTCAACAAAAAGCCAAATCGAAATTGTTTTTAACAAATAATCCAATAGACCGTTCCTTGACCTATCTTTCTCAAATGGACCCAATGGACCAAATTGAACTTTCTCGTGATAAAAGAAGTAAATGAGTCGATGGGCGAAGAGACCCGGTAGTCCGCTGAGTGAGAGATCAAGCGAGTCCGAATAGGCGTCCGTTTCGCTTAATGGCATCTCGGCTCAAATTTAATTTGCGTTTCGCACCTCCATCGGATGTCTCCGCTTTAGGTCATGAGGCTTTCTAAATCTGGCGATTAATCAAGGGTTTTCCCTCTCAGAGGGATATAATTAACGTCGTTGCGTCTAGGCAACGGCGGGATTTTGGTCCAGGACCCGAACACTCACTTTCGTTTGACGAAGTCAAACGGCGCGCACAATAGACCCAAAGCCCTTCGACTCTCGGAGGCAGAACATTTTGTTGGCACCTCGGTGGCTTTCTCTTCATGATAAAAGAAACAAAAGGCCAAATCAACCACCCAATGTTTTAAATGTCTCAAAGAAAGAAACATAAGATCAAATTGAACCCTTTTTCAAGAGGTTAAAAGACAAAAGGCCATCTCATGTTCTCCAAAAGAAACAAAAGATCAACCTCATATTTTATAACAGGGTAAAAGACTCAAATTGCAATTGTTTTCAACGAAAGACCAAATTGGATTTTCTCTAAATGAACAAAAGATCATCTCGTGTTCTACAACAAAAAAAAAGGATCAAATTGAAACGGTTTTCAACAAAAGGCCAAATCGAAATTGTTTTTAACAAATAATCCAATAGACCGTTCCGTGACCTATCTTTCTCAAATGGACCCAATGGACCAAATTGAACTTTCTCGTGATAAAAGAAGTAAATGAGTCGATAGGCGAAGAGACCCGGCAGTCCGCTGAGTGAGAGATCAAGCGAGTCCGAATAGGCATCCGTTTCTCTTAATGGCATCTCGGCTCAAATTTAATTTGTGTTTCGCACCTCCATCGGATGTCTCCGCTTTAGGTCATGAGGCTTTCTAAATCTGGCGATTAATCAAGGGTTTTCCCTCTCAAAGGGATGTAATTAACGTCGTTGCGTCTAGGCAACGGCGGGATTTTGGTCCAGGACCCGAACACTCACTTTCGTTTGACGAAGTCAAACGGCGCGCACAATAGACCAAAAGCCCTCCGACTCTCGGAGGCAGAACATTTTGTTGCCACCTCGGTGGCTAGCACGCCCGCGCTATGCGAATTGCCGATTCATGTCCCGCCATCGTCGTTCGTATAGTGTTCGGTGGGACTTGGATTAGCAATACGCATTCATGCCATGAGAATTAAAAGAACTTTACAAATAGATTTTAAATCTTTAAAAATATTGAAGGAAATAAAAATTCCATTTCCACATAATCTTGAGCAGATATTAAGCTTTTAACTACTCTTAAATTATATGAGCAGCTGATAGTATGGTGATGGTAAAGAAAAGAGGAATTGATAGTACTTATTAAATTTTGACTAGAGAAGTGTTGGGTGTTTGGGCGCCCGTGTAAATGATTTGCTCGGACATCAGCATTTCTCTTTTGGCTATAACTTAAATTTCAAGTCATAATACTTGCTACAAACTACGGTGTCAATGAATATTAGCAGGGCTTCAGTAGCTTAGAAATATTGTTTAAAAAGTTTGACTGGATAACATGTCTCTGAAGAGAAAGCCATTTGATAGTGTTCCACAAACATTTTAGTTAAAACACGGGGGTTATCAATAAACACATTCTAATTATCTTTCAATTTTGATATGGTCGACCTTATTCTATTGGAAAGTACATTGAGTGAAAAACATTCTTGTTTTTATCATCTTCTTGAAGCCATTTGATGTGTGATTTTTGATGCCAGAAAATCTCTTCATGCAAAAGGCATTTATCTAGAGAACTTTTTTCTATCTTAAGAAGATCTAAATGCGCCTAAGAGGGGTCATTGTCATATTCTTTTTGAGCTAAAAGAGACTTCAACCTCTTGAATTTGGGAAAAAGTGTTACCAAACACATTCCTGTCCCATTCATTGAGCCTAACCTTCACAAGCTTCATTAATATATATATATATATATATATATATATATATATATCGTGTCCGAGTCGAAAATATTTCGTTTTGCCATCCAAAATTGCGATTCCAGCTGAAGAACTCTCCATTTTCAAGGTTTTCTAGCACTAACAGTTCCCTCGATTACACGAATCACTGGTGGGGCCGCAACACAAAGTCGGCCTATCACAGCGATCGGAAGTTGTGGTCATCTCGGCATGAGAATGCCTCCCCAGCTCGTAAATATGGGTGCACAAACAACGTCGATATATTTACCCCTTTCAGATTATTCTTACCCTTCAGTGAAAGAACTGAGCATAACTTTTCGCCCGGGTATCGAAATCGCTTATGTGACCACAATTTGGAATTGTCAGTCTGAGACGGTCGAAAGGATGCTAGTTTCACAGAGTTTTGTTTAGAGGCCGAAATTTCACCCTGGAACATGTGTACTAGTACACCAATTGTCGCACCCCTTCGGTAAGACACAGATATTTCTTAACCCGGCGATCGGAACTGCCCGCGAGGCCCCATTTCGGAATCGACACTTCAACCCAGTTGCCACATGGTCGGATTCGGAGATTTCCGGTCCGACGCTCAAATTCCTCTCTGGGGGCCTGGTCGCAGGCTCTAGATGCGACGGCATAGGACACCCCTTCGCTTAAACAGGCATAACTTTTCGGAAAGTTATAAGAATCGCTTATAAGACCCCAATTCGAAATCAGCACTCAGAGGCGCTCGTCGCCCTTTATTGCCTTTGGCGATAAGACGATATTTTCGAGTCAAAATTCCTTCATTTTCCCTCCAAAATTGTGATTCCAGTCGACAAAGTCTTCATTTCCTAGGTTTTCTAGCAGTAATGGTTCCCTCGATTACGCGAATAACTGGGGGGGCTGCAATAAAGAGTCAGCCTATCACGGCGATCGGAAGTTGTAGTCATCTCGATGTGAGAACGCCTCCCCAGATCATAAATATGGGTGCACGAACATTGCCGATATATTCACCCCTTCCAGATTATTCTTACCTCTTCATGAAGGAACTGGGCATAACTTTTCACCCAAGTATCGAAATCGCTTATGTGACCACAATTTAGATTCGACACTATGAGACGGTCGAAAGGACGTTGGTTTCGCAGAATTCCGTTCCGAGGCCAAAATTCCACCCCGAGTGTGCGTACTAGCACACCGATTCTCGCACGCCTTCGGTAAAACGCAGATATTTCTTCGCCCGGCGATCGAAACTGCCCGCGAGGCCCCATGTTGGAATCGATACTTCAACCCGGTCGCCACATGGTAGGATTCGTAGATTTCCGATCCGGTGCCCAAATTCCTCTCCGGGAGTCTGGTCACAGGCTCTCGATGCGACCGCATAGGACACCCATTCGCTCAAACATGCATAACTTTCCGCACAGTTATCAGAATCACTTATAAGACATTAATTGAGAATCGACACTCAGAGGCGCTCATCGACCTTTATCGTCTTTGGCGATATTTTCGAGTCCAAAATCCTTCATTTTGCCCTCCAAAATTGTGATTCCATCCGAAGAACTCCCCGTTTCCAAGGTTTTCTAGCAATAACGGTTCGCTCGATTACACGAATCACTGGTGGGGCCGCAACACAAAGTCGGCCTATCACGGCGATCAAAAGTTGTGGTCATCTCTATGTGAGAACGCCTTCCTAGGTCGTAAATATGAGTGCACGAACATCACCGATATATTCACCCATTCTGCATTATTCTTACCCCTTTAATGAAAGAACTGAGCATAACTTTTCGCTCGAGTATCAAAATCGCTTATGTGACCACAATTTGGAATCGACACTCCGAGACGGTCGAAAGGACATTGGTTTCGCAGTATTTTCGTTCCGAGGTCGAAATTCCACTCTGGAGCAATTGTACTAGTACACTAATTGTCACACCCCTTTGTTAAGATGTGAATATTTCTTCGCCCAGTGATCGGAACTACCCGCGAGGCCCTATTTTGGAATCGATACTTCAACTCGGTCGCCACATGGTAGGATTCGGAGATTTCCGATCCGGTGCCCAAATTGTCACGTCCCGAGAATTACACAGCAGATATTAATTCAGATAATTTGAGTCGATATGCCGAGATGTGAACAGTCGACAAATAAGCCTCTAGCTAGCACGCACTAAGTGTATAACAACACAACATCATCATAGGGCCCAAATATTAAACTCAATGGAAATTATATTCAAATCTCATCTCATTGTATCAAAAGGAACTAATACAACCCTTAAACATTGTATAACAGGACTAAGACTCGATAAAAGGCAAAGTACATTTATTCCTCACTTCCTACTACATTGTTCTAACACTCAAAGCAAACTAGCTATAGATAGACTCAAGTATTGGAATGCTCATCACTCGGACGTATTCCCATCCTCGACTTGCTCCTGCTCTTGAATTTCATAATCACCTAGAATTGTTAAAAGTAGGGAATGAGTAAACTAGCCTAGTAGGATTTATATCTCAATGTGCGGGAAATGATATAAGTGATTAGCAATTTAGACCTAGGTAAGCATGATTGTCAAGATATGAATGTACGATTAAAACTCATTAAAACATGATACATGAACAAGCTAGATAGAGCGATCATGATAGAGCAAGATCTAGAACGATGTAACGAGCAAGATATTATCAATAGTGAGGCATGTAACAAGCACGCAAGATATCACTTTAAATTGCAATAAATGCAGGATGGCCATATCACGCAAGTAAGCAAGCACGAGCACGAACTTTTAACATGATTCACTTAATTAGGCACGTAGACACTAATGTACACCAAGAAAAGATCCACCTTGAAATGCACACTAGGACACGTATATGTGGATATTGTATCTAGCATTCAACACGCACGACTCCCAGCGCAGATGCAATGTCAGTAATCATTATACCCTATGGTTAACAGTATATTTATGACTCTCCATCATTGGGGCTAGATTGGAGCCCTTGGACACTCGCCGTGCCCGGCCAGCATCTCACTTAATTTTAAATGTAGATACCCACAGTCATTAATGGCCAATAACAAGAGTTTCAACATGAAAGCAATAGTAATGTCATTTCAAGATGATGATGAGAACGAGTAGCAAGTAATGTGAACATGATTGCATGATAACAATAGTCAAGAGATAATTTCGGCAGCATGACGGTGCAATTTAAACTTTAGTTGTCTCTTTACATTAATGGCTTAAGTCTAGATTGTAAATCACACTCACGAGAACAAGATGAGGGACGAAGTGCACGCTATCTCTAAGGAACTTCAATGGTACAACCAACTCAGTCTCCATAAGGGAATCCATGGAGTACGGAGAATTACGGAGGTCTTAAAAGAAAGGTCACTAGACTACCGATACGGAATGATCGGCCGTGAGTTTCCAATCCCCCAAGAAAGGGCTGCCTAGATGTGCAAGTGTGTAGTGAACACATATCTCAATCCACAATCCATCAGTGTCAAACTTATGGAAAACAATTAACATGATAACATGAGATGAACTATGCATTTAATTATTCATGGGTTTGTAATATTTTAATATAACAATTATCATTATAGCGAGATAGAATAGTGAGAAAAGCAAATCACTAGTTGCATGAATGGTCACGTCATTAACGAACAATTAGAATAACATTCATGTAGTTATAGCTTTTAATGAGTTAATTACTTTTAAGCCATTAAACAAACCTCATGAAATGACCAGAATCAAGACATTCAAATCATGAACTCAATACCATGTAAAACAGGTCTCGGGTAGGTCGTGGAATCCGCATCGGACACAGTCGACGCATTTAATAACACTGTGCACAGTCGGAACAACACTAACATGTAAAGATTGAAATCGTGACGGCCCATGTCATCGCTTTTACAATTGAATCGTGACGGTATACCCCATCGCGTTCATGAAACACGTTTAAAATAGTAATATAAAAATCGCGTGAAATCTTTGAGCGGGAAAATCGGCTCAATCGCGATGGGGGTCCACGTCGTGTTTTCATGCAGCGCTAAAAACCACGCAGTGCATAGTTTGAGGTGCCAGTGCCATACGGCTGCACTCTAAATCGTGACATAGGTCACAATCACAATTTACATGAACGCGTCGAACTCATGCGTCGCGTTCATGCAAGCCAAAACGCGACACCTGATCCCGTCGCGTTTTGGGTTCTAACCCGAAAACGCAGAAAACATGTGCTCGATCCATGTAATGCTTATAACTTCTAATCTAGAACATTTGGGACAAAAGTGTCGACATGAAACTTGTTGGGAACATGGAATAGTACAGAACTATGGTTTTAGAATCATTAAAAATAGTCTCGGGATGCGCAAGAAATCCACATGAACATAAAACATGATTAACATGTGTGACTTTGGCAAAAGCTTAACACTCGAGATATACTTAATGAAATTCAATGAAACCACTTGACCATGAAAGTAGACTCGATGCTCTACATATTGGTATATGATTTATTAAGATTTGGCCCGAGATCGCCTACCTTTTGGGTTGAAGAAGTCACATTTTTTCAGAAAGCCCTCTTTCAGACCACTTGGAGAACGCTTACTGCTCCCGATCTACTGAATGAAAAATAGGCAAACCAGTGGGATTAGGAATTAGACTCGACCCTCCTTCCAAGGGTATAAGTCTTGCAAGGTTTGGTTAGGGTTTGGCTTACCTATGGTCAACTCCAAGAAGAGCTTTCTGCACAGGTTCATGCAGAACGCAGCAGAGAAGAAGCTCCAAGTTGGGGTCGTTTCCTCCTCGTTTGGGTGCTCAAAACAGCCTCCCACGACCCCAACAATGTGTATTTTCATCCCCTAGGGTTTCATGGCATATATATATGCATCTAGGGTGTTTTAGAAGTCTCTTTGGGTGAAGGAAAGGCAAGGTGCGGTTTTGGCCTCCCACCTTCCATATTTTGGTGATTTCTCACCCCAGTAGTGTGTGTGAGGCCTTAGGAAACCTCCCACCATGGTTAACCATGAAATTGGGTTGCCAAGAAGGTCTAATTGCCTTGGGATTTGCCCTAATTACCTCCTCCTATTTTCAGCTCAATTAGGGTTACGAATTTCTGGGTATTTTTCTTGCTCCATTTTGTTCTTAGGCCGAAAGTGATCCATTGGCCCAATTCCGATAATGGGCCATCAATATATGATGTTGGAAGCCTCTCCAATATGTTTATTTAATTTATGGTCGGGTTATATTTCCGTGTTAATAGTTTTCCGACTTAGTTTCCTAATTTGGATAATCAGTCACATTGTGACGTACACTTGGCCAATCGGATTTTTCGTTGCACAAATTTCTTCGTGGAACACTTAGGAATATTGTTTGGGGTTGATTTATAATTTTTATAGAATTTTTCGATGTGTTCTCTCACGTACGATAATGGTACGTAAGTTCTACCATTCCGATAATACAGAAATTATATATTTTCTATTTATTTAAAAATTTTAAAACACTGAAATTTCCGGGGTGCTACACAAATTCCTCTCCGGGAGCCTGGTCGCAGGCTCCCGATGAAACCACATAGGACACCCCTTCGCTCAAACAGGCATAACTTTCCGCACGGTTATCATAATCGCTTATAAGACCCCAATTCGAAATCGGTACTCAAAGGCGCTCATCGACCCTTATCATCTTTGACGATAAGATATCATTTATGAGTCAAAAATCTTTCATTTTGCCCTCCAAAATTGTGATTCCATCTGAAGAACTCCCCGTTTCTAAAGTTTTCTAGCAATAACGGTTCGCTCGATTACACGAATCACTGGTGGGGCCGCAACACAACGTCAGCCTATCACGACGATCAGAAGTTGTATTCATCTCCGTGTGAGAACACCTCCCTAGGTCGTAAATATGGGTGCATGAACATCGCGGATATATTCACCCATTCTAGATTATTCTTACCCCTTCAGTGAAAGAACTAGGCATAACTTTTCGCCCGGGTATCGAAATCGCTTATGTGACCACAATTTGGAATCGACACTCCGAGACGGTCGAAAGGATGTTGGTTTCGCAGAATTCCGTTCTGAGGTCGAAATTCTATTCCGAAGTAGTTGTACTAGTACACTAATTGTCGCACCCCTTCGTTAAGATGTGAATATTTCTTCACCCAGTGATCGGAACTGCCCCCTTCAGTGAAAGAACTGGGCATAACTTTTTGCCCGGGTAGCGAAATCTCTTATATGACGACAATTTGGAATCAGCACTTCGAGACGGTTGAAAAGATGCTCGTTTCGCAGAATTCCATTCAAAGGCCAAAATTCCACCTTATAGCGTGTGTACTAGTGCACCGATTGTCCCCGCACCACTACAGTAACACACGGATATTTCTTCGCTCGGCGATCGGAACTGCCCGCGAGGCCCCATTTCGGAATTGGCACTTCAACCCGGTCGCCACATGCTCGGATTCAGAGATTTTCGGTCCGGCGCCCAAATTCCTCTCCGGGAGCCAGGTTGCAGGCTCCCGATGCGACCGCATAGGACACCCCTTCTCTCAAACAGGCATAACTTTCCGATCGGTTATCATAATGGCTTGTAAGACCCTAATTCGGAATCGGCACTCAGAGGCGCTCATCGCCATTTATCGCCTTTAGCGATAAGATGTTGTTTACGAGTAAAAAATCCTTCATTTTGCCCTCCAAAATTGCGATTCCAGCAGAAGAACTCCTCATTTCCAAGGTTTTCTAGCAGTAATGGTTTCCTCGATTACGCGAATCACTGGTGGGGCCGCAACACAGAGTCGGCCCATCACGACAATCGGAAGTTGTGATCATCTCGACGTGAGAACACCACTCCAGGTCGTAAATATGAGTATACAAACATCGCCGATATATTCACACCCTCCGTATTATTCTTACCCCTTTAGTGAAAGAACTGAGCATAACTTTTCGCCCGGGTATCGAAATCACTTACGTGACCATAATTTGGAATCAGCACTCCGAGACGATTGAAAGGACGCTGGTTTTGCAGAATTCCATTCAGATGCCGAAATTTCACCCCGGAGCATGTGTACTAGTACACTGATTGTTGCACCCCTTCGGTAAGACGCGGATATTTCTTCGCCCAATGATCGAAACTACTCGCGAGGCCCCATTTTGGAATCGGCACTTCAACCAGGTCGCCACATTGTCAGATTCGGAGATTTCCAGTCCGGCACCCAAATTCCTCTCTGGGAGCCTGGTCGCAGGCTCCCGATGTGACCGCATCGGACACCCCTTCGCTCAAACGGGGATAACTTTCTGCACGGTTATTAGAATTACTTATAAGACCCTGATTCAGAATCGGCACTCAGAGGTGCTCGTCGCCCTTTGTCGCCTTTGGCGATAAGTCATCGTTTACGAGTCAAAAATCCTTTGTTTTTTCCTCCAAAATTGCGATTCTAGCTGACGAACTCTCTGTTTCTAAGGTTTTCTAACAGTAACAGTTCCCTCGATTACGCGAATCCTTGGTGGCGCTGCAACATAGAGTCGGCCTATCACGGTGATCGAAAGTTGTGGTCATCTCGGCGTGAGAATGCCTCCCCAGCTCGTAAATATGGGTGCACGAACATCGTCGATATATTCACCCATTCCGGATTATTCTTACCCCTTCAATGAAAGAACTGGGCATAACCTTTCGCCCGGGCATCAAAATCTCTTATGTGACCACAATTTCGAATCGGCACTCCGAGACGGTCAAAAGGACATTGGTTTCGCAGAATTCAGCTCCGAGGCCGAAATTCCACCCCGGAGCGTGTGTACTTGTACACCGATTGTCGCACCCCTTCGGTAAGACGTGGATACTTCTTCGCCTAGCGATCAAAACTGCCCGCGAGGCCCCATTTTGGAATCGACACTTCAACCCGGTCGCCACATGGTCGGATTCGGAGATTTCTGGTCCAGTGCTCAAATTCCTTTCTGGGAGCCTGGTCGTAGGCTCCCGATGCAACCACGTAGGACACCACATCGCTCAAACGGACATAAGTTTCCGTACGGTTATCAGAATCGCTTATAAAACCCCAATTTGGAATCGACAATCAGAGGCGCTCGTTGCCCTTTATTGCCTTTGGCAATAAGACGTCATTTCTGAGTAAAAAATCCTTCATTTTGCCCTCCAAAATTGCAATTTCATCCGAAGAACTATCCGTTTCGAAGGTTTTCTAGCATTAACGGTTCCCTCGATTACGCGAATCACTAGTGGGGCCACAACACAGAGTCGGCCTATCATGGTGATCGGAAGTTGTGGTCATCTCGGCATGAGATTGCCTCCTCAGCTCGTAAATATGGGTGCACGAACAACGCCGATATATTTACCTCTTCCGGATTATTCTTACCCCTTCATTGAAAGAACTGGGCATAACTTTTCGCCCAGGTATTGAAATCGTTTATGTGACCACAATTTGGAATCGGCACTCCGAGACGGTCGAAAGGACGCTAGTTTCGCAGAATTCAACATTTAGAGGCCAAAATTTCACCCTGGAGCGTGTGTACTAGTACACCGATTGTCGCACCCCTTCGGTAAGACGCAAATATTTCTTCACCTGGTGATCGGAACTGCCCGCGAGGCCCCATTTCGGAATTGACACTTCAACCCAGTCGCCACATGGTTAGATTCGGAGATTTCTGGTCCGGCACCCAAATTCCTCTCCTGGAGCCTGGTCGCAGGCTCTAGATGCGACGACATATGACACCCCTTCGCTTAAACGGGCATAACTTTCCGCACGGTTGTCAGAATCGCTTATATGACCCCAATTCGGAATCGGCAGTTAGAGGAACTCATCAACCTTTATTGCCCTTGGCATTAAGACTTCATTTCCGAGTCGAAAATCCTTCATTTTGCCCCCTAAAATTAAGTCATAGAAAAATAAAAAGTATAGAAACCTCAGACATATAGCTTTTCAGACCAATAAAGGATGGACAGACAGTTTGCAATAGAAGGTATGGATAGGTTCTGACAGTGGTAGGTGAGCTTCTGTCAGATGCTCATGCGTCTGAAAATAATAAATGCAACATATCTTCTAAAATGAAGAAAATCCAGACTATTGTCATGAAGCAAGAGATCAATTCGAACAGATGTGTCAAATATATTTATAGACAATTTTAGAAGAATATTTGAGTATAATATGTCTTATCATGTCAGAATATATTAAATAATGTTAATCTGATACACTGAGAAAATATTCAGTCAATGTAAGTTCTGACAGAAATCATATTAAGAAGATAAGATGATATGTAATCAACATTTCATAAGTTGATAAAATATTATCTGCACAGAAAAACTACAAGTATAGGACTTGTCAGTGAAGTCGGATTTAAAAGAGAATGTACTTCGAATCTAGGAGTTGGAGACAGAAACATGAGAATAGACTGATTCGACTTCATCAGAAGTTGCATTGAGATTATATCATTCGACTTAGAAAGTCGGATATAAGAGCATTAGTATAATTCGACTTCCATGGAGTTAGATAGAAACAAGACAGAGAATTTGACTTTAGAAGTCGGATACAGAAGAATTTGATTTCTGAGAATTGAAGTCCAGAATGTAGTATCCGACTGTATAAAGTCAGATTCAAAGGAGTTAGATTTCTGAAGTATTCGACTGTATGAAGTCGAAGATGACAGTCTAATACAGTGTAGAAGTTTGGACTTAGAAAAATTTTCGAGATGATTTTGTGCAGAAATTTTTCGATTCAAAATAAGTCGGAGTCCACAGTCGGATTCATTGTGATACATACAATAGTCTGTGGACTTAGAAAATTTTCGAGATAGAGTTTGTCCAAACTATATTTGTGGTATATAATTGATACATTTAATTTGTAGAAAGTCTTTTAAAGATTTTGTCATAGAAAAATCATGATATAATAATAATTTAAAATCTTAAATGATTTTCTTAGGGGTAGTTGCTCAACAATTGTCGCACCCCTTTAGTAAGACGTAGATATTTCTTCGCCTGGCGATCGAAACTGCCCGCAATGCCCCATTTCGAAATCCGCACTTCAACACAGTCGCCACTTGGTTGGATTCTGAGATTTCCGGTCTGGCACGTAAACTCCTCTTCGGGAGCCTGATCGTAGGCTCTAGATGCGACCGCATAGGACACCCATTCGCTGAAACGGGCATAACTCTCCGCACGGTTATCAGAATCACTTATAAGACCCCAATTTGGATTTGGAAGTCAGAGGCGCTCATCAGCCTTTATTGCCAGTGGCGATAATATATCGATTCAGAGTCGAAAATCCATCATTTTGCCATCCAAAATTGCGATTCCATCCAAAGAACTCCCTGTTTCGAAGGTTTTCTAGCAGTAACAGTTCCCTCGATTACGCGAATCACTGGTGGGGCCACAACACAGAGTCGGCCTATCATGGCGATCGGAATTTGTGGTCATCTCGGCATGAGAACGCCTCCCCAAGTCATAAATATGGGTGCACGATTCCTCTCCGAGAGTTTGGTCACAAGCTCCAGATGGTCAGATTCGGAGAATTTCGGTCCGGCGTCCAAATTCCTCTCTGGGAGTCTGGTCACAGGCTCCAGATGCGACTGCATAGGACACCCGTTCTCTCAAACAGGCATAACTTTCTGCACGGTTATCAGAATCGCTTATAAGACCCCAATTTGGAATCGACAATCAGAGGCGCGCTCGTCACCCTTTATTGCCTTTTGCAATAAGACATCATTTCTAAGTCAAAACTCTTTCATTTTTCCCTCCAGAATTGCGATTCCATCTAAAAAACTCCCCGTTTCCAAGGTTTTCTAGCAGTAACGGTTCCCTTGATTATGTTAATCACTGGTGGGGCCATAATGCAGAGTCGGCCTATCATGGCATTCAGAAGTTGTGGCCATCTCAGCTTGAGAATGCCTCCCCAATTCGTAAATATGGGTGCACGAACATCGCCGATATATTCACTCCTTCTGGATTATTCTTACCCCTTCAGTGAAAGAACTGGAATAACTTTTCGCTCGGGTATCGAAATCGCTTACGTGACCAAAATTTGGAATTGGCACTTCAAAATGGTCGAAAGGACGTTGGTTTCATAGAATTCCGTTCTGAGGCCGAAATTCCACTACAGAGCGTGTGTACTAGTACACCGATTGTCGCACCTCTTAAATAAGACGCAGATATTTCTTTGCCCGGCGATCGCAACTGCCCGCGAGGCCATATTTTGGAATCGACACTTCAACCCGGTCACCACATAGTCCGATTCAGAGATTTTCGATCCGGCGGCAAAATTTCTCTCTTGGAGCCTGATCGCAGGCTCCAGATGCGACCACATAGGACACCCCTTCGCTCAAACGGGCATAACTCTCTACATAGTTATAAGAATTGCTTATATGACCCCAATTCTGAATCGACAGTTAGAGGAGCTCATCAACCTTTATCGCCCTTGGTGATAAGACTTCATTTCCGAGTAAAAAATCCTTCATTTTGCCGCCCAAAATTACGATTCCATCCGAAGAACTCCCCGTTCCCAAGGTTTTCTAACAGTAACGGTTCCCTCGAATATGTGAATCACTGGTGGGGCCGCAACATAGAGCTGGCCTATCACAACATTTAGAAGTTGTGGCCATTTAGGCGTGAGAACGCCTCCCCAAGTCGTAAATATGGGTGCACGAATATCGCCGATATATTCACCCCTTCTGAATTATTCTTACCCCTTCAAGGAAAGAACTGGGCATAACTTTTCACTCGGGTATCGAAATCACTTATGTGACTACAATTTGGAATTGGCACTCCGAAACGGTCGAAAGGACGTTGATTTTGCAGAATTCTATTGTCACGCCCCGATGCGGAATATCGGAGCGCGAAGGCAATTGCAAGAAAAGGGTATAGAGCGTATACTAGACATCAAACCATTGCACATTGAATATTACTAAAGCAAATCTTTCTCATTCATAACTTTTCAAATGTCTAGTTACAACCATTAATATCAGAGCCATTCTATAGGGCCCAATTACATTGCAATAAAAGGAAATAACTAACTACAACTCTAAGATAACATAATGACTCGAGGGTACTCCTGGCTTCACTCTTGGTCATTCCCTTCCTCGTGAGTGTATGTGTCATCCTCGGTCTCACCTGAGAACACAACATCAAATAACATAGGGTGAGCAATAACGCCCAGTAGGACTTAAATCTCAGGCTCAAGCAGGCTTTAATTAATTAACGCATTTAATGGCAGAATATCTAAAGATAGCAGGTACAAGAGAGTCAAAATGTAGAAAGAGATAGCACAACGGGTAACATGATAGCACAATAGCACGAGATCGAGTATAGTTTCCAAAAATAGCACAAGTATCGAGTATAGCACGAATAGCAGGATGGCCATAGCACAACTAGCACAAGTATAGTAGCACGACGAGTATAGCACTTGTTTGTCATTCTAGACATCGAGAGAGTATAGCACGTTTTGTGGTTTGATTGTCATATAGATAGTCGAGATAGATAGCACTTGAGTGTAATGCCAAACACTCTGATCATTTAACTCCCATGGGCACTAGCACTTTCGGGCGCACATCCCAGGACCAGATCGGGCCCCTTATATATTGCCAGGCATTGGTTATATTGTTTATCTTTAGACAATCAGTCAATGGCCAATATAGAGTACCAAGAAGTAGATGAGAGCACTAGATGAACTGAAGAGATAGTAGAGTGAATGTGAATAGATGAGCAAGTAGAGTACAGATGAGAGCTAGTGGACATTACACGTAATGCAACGAGTAAACAGGTGATAGTAGCAGTTGCACAACACTCGCACGTGGTGTTGGCAGTCAGGTGGAACTCACGATCTTCCTGCTGGCCATGTTATGCACAAGTCCAGAGGACCGACGTGATTTAAGATAAGGGCGAACTTCTAATAGCCGTTTGGATCATATCGATCCCTAAAGGTGTAATGGGCGTTAGGGTACAACCGGCTCGTCGACCATGTGGGACTCCATGATCAGAGGAGACTTACGGAGGCCTTGTGCAAGAGTTCACTAGTCCGGCGAAAGGAATATCCGACGGAGAGTTCACCACAAGCCAAGTGAAGTGTGTATTTAAAACAGGTGCTCGACGTTCTAGAGGAATTTTAGGACAGTGGAGCGTCGATATCGGTATATAAACAACGCGAGAAACAAATACAAGTCCTTTTTTTAAAATAGGGCAATTAATGTACTTTATTCCAGTAAATTACTAGATACATTATGAGATACTTTCTGCAAGATTTCAGCCATATATGGATGGTTCACGTGTGTGCAAGTGCAAGAGAAATCATAGATAGAAAGAAGTCGTGAAGATGTATTTAAAATTATTTAATATTGCTCCATTTTTAGGCAAGGTTTTTACTGGGGGTATAACTGTAAAAAGGCGACATGGGTCAATGAGGATCGCGACAGGTGTAGGCAGATCGCGACATAGGTACTGTTGCGACGGCCTTGTGAACGCGACAGAGGCGGGAAAGGGTCGCGACAGGACAGGCACAGGGATAGCGACGGCTCACCTGTCGCTTTCTGAACGCGACGGGTAGGCTGTCGCAATCTGACCCCAGAAGGCGACATATCGGGCCGTCGCTTTCTGGTGGTCTGCGCCTGACTCTGACAGGAGTCAGACTAGACATTGGATTGCGGACCAAAAATATCAGATTTTGATACAGGGTCGTTCAGAAAATCATAACTAATTGTATACACGACGAAAATCATGAAACCAGTTGCAAATTAAACTAGACATGTAAGGGTACTTTCAAAAATAGGGATTCGAGAGAGAACATGGTTTGAACATGGTTTGAGAACGAACAAGAACGAGTAACTTAGATCATGACACCGAGAGCAAGATGGGTTTAATTCGAGCAACATGCTCAATGAAATTTAGGCTTTTTAGGGACAAATGATCCCTAACAAGATCAAGTATTTACAATAAAAATTTCATAGCATGGGATCAAGTATACAAGGAGATATGGATTTAACATGATGCCTCGGGGTTATCATGTTTGCAGAACTTCAAAAATTTAGAACAAAAGATAGGATTGATGGAAAATTATAAAAACTTGGGGGTTTCGTTCAAGAGAGTAGGAAGAACCTACAGAAAAAGTTTCATGGTTTATGCTTGTGAGAATGCCTACCTTTGACTCGATTTGTCTTCTAGGGCTAGAACTTGAAGAACAAGGGAAGAAGCTTCAAGCACTTCTTCTCTCCACGAAATCCTCTCCTCCTTAGCCTCTTCTCCACGTCCAGCAACTCTTGGCAACGAGCTAGGGTTGTCCAAGAGAGTTTAAGAGGTGTATTTATGCAAGTATGTATTTCTATTCCTACTACTACTCTAATTCCTCTTAAATTACGAAATTTCCTTACTCTAACCTTCCTTCCTTGCTTTCCAATTCCTATTTAGGCTAGGAAGAGATCTAAATTCGTGCTAAACCATATGGGGTAGGTTTAGTAATCCAATTCCAACTCTAACTTCCTATTTTATGTATTAAACACCCCTTTTCTATTTAGGTAATAATTTAGTTACGAATTTAGGATATTTTCCTATTATTCTCCCTTTGTAAATTCATATTTTTGACCCAATAAATTTTAGAGGATCCATTAAGCAAAGCCCATTACTCTTTTCCATTTAATGGGTTTTGTTTAATGCTCTTTCCATTTAAATATCCATTTAGCCAGGTTTAAATTATTTATTTTAAATTTTTATTTTTCTATAAAATTCAGGTTGCTACATCTATTTCGAGGCAGAAACTCCACTCCGGAGCGTGTGTACTAGTACACCGATTGTCGCACCCTTCGGTAAGACGCAGATATTTCTTCGCCCGGCGATCGCAACAGCCCGCGAGACCCCATTTTGGGATCCACACTTCAACCTGGTCGTCACTTGGTCAGATTCGAAGATTTCCAGTCTGGTGCCCAAATTCCACTCTGAAAGCTAGATCGCAGGATCCAGATGCGACCGCATAGGACACCATTTCGCTCAAACGGGCAAAACTTTCCGCACAGTTATCAGAATCACTTATAAGGCCCGAATTCGGATTCGGTAGTCAGAGGCCCTCGTCAACTTATATTGCCTGTGGCAATAAAATATCATTTCAGAGTCGAAAATCCATCGTTTTGCCCTCTAAAATTATGATTCCATCCGAAGAACTCCCTGTTTCCAAGGTTTTCTAGCAATAACAGTTCCCTCGATTACGCGAATCCCTGGTGGGGCTGCAACACAGAGTCGGCCTATTACAGCGATCGAAAGTTGAGGTCATCTCGGCATGAGAATGCCTCCTCAGGTCGAAAATATGGGTGCACGAACATCGTTGATATATTCACCCCTTTTGGATTATTCTTACCCCTTCAGTGAAAGAACTGGACATAACGTTTCACCCGGCTATTGAACTCGCTTACACAATTTGGAATCGGCACTCCGAGACGGTCGAAAGGACGTTGGTTTCGCAGAATTCCGTTCCGAGGCCGAAATTCCACTGCGGAGCGTGTGTACTAATACACTGATTGTCGCACCCCTTCGGTATGACACAAATTATTCTTCGCCCGGCGATCGCAACAGCCCGCGAGGCCCCATTTTGGAATCGGCACTTCAACCCGGTCGCCACATGGTCGGATTCAGAGATTTCCGATCCGGCGCCCAAATTCCTCTCCTGGAGCCTGATCGTAGGCTCCAGATGCGACCACATAGGACACCCCTTCGCTCAAACGGGCATAACTTTCCGCACGGTTATCAGAATTGCTTATAAGACCTCAATTCAGAATCGGCACTCAGAGGCGCTCGTCGCCTTTATCGCAGTTGGCGATAAGACATCATTTTCGAGTAAAAAATTCTTCATTTTTCCCTCCAAAATTGTGATTCCATCCTAAGAACTCCATGTTTCCAAGGTTTTCTAGCAGTAATGGTTCCCTCAATTATGCGAATCACTGGTGGGGCTGCAACGCATAGTTGGCCTATCATGGTGATCAGAAGTTGTGGTCATCTCGGCTTGAGAACGCCTCCCTAGGTCGTTGATATGGGTGCAAGAACATGGCCGATATATTCACCCCTTCCGGATTATTCTTACCTCTTCAGTGAAAGAACTGGACATAACTTTTCGCCTGAGTATCAAAATCGCTTATGTGACCACAATTTGGAATCGGCACTCTGAGGCGGTCGAAAGGATGATGGTTTCAAAGAATTCTGTTTCGACGCCGAAATTCCACCCTGGAGCTTGTGTACTAGTACACCGATTATCGCGCCCTTGGGCAAGACACGGATATTTCTTCGTCCGGTGATAAAAAATGCCCACGAGGCCCCATTTCGGAATCGACAGTTTAACCCGGTCGACACACAGTCGGATTCAGAGATTTCCGATTTGGTGCCCAAATTCCTCTCCAGGAGCCTGATCGCAAGCTCCAGATGCGACCACATAAGACTCTCCTTCTCTCAAATGGGCATAACTTTCTGCACGATTATCAGAATCGCTTATAACACCCCAATTCGGATTCGGCAGTCAAAGGCCCTCATCCACCTTTATTGTCTGTGGAGATAAGATATCATTTCGGAGTCGAAAATCCATCGTTTTGCCCTCCAAAATTGCGATTCCATCCGAAGAACTCCCCATTTCCAAGGTTTTCTAGCAGTAACAGTTCTGTCGATTGTGTGAATCACTGGTGGGACTGCAGCACAGAGTCGGCCTATTATGGCGATCGGAAATTGTGGTCGTCTCGGCGTGAGAAAGCCTCCCCAGGTCGTAAATATGGGTGCACGAACATTGCCGATATATTCACCCCTTCTGGATTATTCTTACCCGTTCAGTGAAAGAACTGGTCATAACTTTTCGTCCGGGTATCAAAATCGCTTATATGACCACAATTTTGAATCGGCACTCCGAAACGGTCGAAAGAACGTTGGTTTCACAGAATTCCATTCCGAGGCCAAAATTCCACTCCGGAGCGTGTGTACTAGTACATCGATTGTCGCACCCCTTCGGTAAGATGCAGATATTTCTTCGCCTGGCGATTGCAATTGTCCTCGAGGCCCCATTTTGGAATCGGCACTTCAACCTGGTCGCCACATGGTCGAATTCAGATATTTCCGGTCCGGCGCCCAAATTCCTCTCGGGAGCCTGATCGCAGGCTCCAGATGCGATGACATAGGACACCCCTTCGCTCAAACGGACATAACTTTCCGCACGATTATCAGATTCTCTTATAAGACCCTAATTCAGAATCAGCACTCAGAGGCGCTCGTCACCCTTTATAACCTTTGGCGATCAGATGACATTTTCGAGTCGAAAATCCTTCATTTTGCTCTCCAAAATTACGATTTCAGCTGACGAACTTTTTTTTTTTAATATATCCGAACCAAAAGGAGTAGGTATGGGCATCCTCACAAAAGTGAGAGAGCTACTACCTTCCCATGCGGCTAAGAGCATGCTTTCCATATATGTGGTGGAAGAAATGGTGGGGGGGGGGGGGGGGGGGGGGGTACATAAGCGGCTAGGGACTAATGGAAGGACACCCTACCTTATCAAAGTGGTAGAGTTCCTTTACAGCAGTGGAGAGATCGGCCCAAGAGTCCCAAGTGACAAGAAGGGTGCAAGAAAGTGCAAAACCAGCCAAACAGTCCGCCACTTTGTTTGTTTCCCGAGGTGCATGTATAATTTCTGCCTTAAAGTTCTGGGTCATGGCAGCAATATCTTGAAAGTTGAAAGCAAGATCCCATGGGCAAGAAAGCTGCCTTGTAACAATCTGTAAGAGGTTGAGTGAGTCTGTCTCAATCAACGCTTCAGAAGCACCAGTTCTGCAGCACATGGAAATGTCGTCCCTAAGTGCAAGAGCCTCTGCAGCAAGACTAGATTTTAATCCATGGTAGGCCTTAGCGAAGGCACAGTACATGTTGCCCTAGTGATCACGGAGGATGCCACCTCCTCCAACATCACCTGAAGTCACCTTGAATGCCCCGTCAACATTCAGCTTTAATCTCCCCGGCGGTGGAGTGAGCCATCGAACAATACTTGGGCTTCTAGCTTTCAGATTCTTCTTCCCACTTGTATTCTGACGAAGTGCAGTTAACCAAGGTTGTGGATTTTTTTGAAAGTTAAAGAATGTACAGATTGCGCGGATAGAGTGCATGCTTCTATGGAGGATGTGCTTGGTCGACATTTTCTGACCTTGAAATCTAGCCCTGTTCCGACTGCACCAGATTTCCCACAAAACCGCCATGAAGGTGCAACGAATGAGGCGACCAGCAGAAATGGTTGTAGGTTCCCGGTGTGTTAAGAAGGAGGTTACACCATCAGCCACAATGGTAACATCCATATTACTGAACTGCAGAAGAGGGGACAGATCTGACCACACCTGATTTGCGATGTTACATTTGAAAACCAAGTGTAGCACACTTTCTTCTTGAGAATTAGGACAGCAGGAACACTTAGAGCAGAGGGGCACACCTTTGTCTTTTACTGTTCCATCCACCGGGACTGAATTCAGTGCTATCTGCCATAATAAAATGGACCACTTGAGTGGAATGTAAGGAGACCACAAGACAACCCACTGCTGGGATGTTTCTGGATTGAGGAGTAAGCGGACTGATTTTGTGGAGAACTTACCATCAGGAGTAGAACACGAAATCCACGTATCCTTGGTGTCATTAGTGGTCAAAAATTGAGACAAAAGATGTGTAGGACAGTGCCTGAGAGCAGTTTGCAGCTGAATACTCCTCGGGTCACTGAATGGTGCATTATTTACTAGGCATGTCAGTCCATATATCTTCGGGCATAAAGTGTTTAAGGGGCATTTTCCCCGTCTAAACATCAAACCAGAAGTAAGCTTCAGAGCTGTTATCCATAGAAATAATTCTATGGTTTGTGTGGATAAGCCGGGCTGCATGCTGCCATAACCTCCTGTCCGCAGCTAACATGAAGGGAAAATGGGCTTCAGAGTAATGACAGTTGAAAAGGTGTTTACCTCTGAAGAATCTGGCCTAGAGGGAGTTGGTTGACAAGGCCCTCCACAACATCTTTGTTCTAAAAGCAATTTGCATGTGGTGTAGATTTAAAACGTCGAGGCCCCCACTGTCCTTCGATTGAGCAATGGTGTTCCAGTTCTTCCAGTGCCTCTTCGGGGAGCCCTCATAAGAACCCCAGAAAAAGTTTGCAAGGATTCTGTGAAAAGCCCTCACAACGGTAGCCGGGATAGGCAGGGCATTCATGGTATAGATAGGGAGGGTGGACAGAACATGTTGTATCAGAATGAGCCTACCCCCAGCGGATAAAAGTTTAGTTTTCCACCCTTGCAATTTGCTGACCGTCCTGGAGATAATATTGGCAAAGTGAGCATGCTTTTGATGACCCGTATAAATGGAAACTCCCAGGTATTTGATAGGCAATTTAGCTCTAGAAAACCCAGTCGTCTTGCTGATTTTTTGAAGAAGGATGTCCGTGGCATGTGTGGATACATAGAAGGAGCTTTTTTGCTTGTTAATGAGCTGACCAGATGCCTCCTCATAATTCTTTAGAAAGGCCATAAGTCTTTGCAAATGTCTCACTGAAGCATTAGAGAATATTAGTGTGTCATCCGCAAATAGAAGGTGGGAAACTGCTGGGCACCAGGCGTTGGCTTGATACCAACCGCCACTGCTATGTTGGAACAGATTGATGAGTCCCCTACTAAGAGCTTCTTTAGCAAGGATGAAGAGGGCAGGTGCCATTGTGTGAGGACTGAGAGGGGAGGGGGACTGGTCCCCCCTTTCCCCATGCCCGTTGTGTGCAGGAAAACCCAGAAATGGCCGCCTGGCCATTTCCAGTAAGGGGTCAGACCCCCCTCCACCTTGCCTTCTCCATCTCCCGACCCTCTTCTTCCTCCTCCCTTCCTCACCTCTCTCTCGGCTCTCTCTCTCTCTCTCTCTCTCTCTCTCTCTCTCTCTCTCTCTCTCTCTGCTCACCGCCAGAGGGGAGGCTCGCCACGCCGTTGCTGTCTTCCTTGCTGTCGGAGGAGGCTCGGCACCCCCCCCCCCCGTGTGCGGTGCTATCGCTCCACCGTCGCTGTGGAAGAGCTCAGTGCCGTTCGTGCCGCCGGAGGGTCCTACCGTCGAGGTAGGGACCCTCCTCCCTCTCCGGCATCGGCCGAATCTCCCCCTTCCCTGTGCGCCGCCGCGGTTTTTCCCCCTTCTCTCCCTGTACGCCGTTCTCTCTCTCTCTCTCTCTCTCTCTCTCTCTCTCTCTCTCTCTCTTCTACGCATGGCCTTTGGGTCGGGGGTTTCCGGCGAGGGGAGGACCACCGGCAATGGTCGTGCCGCCTGGGCCCCCCCCCTTGCCACCGGCGCCAGCGCTGGCCGGCCGGCCGCCTCCCCCCTCCTCTTTCCCCTTGCCTCCTTGCGTTGCAGAGAAGGAGTCGGGAGGAAGGAGGCCGACATAGTGCGCCCAGATCCGGCTAGGATCTGGTGGCGCACTGCGCCCTGCCCCCTGGTGCAATGCGCCAGGGAGTTGGCTGGGGTCCCCGCAGCGCATTGCGCCGACAGACCCCTTTCAGGGCCATTTGAGCTCCGTTTTGAGCCTTCCAGAGTCCGTTTTTCGCACCGTTTTCGGCGTTGGGGTCGTTCCGGCTGCACCAGTGGGCCAGTTCGGGGTTGACGACCACCGTACCAAGTTCCTCAATTTCCGGGTCTGCTCGGGTCGGCTCCGATCAGGCCGTTGGGGGCCATTTGACCGTTTGACCCGGACAGTCGTGATGGGGTTTTCGGCACCCGTGGGGTGAGTTCCGAGGGCCGACCGACTGTCCAGGTGGAATTATTAGCTTTTCGTGGTTGACTGTCAATCAGGTACCTTAGCGGATCCGTTTCCACATCGAGTTTTCTATTCCGTACTCATGACGCTTGTGCTGACTCCCTAGCACTGCGCCTTACTAGTCTTCACCCGGTATTGCGACACTTGAGGGCTTGTCCCAACGCACAGTGCGCTTTTGGGGTTGTTACCGTTTCCCGGGACCCCTGTCCTCGTGGGCCCGTTGAGGGTGGTCTCTGAGCCACGAGTGCGTTTGTCGAGCGTTTCTCCGAACGGAGGGGAAAACGGTGTTAAACAGCGGCATTGAGTCGTTTGTTGAGCTCACTTAGTTGGTCCGGGTCCCGCGGAGTTTGGAGTGTCGCAGTGCGGGCCAGCTAGTCTGTTCTCATTGCCTCGCCTTACACAGTTCTGGAGCCGTGTCGGAAGGACAAGGCGTGGGACCGTAGTCCGGCCAGACTACGGCTTGTGGTTGTGTTTGTCCACGTGTCTCACTCCGACGGGAGGGGAGACCTAGACTTGTGGTCAAGCGGTAAGACGCTGTAGACACCCATTTCTGGCCCATAAGTCGAGCAAAATCCCTCGTCGTATCATTAACGCCCCACGTTGGCTCATCATCGTCAAGCTGGCTTTCTCCGATCATGACATCATTTCCATTAGTTCATCGCCCTGGAGGTCTCTTCCTGGTCAAACCAATCTATTGCTATAACTCTCTGAGTATAGAAGTTCGACATTTCAATTCCGAAGGCTGTGCATGGCTGTTTGGACGACCAAATGCAGAAAAGGCCAGAAGGCGACAGGCCCTAGGTCGCCTTCCTGAAGACGACAGCCCCCATGTCGCATTGGTAATTCCATATGTTAAAATCCTCAGAAAATCGCAAAATGACTTGAAGTACCTTCTATATGAGGAAGGCGACATGTCGAGCAGTCGCATTCAGAAGGCGACACAAAGGCCGTCGCGTTCAGGGCCTTAAACAGGAAACTCAATCCGAGGCTAACTTGGACCCATGCTATTGATGGTAATTGCTTCTTTTGGACGTCCAAATCAAGTCCAAATCCTTTCAAATTCGGAGCAGACCTTCCTAACATACTCCTTTCCGAGTTCCAATGGCCCTTGCACAGCCATACTTGCCCATAGTCGGACTCTTGCCCATTATTCCTCTCAGACCCGAGTTGGGAATAATCACCCATAAAAAGCTTATTTCTCCATCTTTTTGGGCAAGGCCGGAGCCATTAGTTCGGGAATCCAGAGAGTTTCATCTTCCAAGAAGGGAGTTTCTTCTCCAGACGACTCAGAAGAGCCCTCCAGGGCGTTTTCCCACCGGCTATCCAATCTCCTCTCCCCTTTTCTTCTTTCTTTCATCAATTTCATGCATGCATAGTTCGTTTTTCCTTCTAGTTTAACATTAGAACACGAAACACACACCCATCCTTAACACCCCCAGGGGTTAAAAACCCTAATCCTGTGAGTTCCCCCCATAATAGTTCATGTACGTGCACTTTTCATTGAATAGATCTATTGCACACGAATTCTAATGGGTTTTCTTTGTGTTTGAATCATCTTGGCAGGTGTTTGAAGGCTAGAACGAAGTGAGGCTCCTGTCCCTTGGCCGGCTGAGGAGCAGGAAGACGAGAACCCACAACTCTGTCCCCCTGAAGAGAAGGCGACGAGCTTCCTGTCGCGTTCAAGAAGGCGCCGTAGGCCCCGTCGCATTCAGGAGAAAGGAAGGCGACACTGCATCCGTCGCTTTACCAGGTACGCCTTCCCTTCACCTTTTCTTTTCCAAAGTAGTCAGCCCTCTACGTCCACATCTCCGAGGCGATTACTCTGGTGGCGATCACGGTCAGTTCTTAATCCCTATACTCATAATTTTCAATTCAAAAGGGGATACCAATCCCGTGATTACACCTTTTGGCGATCACGGTGGGACCACTTGTGCCCATCACGCTCGTTCTTCCTTTCCCTGCCGTCCTTGTCCTCTAACGGGTGTTGTGTTATCAGTTTTCTTTGTTTAGTTCTGTTCCTTTAGGTTTGATTAGTGCTCTGCTGGTCTGGGTGAGGAGGCAACATCATGCACGTCGCCATCAGGGTAGCGACGCGGCATACATCGCGATCAGGTTAGTACACAGTTTACCTTCCCGTTGTCTTTCTGCGATCTGTGTTCTGTGAAGAAGGCGACGGGGGGAGTGTCGCGATCAGGAAAGCGACCGGACCATCGTCGCTATCAGGTACACAGTCCGTCCGTACACCTGTCTTCTTTGGTGGAGTGTTGTTCGAACCTGTGAAGAACGCGACGGGGTTGTTGTCGCTATACAGAAGGCGACGGGGTACAAGTCGCATTCAGGTCAGTGCCTTGGTCCTTTGAGTTTTCTTGCAAATTTGGGTTTGCTTTCACATACTCCATCCAGATTCCATCATATCATGCCTCTTCCATGTTATTGAGAGATTGCCAGTCTTGTATTTTATAGGATTGATTGATTTTTCGTGCATAATTAGGGTTTAATCACTTTCTGTCCACTGCGAGAAGGCAAGCGACAGGCCTTGTGTCGCGACCCTTGTAGCGACATCTTGCTTGTCGCCTTCTTCCTCTGAGGGTGATTAGTCCTAATTCTTGTTGTGTTAGTACTAGGATTAGAATTTTTGCATGCACTCCGGTGCACATAGGACTTGCATACATCGCTCCATATTCGTAGCATAGGTTTCCTCCTCAACGACGTTCGCTCTCTCGGCCACATACTCCTTGTGTCCGACTAGAGCGCGCGCTTGAGGGCCTCCGTAAGTCCCCGCTGACCGTGGATTCCCACACGGCCGCCGGGCTGGTTGTACCCGTCGCCACCTAGGATCGAGTCTAGATTCATTTGGCAAGGTAGAGAGAACTCTAGTCACACCCGAAGTTGGAGGCCCTCTCCCATTTAGGAAACCCTTCCTTATTTGGAGAGAACTTGCTAAAAGTCAAAATCACTAAAAGGCAAACCTGAACCAAAATAAAAGAAACCATCATCATTGCTAACTGCTTGCTTTGGGTGAGACGTTTCCTCTTTCCTTTTGCCTGCATAGGATTGTTTGTTTAGGAAACTAAGAGTCTGTCTAGGTTAGGTTGTCTCTCAAATCTGGAAAGGCTTTCCCCGTCTCTCTCCACCCACCTTCCGAGTATGGAGTCTTTCTTGAACCCAATCTACAATGGTGAGAATCCCGACACTGCCTTTCATAACTCCCGGGATTACGAGGAGTCCCTCCCCCACGATCTCTTTGACGAGGTGGCCCGGCCTTGGGTCGCCACCGTCCATACCTCTGAGGGTCACCGTCGTGACGAGGGCAGCCCGTCTCGGAACACCCACCCTCCTCAGTCAGATGATCAAGCTGCTCAGCTTCTGCGTCTAATTCCACAGCTTGATCAGTCTCAAATTCAAACTCTCATGACGGCTCTCAAAGGAAAGGCCGCCTCCTCACCCTCACCCAGGGCGGGCGCATCACGCCCTGCAGCAGCTACTTCCGGCCCCCACGTCTCCATGGGACAAGCCGACAACACCCCCATCCGGCCGCGGACTATCCGATTCACGCCCTTCGAGTCGGAGCATTACATTCCCCGTGAGTCGAGGCCCCGGTCTCCACCTTACCAGTCGTGTTACTCCCCTCACCGGCCTGAGCCACGCGCCAGGCCCACCTCTCGTGCCTCATCCGTCTACGCTCAACCATCCGCCGCACCGGACATGATGTCCGAGTGGGCGTCCATCAAGAAGGAGCTCCAAGAGCTCCGCAAGCAAGTCGACCCTAGGCAGCATCACGATGTGCACATGCCTAATTTCAACGGTCTGTGGGTCCCCTCTCCATCCGAGCTGCCAAAGTACCGAAAATACAATGGCTCAGGCAATCCATATATCCACATCAAGGACTTCATCTATGAGTCTGCATCTTACCAGCATGACCGCCGTCTTATGGCATATCTCTTCCGCCGGTCACTGGACGGGCACGCTCTGGATTGGTTCTATTCCCTGTTACCCGAGGACGCTGAAGACTTCGCTGTGGTGAAGGCTAAGTTCCTCGAGCAATTCCAAGATAGAGTCGGCCCTGAATATTCACTCACAGATCTCATGGCCGAAAAGATGAAGCCTGATGAGGACTTCGCCACATATGCCGATAGGTGGAGACAAATGGCCACCAGAGTTCCGGGGTACCTTCCGGAAGGGGAGAAGGTGAAGATCATCATTGCTAATGCCACACCCGCTTTTAGAAACATTCTGGCGATGAATGACATCACCACCATGCATCAACTTTACAGCCGGGCCCGGTTCATCCAGACCCAGCTCAAGGACTCCCCGATCCACTCCATGTTTGAACCACAGAAGCCTAGGTTCCAAAGGAAGCCTCAGGGTCCAGTAACCGAGGGCGTCCAGGTGAACGAGCAAGTGAGCGCGTTCAACCCTGCCGGCCAGAGCCGCCAACCATACAATGCCCAGGGTCAGAACCCTACCCATCCGCCCCAGGGGCAGCAACAACGCCAATACAATCAAGTGCCGCCCCCTGATGGCTCTCAGCCAAGGCGTCCCATGGGTCCCAGAAGAGCCCATTACCCACCGTTGCCGGAGACCCTCTCCGACATATTCTTGGCCTTGCTCTCCACCGATGCCATTAGGCTCCCTCCTGAAAGACCCCTGAACCCGAGCGTAGATCAAACTCGGTACTGTGTGTTCCATAGGCAGCCTGGTCATACCATCGACCAGTGCTTTACATTTAAGGATCTGGTGTACGACTTGCATGAGCAGCACAGAATAGATTGGACAGCCCTCCGGCAAGTAATCGGAGACATCAAAGAGAGGCAGAGACAGCAGCAGCAGCAAAGGCAGCAGCGCCAACCACCCCCTCAACAACAGCAGCAACAACGCCAGCAGCCGTTGCAGGACCTCGGGATTGTCCACAACCCCCTACCTAACCATCCACCGGCTCCGAACCCACCACCACCACAACAACCTGCCCAGGTAAACCCCATCGTCCACCACCCTCCTCCGCAAGCAAACTGGACGTATGATGATGAACTAGACGTTCAGCAGATGATGGCCATTAACCAGTATCCTATCCAATCCCAAACAACCAACCAGCCTACACGGCTCCCAGTCAGTCCCTTCTGTAGTTTCCATGGCCAACGCCGTCATGTACTGCCCGTCAGTTCAGCATCCGCGCCAGTTGTTAGCTCACCCATCATCTTACCCTTCACTCCACCTGTCTCCATCCCTCTACCCCCTATCATATCCGCTCCCTCACCCATCATCCTACCACCACCTGGGCGGACCAACCCTCCGCCGCAACACTATCCTCCGCCAGACAGCCACCCACCAATCCAACCACCCTACGAAGTGGGCGAGTCTTTCGCCGCCCATACCCACCTATCTCCACCACCACCACTTCCGCAAACCCCCAACAGGTCCTGCAGCCGCCACAGCAACAGCAAGCTCAGCAACAAGATGAGGGGTTGATTGAGCCATTGCCTGGAACCCATTATGACATTCTCAAGCATCTGGATCACGTGCCAGCCAAGATCTCCATTCTGGAGCTGATAAAGAAGTCCAAAGAGCACCAGGAAGCCCTGAGGAACTTCCTGCAGAAGGTGGTAGTGAATGAAGATATGATGGCAGACAAGCTACCCAGTGCCCTGGCCATGGTGACTCGCGGGCCGGCAATCACATTTGCAGAGAATGAATTAGCCCCCCCAGAAGCCAGGAGACTCCCCCTCTGTGTCACCCTAGTCATCAACCATATAGCAGTGGGAGCGGCACTGGTCGATACGGGGGCATCCATAAATGTCTGCCCGCTAAGCACCCTGAGGGCCTGCGAGTTATCAGAAAGCATGCTGAGGCCAACGCCCACCACCATTGCCGCATACGACAATTCTAGGAGATCTTGCCACGGCATGGTGACTGTGCAAGCCGAACTGGGACCCCTCGCCATCACAGTGGACTTCTACGTCCTAGATATCGATCCCATGTTCAAAGCAATCCTGGGACGTCCATGGTTAGAGTCACTAGGGGCTGTGCCATCTACCGCACATCAGTGCTTAAAGTTCCCCTTCCAAGGGCGAATTATCAAGGTCAAAAGCATAGCCACCGCCCACTCTGTAGATGCTCTCCACGATACCCACCTCCCAGCTGTGTGGCCAGCCAATAAACCCATCGTCTCGGTGCTAGACATAAACTACCCCTGGAGCTACACGTTCCAGTCCCAGCGAGAGGTCAACCTAGCCCAGGTCAATGCGGTAAAAAGGAAGGAGCCACTAAGCACGAAGGGGTGGCAAATTATGATGAAGTTGGGGTATGAAGAAGGCAAGGGTCTAGGGGCAGAGCTACAGGGTATAGTCAAACCCATCCCCGACATTGTCATGAAAAGCCGATGGGGCTTAGGATATAGGGAGAAATCCAAACCATGGTCATCCAGCACATCCACTCTCAAGGCCGACCGAGAGCCACTCACCTGGACACTCTGGTGTCATTTTGTCAGGGGGCCTACCCAGCCTGGATATAACACCGTGGTAGTCGAGGCAGAACTCTCACAGCACGAGGTGCATGGCCGGAACTTCTCCCGGCACATGGCCCCGTTGCTGACCTATCAAGCCCTAGAAGCCCTCCGTCCGACCAGGAGAGGAAAGTGGAGACCCAGAGGCTGAAGGTATAGATGGTTCGACATAGAAGACATCACCATCGCCTTCAGCCGACTGTTCTGGGAAGAGGAGAGAACCTGGCCGCCAGCTGCGGAAGAATGCTAGATCCACCCGTTGCCATCACATCCAAGAGGCAGCTCATGAGCGATGCCTCAGACGTAGGAGAGCCGGACATCCCCTACGAGGAGGGAAACTGTTGATGAACTCTGGAGAGGCACCTGCCTAGCCATCCACCCATACCTCCTGGAGTCCCTCCTTCCCAGCCTAGTCCCATCCTCCCCTCCTTTACTGATCCAGCTGACTCCTCAGCTCACGGCGGCGCACAGCCTTCTCACACCCCAGCCCCACGGCTGTCCTCTCCGCCCTTCAAGCTGATCCAAGTGACCACGAGGTCACCCCTCCTGTTGCATGCTCTCCTCCGATCTCCAAAAAAAAACGTCCACTTTCAAATGCACGTTGAGGTCGAGGAGCCGGCATACGTCCTGCACTCTGCTGATCAGGGGCACCCCTCGACTGAGGGTCCCCCTCCTGCTCCTTCATTAGGAGCCATTCTCTTCGAGGACACCATGTCCTCCCCCAGTCCTGTAGCGTCGTCTAGTTTAGGAGAGTCTAGGGTAGGTGAGTCTAGAGTAGATAGGCCTAGGATAGAGAGTCAGGTCAGCCCGCCATCCGCCAGTTCCAAGCACCGTCCTAGGAAGCAGCGGGGAAAAGCTATTCCCCAGCGATACCTTCAAGAGCTAGCTCGGCGGTGTCAAGCGCTACTGTTGGTAGAGGAATTCACAAAGGAAGCGCTGGTGTTTGAAGAGGTGTTTGAGCAAGACGGGGTGTTCATAGACGACGGATTTGGCGTCTACGAAATCATCAATAAGAGGGCTAATCGGGCGTTTGCAATTCATCAGAAGATTTATCTCCAGCATTCGCAAAGATGCCGCCCATTTTATGATCTCTTGAAAGGAGGGCAAAATTCGAATGGAATGATAAATGCCAAGCAGCCTTCGATGAGCTGAAGAGTTATCTCATGAATCCCCCAGTCTTACAGCCTCCTACACCCGGAAAGCCGCTAATCCTATATCTCTCAGTCATTGAGGACTCCCTAGGAGCTGTCCTGGCACAACATGACGAGTCTGGGAAAGAAAGGGCAGCATACTACCTCTCTAGGCTCTTCAACCCCGCCGAATCCAAGCTCACCACCGCGGACAAAACTTGTGCCGCACTCGTGTGGGTAGTCCAAAAGCTCAAGCATACTTCTAGCCCACGAGGTCAAGCTGATCTCAAGGATGGATCCACTCCGTTATCTTCTTGAAAAACCCGTCCTTTCTGATCGGCTGGCACGCTGGCAAAGTTTCCTCTCCCAGTTTGACATATCCTTTGTGGTCCAAAGGCCGTCAAGGGGTATGCCATCGCCGAGCATCTAGCCCATCCCCGCCCTCACAGCGACTCCCTCGAGAGGGATTCCCCGATGAGGAACTCTCAGTCATAATCAAAAACCCCTTCTGGTCCCTTCATTTCGATGGTGCACTCAACTCTCAGGGACGGGGCATTGGAGCCGTGCTGCTTACCCCGGAAGGTATCACCATCCCCTTCGCATATCAACTCACTTCCCCGCTAACAATATGTCAGAGTATGAGGCTCTCCTTGCTGGTCTCAAGCATGCTTATCTGCTGGGGGCATCACACCTCAGAATTATAGGAGACTCTCAGCTCGTCCTGCGGCAGGTGCTCTCAACTTACCGCACTCGTGACCCAAAGCTCAAGCCATATCAAGACCTGGTCACGTTGTGGCAAGGCAGTTCCGTAAGCTTATCTATATCCACACTCCTCGTTCTCAAATATCCTGGCTGACGCACTGGCGTCGCTAGCCTCATCTCTATCCTTCCCTCTGAGTCGCCGGACTGAGACAATCATCGTCCAGCGTCTCGATGTCCATCCACCAGGACCCTTGTTTAGCGACCTTAGGGCAACCTTAGAAGAGAAGGCTAGGAAGAAGAGGAGCGCAGCAAGTCATGTTAACTGAGCTCGAGGAGATCTGAATGAAGAAGAACTGCCATGGTACTTTGAGATAGAGCAGTACTGCAGGGATGGAACATATCCTGAAGGGGCAAGCGCAGAAGACCGCAGGGCCATCAGAAGAGCCGCCTTAAGGTACATAGTTGTTGGAGAAGTTCTGTACAGGCGAGCCCTTAATGGAGTCCTTTTAAGATGCCTTACCGATGACGAAGCTTGGGGCCCATGCTAGCGAATGCGGAGGGCACGTCAACAGTCAGATGCTAGCAAAGAAAATCATTAGGCAGGGCTATTACTGGCCAACCCTAGAAGAAGACTGTACCATCTACGTCCGTAGGTGTGTCAAGTGTCAACTCCATGCCGATAAGATCCATGCCCCTTCCTCCTCACTACACCCACTCTCTACACCATGGCCATTCTCCATGTGGGCTTTCGACATTGTCGGTCCTCTTGGTGATTCTAATGCTCAAACCAAACAAAAGTCATTTATTAACTGCGACTGAGTATTACACCAAGTGGGCGGAAGCTGAAGCCTTCACAGAAATCAAAGCATCCACGGTGTGCCGCTTCATCATGAGAAACATCATCTCGCGGTTCGGAGTGCCAAGCAGCATCGTCACGGACAATGGGCCGCAATTCATCGCACAAGAGCTCCAGGACCTCTGTAAGAAATACAACATCACGCTGCATCATTCATCACCGTATTACCCACAAGGCAATGGCCAAGCTGAAGCAACTAACAAAACCCTTCTTAAAATCCTAAAGAAAACCTGTGAGTCGCATAAATTCGCCGACTGGCCAGAGAAGCTGATAGAGGCTCTATGGGCCTACCGTACCTCCGTCCGCACTCCCACGGGGCAGACCCCGTACGCTCTCACCTACGGGATGGAGGCGGTAGTTCCATATGAGATCCTAATTCCTTCACTAAGGGTCCAATAGACAAGGAACTTAATCTTGATGAACGTCGAGAGGCGTTACTAGTCCAATTGGAACTCTTAGATGAAAGGCGGCTTATGGCAGCCGACCATGTGCTTTCCTACCAAAGGCGAATCTCAAGGTCCTTTCAAAAGAAGGTAATTGAACGAAAATTCCAAGAGGGTGATATGGTCTTGAAACGCATCTTTATCAACCCGGAGGTCCTAGGTCCAAACTGCAACCCAATTGGGAGGGTCCGTACGTTGTGAGGGAGGTCTACCCTGGAAATGCATATCGCCTAATCAATGCTGAGGGCGTCGAATTATCACATCCGTGGAACGGGTTGTACCTCAAACGTTTCTATCCTTAGGATATAGGTGTGAGGCTGCAACACCTAGATCGGGGAGTAGCCCCATGTTGGGAGTCTAAGATACCTCTCTAATCGCCAGGGTGCTCTAAGTTAGGATTAACACACACGCACACGGCAAGCCCGGATAACTACACTCGGTAGATGCTGCAATTATGCGGGCCTACTCTAGCGATGCATCGGCCATTCTCTCCTAATCGGTCGAAGTGTAGGGGCTAGAGGGTCGTAAGGGTAAGGTCATCAACCTACAGCATACCCTGACGAGAAGAAGTCTCAAACAGGGACGGTCAGAATGACAAAAGGGCAAAGAAGCAAAGAAACGAAATGAAAAAATCCGTGTTACAATAGGGGCATGGCAAAGAGTGGCAAAGTCCCCGCGGGACACTAATGAGCCCGGTCGTACGCATGCCCCAAAGCAAAGCAAGTCCATGACAAAAGACCATAAAGTCCCTCCACAACAGACCCAATCTCCGAATGGTATGCTGTAGGAAGTAGCCGAACCCAACGTCCTCGTACCCACACAAGACTTTCCTTAAATAATCTTCCGCTCCTCCCTATAAGGCTGAGTCACCTCTAGGGGGGGTTTAATTAGTCACAGCATTACCCAGGGTAGTTTTCCGAGGCGTTGTCACCCTTATGCACGTCCAACTTAGAAAGCCCTGTGGCGAGAACAGAGGTGATCAAGATTCCTAACCAGCGGCTCGAATCGGTTTAAGTGTTGTGGCCGAAGATGCGAGTACCTTCCGTCTCGCGTGTCTTATTTTAGGAAGGGCTAACGCCGGCTTTAGGCGCTAACAAGAACTCAAAAAAAATCAAATATTCCAAAACTCAAAAAAATCAATATTCCCAAAACTCAAAAAAATCAAATATTTCCAAAACTCCAAAAAATCAAATATTCCAAAACTCCAAAAAATCAATAATATTCCAAAACTCCAAAAAAAAAATCAAATATTTTCAAAAACCCAAAAAATCAGATATTTTCAAAAACCCAAAAAAAAAACAACAAACAACAAAAAAAAAAACAAAAAATTCCAAGCCGTTTGCATACATACATTCATTGTTTATTCGCATCTTTTGCCTATTTAATAAGGCTTAGCCCCTTGACAAATTGTTAAGGGCTCACTCGTCGTTTGTTTAAGGCAAGGGGCTAAGCCTAAGAACGGATCTGACTTGTTTCGTGGTTGTTTAAGTGTGCAGGACGGAAAAGAAAGCGGCACTCATATCTCACTCGTCACTCTCACTCAGTCACAAACCATAAAAAAACAAAAGCGTTCTATTCCATTCATTATATCATGTACAAAAGAGGGGGAAGACCAAAAAAAAAAAGTACAAACCCTCAGCCGCTCTCCCCCGTACCCTCAGGCGGGCGGGGAGACGGAGGGGCCATCGCTCTCGGCCCTGTCTCACTCCCCTCAGGCGCCCTCTCGCGCCGTCGCCGCTCCTCCTCCTCGTTCTCCGCCGTCGGGAGGAACCTGTCAAATAATGCCCAGCGGACCCGCTCGGGATGCCGCTCCGGCTGGTCACTGATCGGCTGCGCCCGACCAGGCCAGGGCTCTCTCTAGCCCCCTCATCTCGGATCGCAGCAGTTCGCCGCGATGCCGCTCCTCCCCAGCTGCGTGCGGAGGTCCCCAGCCTCGGCGTCGCAGTCGTGCCGCATCCTCCGCCTCCTGGCGCCATCGCGCCACCTCCGCTGCCTCGGGACGCAGGCGCAGCTCCGCCATCTCCGTCTCCAGCGCGGTCGTCCGCGCCAGGGCGGTCCTCAGCTCCTGCTCCTGCAATGCCAAACATCCTGTCAGATTTCACCAAAAGAACAAAACACAAGGGGCATCTAGAGTAAGAAACCTACCCGCTCCCGCAGCTGGGCGAGGGCGTCCTCCGCTCGAGCCGCCGCCGCCGCTAGCTGGCCCTCCAGGACGGAGCGGCCAGGGTCCTCCCGAGAGGAAGAGGCACCGCCCACCATCTGCTGGGCCCTCTCCAACTCCCCCTCTGCAAAAGAAAACCACAGGGTCAGTCAACCAAAATCAGGATTAGAAGGGAAGGGTGCAAAATAAAACTCACCAGCTGATCCACCACGGCCTGGAGATCGTCCGCTGCTGGATAGTAGAGTGGAGGACGCCCTCGAGCGAGGCAATCCGTCCCTCGGGTCAAGCTGCAAACACAAGTCAAAATCAGTCACATAATAATCAAAGAATTTAAAACAGACTGAAAGCAGTAAAACTCACCGGTCGTCGGGTCCCCCTGTACACCTGGGCCCGTACCGCCGGGCATAGGCCCGGTAGTAGTCCTCGTCACTAGCAGCCTCAGAGACCACCTCCTTCCCTCGCCGCTCCCAATCGTCCAGCTGCTCCGGACCCGGACGTCCAGTCGGACCTGCTGGATTCCCGGAAGCTCCGGCCCGGCCTCTCCCAGAGCCTCTGTCTGGTCGGGAACTCCACCACCGCCTGGTGGAGTCCCAGTGTCCGCACCACTAACCGGTGGTGGAGCGGGACCACTGTGTTATAACAGTGAAGCCAGATGTCCCTACCGAAGTAAGGACGGCCCCGCTCCACCCACGGCTGGGTGGCGTCATCCTCCCCGACGTAAGGGGTCCACTGTACCTGCACACCACAAGTCAAAACAGTCAGTGCCAGGGCTCTCTCTAGCCCCCTCATCTCGGATCGCAGCAGTTCGCCGCGATGCCGCTCCTCTCTAGCTGCGTGCGAAGGTCCCCACGCCTCGCGCGCAGTCGTGCCGCCTCCTCCGCCTCCTGGCGCCATCGCGCCACCTCCGCTGCCTCGGCGCAGGCACAGCTCCGCCATCTCCGTCTCCAGCGCGGTCGTCCGCGCCAGGGCGGTCCTCAGCTCCTGCTCCTGCAATGCCAAACATCCTGTCAATTTCGCCAAAAGAACAAACACAAGGGGCATCTAGAGTAAGAACCTACCCCTCCCGCAGCTGGGCGAGGGCGTCCTCCGCTCGAGCCGCCGCCGCCGCGCTAGCTGGCCCTCCAGGACGGAGCGGCCAGGGTCCTCCCGAGAGGAAGAGGCACCGCCCACCATTTGCTGGGCCCTCTCCAACTCCCCCCTCTGCAAAAGAAACGCTGCAGGGTCAGCCAAGCAAAATCAGGATTAGAAGGGAAGGGTGCAAAATAAAAACTCACCAGCTGATCCACCACGGCCTGGAGATCGTCCCGCTGCTGGATAGTAGAGTGGAGGACGCCCTCGAGCGAGGCAATCCGTCCCTCGGGTCAAGCTGCAAGACACAAGTCAAAATCAGTCACATATTAATCAAAGAATTTAAAACAGACTGAAGCAGTAAAACTCACCGGTCGTCGGGTCCCCCTGTACACCTGGCCCCGTACCGCCGGGCATAGGCCCGGTAGTATCCGTCACTAGCAGCCTCAGAGGACACCTCCTTCCCTCGCCGCTCCCAATCGTCCAGCTGCTCCCGGACCCGGACGGTCCAGTCCGTGACCTGTGGATTCCCCTCAGCTCGCCCGGCCTCTCCCCAGAGCCTCTGTCTGGTCGGAACTCCACCACCCGCCTGGTGGAGTCCCAGTGTCCGCACCACTAACCGTGGTGGAGCGGGACCACTGTGTTATAACAGTGAAGCCAGATGTCCCTACCAAAGTAAGGACGGCCCCGCTCCACCCACGGCTGGGTGGCGTCATCCTCTCCGACGTAAGGGGTCCACTGTACCTGCACACCACAAGTCAAACACGTCAGTCAACTACCAGAAGATCAATCAAAGTAAGGTTAAGGCTAGAAGTACTCACATGTCCGAAGGGGATGTGTCCATCGCGTCGTGGATCATGGTCACCTGGCGCCGCAGGACCGCTCGTCGCGGCAGAACCGCCAGCGCTGGAGCAGGGGCACGGCACCGCGTCGCCTCGCCACCCCACGGCCTAGGGAAGGGAGGTGGTAGTAAGCCCACACCTGCAAGAGCAACACAAGTCAGTATCACAGTCAACAAACAAGCAGAAAAGCAGCAAAGGGCAAGGGTAGAAACGTACCTGTAGAAGTGGGAAAAGCCCGCGACACCCGTCACCCTGCTAGAGGTGCCCAGACTGTCGAAGAGGTGGCCAGAGGGGCCGCACCCCACGCACTAGTTGCCCACGCTGGACAGATCCTCCAGCAGGGGCAAGCAACGGCAGCTCACTGGGTCCCCTCTGGTCCCCAGGATCAGCTTCCCGATCACTAGCATCAGGAATCGCCGCAGGTCCCTGTCCGCTACCTCTCCCTCCTCCTCCGCCATCGCCGCTCTTGCGTCGTCTGTCATCTGCTCCATGTGCTCCGCCTGCCCCTCGCCCGTCTGGCGGCGTGCACTCGTCACTCCCAGGCTCGCCTGCAGTGCCGTCCGCTGCACTAGCGAGGACCTCTCTCCTCGCACCTCCAGCCCCAGTAGCCTCTCCGCCGGCTCCTGATAGCTGGTATAGGTGGTCCCGGTCACCGCCTGGCCGTCCCAGCGCAGGCCGGTGATCCGTACCACGTCCTCTAACGTAGGGACCATGTGTCCCCACGGGAAGAGGAAGGCGTGGCACTCCGGGTCCCACCTCTCCTTTAGTGCTGGATGAGCGCCACGTCCGCGCCAACTCCTCCAACCGCAGAAAGGGCCAAACCCCATCCCTCCAAGCGTGCCCTCTGAAAGTCTGGCAGACCAGTAAATCGCCCGGACACGCCCATCCCAGTCTGGACCTCAACTCACTCTGCAAAGCAAACATCAAAAGGGTCAGAAGTCGGAAGGAAATGCCCAAAGTACTCTCTGCCCTGAGAAAACGACAATGGTCTGTCGCCTTCTGAAGGCGACACAACCCCCGTCGCATTAAGGATCACCATTGCGACAGACACCCTGTCGCCTTCTATAAGGCGACAGGCAGGCTGTCGCCTTCCTTCTGGTAATGCGACAAGGACCCTGTCGCGTTATCAGGGTCGCCCCGGACGGGATTTTCCCGTTTTCCGGCCATCCCATCGGCAAGTTGCCCTACACCCGGTGATCCGCCCCCCCCCCCCCCCCCCCCCCATGCCCCGCATTCAAGGTTAAAGTTCGGAAACCTATCTTCTTGGGCCCGACGGCTCGTCATCATCCCCCACCACCGAGCGATTTCCTCCTCCATCGGCACGACCGGGGAAGATCCGGGGCCACCGCCGACGTTCCCTCGCCCGTTTTCGTCGACGGATCGATTTCTTCCCTCCGTCTACCACCGCCATCTCTCCTTGTCCTCCACCATCACCTTCCATCGCCGTCGTCAAGGGAGAGCAGGAGAGGGAAAGGAGAGGAAGAAGAAGAAGAAGATAGGAGGGAGGGAGAAGGAGATGAGAGAGAGAGAAGGCCGGCCGGGAAGGAAGAAGCCCGCCGGAGTCGCCGGAGCCCAAGAAGGAGGAAGGAGTTTGAGAAGGGGAGAAGAGGAAAGGGCGCTCGGCCCTAAGTTCAAATTGCCTCAGGTTCTGTGAACGCGACAAGGTCCTTGTCTCCTTCTGAATGGGTAGCGACATGGGTCTATCGCTTTCACTTTATGGTTGCGACATGGTGTCTGTCGCCTTCTTGATTGCGACAGCCCCTATGTCGCCTTAACAGGTCTGTGCACAATTTCTAAAAAGCTTAATATTCATTGCAATAATTCCATGATCACATCGAGTAAAAGCTATGAAAAATAAAAAAAATCAAATGTTCCCCTTACATCAAGCATCAAGCTCACATCATAGTACCATCAAGTCCCTAGCTCACAGTTCCCTCAGTGGTCGGATCCTCTCGTGCTCTAGGAGGTACGCCTGGTACGTCTCCCGGTCCTCGTCAAGTCTCGGCGGGAGTGCATGGGTAGCGCACGCCCTCCACAAGGCCAGCGCGCTCCGCACGGCCTGCTCATCTTCCGGGTCCCCCAGCGTCGCTTCTCATAGGAGGCAGGTGCGATGGTGGAAGTACTCTCGTCCTTGGCTTCCCGATCTGTAGGTAGCACCGCTGCGGGTTGTAGAGCACGGTCGCCATGTTCCCGATAAGTTGCAAATCCAAGCCGCGTCCAAGTGGTAGTCGGATCTCCGCTCCACGAAGTGCTGCTATGCCCAAAGCGAAGTGCTCCACTGGTAGGGTGCTGAAGTAAAGGCGCCATGCACTCCTTGTCTTCTTGTCGGCCGTCCTGCATAAAACTTTGTCCGAAAATTTGGCCGCGCCGCCAATGAAGTTCAAAGGATGGCACCCGAAGATCCTACTGTCGGTGGTGGGGTTGTCTACCGGTTTAAACTTTATCCTCACACCCAACCAACACTCTAGAAGGATCATAGAGCCGTAAAGGAAACCTCCCGTGGAAGCCGAGGTGAGACCCGAGTAAAGGTACGCCAAGACGGCGTAAGAGAGTGAGAGTCCTCGCCATGCCCCACTAATCGCACTAAGGCTAGCATAGTCTATGAGGTGATCCCCGGACGGAAGAGCACCACCCCGCATAAGCATATGGCCACGGCCTTTGCGATTTCCGGTGGTCCACGCTCTTATCCTTGCACTTGGATATGACCCACTTAGACAATGGTACTAGATGGATGAATGTGGGCTAATTATGGTGTAGACATCCCCCGGATCGGTCATGAACTCTCCGAAATAAGCTTCGGGTGATGGGCTCAATCGTATAGCTTATATTTTGCTCATCCCCGGTTTTGTCTTAGGAAGAGAGGAAGGCTTCGACCTCCTCTAGAAGGACGGTCGCCTCAAATTTAGGGAAATGAAGGTATGGGTTTGTGGGTGCCATAATTCTATGAGGGCCGTGATACTATGCCAATCAAGGAAATCTTATGGTAGTTGTGAGCCGCTATCAAAACCCCACCAAACCCCACTCTCTCAAAGAACCTAATGACAGACTGGGTAAGGCTTGGATCATCGGGGCGATCCAGGTGAGCTTCGAGTAACGGCGAGAGCCGGGAAGAGCTAGAGAAGAAAGGAAAAAGGAGAAGGAGGAGGGAAGAACAGAAATTTTAATGAGCAAATTCGGAGTTAAAATCATTGAAAATTCAAAACATCACAAACTTACCTCTCTCACTCCTCGCTCCGGCTCAGATGATTGGGGACGTCCGTCACCCTCATGAGAGCTTCATACACCGTCCGAGCACACTTCGGACCTTCGTAAGCCACCTCCCCATCCATGGAAGCAAGAGGAGCTCTCTTCATGGCCATGAGAGCTTGCAAAGCTTGAAGAAGAGAAGAGAGAGGTGAGAGCTCCGAATTTGGCCTCTCCTCCCCTTTATTTATAGAGCTTAAACTCCTATTCATGCTAGGAAAGGGTAGGGAAGACCCATTAGGAGTAGGACTTTGAGTGGGAGGCATTAGGAGTCCAAGTAGGGGTCAAAATCGATCATATGCTGAAGGCTTTTGAGCTCGGGCTGAGAAAACTGCGAATGCGACATATCGACCTGTCGCCTTCAAGGTGGCGACAGGCCTTGTGTCGCCTTCTTCAGTTAGCATCGCGACAGGCCGTATGTCGCCTTCTGACTAGTCTGTGTTGTCTAGCTTTTTGTAACTGTTCAGGATATTTGCACATGCTTTGATGTCATTATTTGGTGCATTGTATCTTTATTGCTTTGATTATTGAAAATCCATAAAAATCAGAAAATGCAGGAAACCCATAAAAATCAGAAAATCCAGAAAATCAAAAAGACACGTGCGTCAGGTAAGTCAGGTAAGTATTTCTAACCCTAATCCTTTCACATTACTATATGATATCTACGCTATTATCAGCTCAAGGACCGGCTGGTTCCAGTGTGTTTCAGGATCTGAGTTCCCTTCATCAAAAACGAGGGATGATCTAGATGCACGCTGCTAATCGCTGGTAGGCCGTTGGGTGATATGACTCGGGGACGATGGATTCTATCGCACGTCGGGGATGCGAAGTGTCTTGACCCTTGCCATATTGTCTAGCATATTATCCTTGAATGTTTGTTATTTTCTCTCTTTCTTTGCATTCGTTTTCATGATTTCCTTTTTTTCTTTAGCCCAGCATGCATCATGTAGGAATTTTGAGCTTCATGAATCATGATTTGTCAAAGTCAGCTTCTCAATGATGTCCCAGCCCAGATCCTCATTTCCAGACAAGAATTCCATTCCGAATTTGAAAGTTTTCCTCGAGCTTGTGCTCGGTTCAGTCCGCCAATGATGGTTCCTATGCAGGATTCCTCTCATCCCCATTCTTTATAACAGTCATCCCTTATCCCCGATCCGCTCATTAGTCGTGACCCGCTCGAAGGCCAGAGTCGAATCGACCCGCCAGGCAGCACCTATCCCCTAATGAACGAAACCTGCACGCTAAAATAGCCAGGGTACCTCTTGAATCAGGAGGTTGATCATTCTTTTTTTTTTTAACTTTTATTCGTCCCTAGTAGGAACCATCCTCGCACCTGTTCCAGCCATGTTCGAAGTTAGCCGGATAATTCTCGCTGCTTATTCGTCAAGAATGGGTGTCTCTTTACCTTGATGCCCGCTTTTCAGCTCATTCCGCCTCACTCCGCTACATCTCCATTTCATGCCGCTTTCGCTCCATCACCGCTCCACTCCCTTGCAAAGCAGGCATCAAGGAGGGGCAATCTGTAGACACCCATTTCTGGCCCATAAGTCGAGCAAAATCCCTCGTCGTATCATTAACGCCCCATGTTGGCTCATCATCGTCAAGCTGGCTTTCTCCGATCATGACATCATTTCCATTAGTTCATCGCCCTGGAGGTCTCTTCCTGGTCAAACCAATCTATTGCTATAACTCTCTGAGTATAGAAGTCCGACATTTCAATTCCGAAGGCTGTGCATGGCTGTTTGGACGACCAAATGCAGAAAAGGCCAAGGACTGCATAGAGAAACTCCCACTCCAATCTGTCATACGCTTTGGCCATGTCCAACTTAATGATCAGATTTCCCCCTCTACACTTCCTTCCAATGTGCTGGAGCAGATCTTTAGTAAGGGGGATGTTTTCAGCAATACCTCTCCCCTTAATGAAGGTGCCCTGCTCTTCCAAGATCAAAGATGGCAGTAGAGTGCCAAGTCTATCAGATATGACCCTAGAGATAATTTTGTACATAAAGTTAGATAGACTGATCGGTCTGAAATCTGAACACTTCTTCGGCTTCTCAACTTTAGGAATAAGAGTAATCAAGGAAGAGGTGAGGGCGGTGGGTAACTTGTGGCCAGAGAAATAAGCTTGTACTGCATCAATAATATCTGTTTGGATGAAGTCCCAACATGCTTGGAAGAAATGACCAGAAAATCCATCGGGTCTCGGAGCACTGTCGGGGTCCATGCTAAAGACCACATGTTTAATTTCTTCAGGAGTAGGCACATTAGAGAGCATGGTGTTATCCTCTTCTTTCAGCAGGGGTGGTATGTGCTCTAAAAGTTCAGTTTTAACCTGATGGGGGGCAGACTTGAACGCTTCTAAAAAGTGCTCAACAAACATGGCAGCAATTCTATCATCGTCATCCACAAAAGAACTATCGTCTTTATATAATTTGGAGACCAAAGAGTGTCTCCTCTGGGTGAGAGCATAAGCATGAAAGAATTTGGTGTTGTTGTCCCCTTCCTTCAGCCATTTGATTCTAGATTTCTGGCGCCAAAGTTTTTCTTCCTGTGAAAGAACAGGTTTTTCGACCCCAAAACGACGTCTTATCACCAGAGGCAATAAGGGGGCGACGAGCGCCTATGAGTGCCGATTCCGAATCGGGGTCTTATAAGCGATTCTGATAATCGAGCAGAAAGTTATGCCCGTTTGAGGGAAGGGGTGTCCGTATGCGATCGCCTCGGCAGCCCGTGACCATGCTCCCGGAGAGGAATTTAGTCGCCGGACCGGAAATGTCCGAATGCAATCTTGTGCCGACCGAGTTGAAGTGCCGATTCTGAAATGGGGCCTTGCGGGTAGTTCCGATCATCGGGCGAACAAATATCCGCGTCCTACCCAACGGGTATGACAATCAGTGTACTAATACACACGCTCCACGGTGAATTTTGGCCCCGGAATAGAATTCCGCGAAACTAGCGCCCTGTCGACCGTCTCGGAGTGTCAATTCTGAATTGTAGTCACATCAGCGATTTCGATGCCCGTGCGGAAAGTTATGCCCAGTTCTTTCGTTGAAGGGGTGGGAATAAACCGTAGGGGGTGACTATATCGTGGATGTTCTTGCACCCATATCTATGACCTCGGGTGGAGATCTCGAGCCAAGTTGAACACGACTTCCGATCGCTGTGATAGGCTGACTCCGTATGTTGTGCCCGCCAGTGATTCGCGTAATCGAGGGAGGCACTACTTCCATAAAACCTTGGAATCAAGGAGATCATCGGCTAGAATCGTAATTTTGGAGTACGAAATGAAGGTTTTTAGACCCTAAAATGACATCTTATCGCCTGAGGCAATAAGGGGGCAACGGGCGCCTCTGAGTGCCGATTCCGAATTGAGGTCTTATAAGCGATTCTGATAACCGAACGGAAAGTTATGCCCGTATGAGTGAAGGGGTGTTCATATGCGATCACATCGACCACGCTCCCGGAGAGGAATTTGGCCGCCATATCGGAAATGTCCGAATGCAACCTTGTGCCGACCGGATCGAAGTGCTGATTCTGAAATGGGGCCTTACGGGCGATTCCGATCGCTGGGCGAACAAATATCCGCGTCCTACCCAACGGGTACAACAATCGGTGTACTAATATACACGCTACGCGGCAAATTTTGGCCCCAGAACGGAATTTCGCAAAACCAGCATCCTGTCGACCGTCTTCGAGTGTCGATTCCGAATTGTGGTCACATCAGCGATTCCGATGCCCGAGCGGAAAGTTATGCTCAGTTCTTTCGCTGAAGGGGTGGGAATAAATCGTACGAGGTGACTATATCAGCGATGTTCGTGCACCCATATCTACGACCTCAGGTGGAGATCTCATGCCAAGTTGAACACAACTTCCGATCGTCGTGATAGGCCGACTCCGTGTATTGCACCTCTGAGTGCAGATTCCATATAAGTGATTCTGATAACCGAGTGGAAAGTTATGCCCGTTTGAGCGAAGGGGTGTCCGTATGCGATCGCATCGGCGGCCCGCGACCACGCTTCCGGAGAGGAATTTGGCCGCCGGACTGGAAATGTCCGAATGCGACCTTGTGTCGACCAGGTCGAAGTGTTGATTCTGAAATGGGGCCTTGCGGGCGGTTCCGATCGCCGGGCGAACAAATATCCACGTCCTACCCAACGGGTACGACAAATCAGTGTACTAATACACACACTGCGCGGCGAATTTCGGGCCCGAAACGGAATTCCACGAAACCAGCGCCCTATCGACCGTCTCGGAGTGCCAATTCTGAATTGTGGTCACATCAGAGATTTCGATGCCCGAGCGGAAAGTTATGCCCAGTTCTTTCGCTGAAGGGGTGGGAATAAACCGTAGGGGGTGACTGTATCGGCGATGTTCGTGCACCCATATCTATGACCTCAGGTGGAGATCTCGAGCCGAGTTGAACACGACTTCCGATCGCCGTGATAGGACGACTCTGTGTGTTGTGCCCGCCAGCGATTCGTGTAATCGAGGGTAGTGCTACTACCAAAAAACCTTGGAATCGGGGAGATCGTCGACTAGAATCGCAATTTTGGAGCGCAAAATGAATGTTTTTCAACCCCGAAACGACGTCCTATCACTTGAGACAATAAGAGGGTGACGGGAGCCTCTGAGTGCAGATTCCGAATCGGTGTCTTATAAGCGATTCTGATAATCGAGCGGAAAGTTATGCCCGTTTGAGCGAAGGGGTGTTCGTATGCGATCTCATCGGCAGCCCGCGACCACGCTCGCGGGGAGGAATTTGGCCGCCGGACCGGAAAATGTCCGAATGCGACCTTGTGTCGACCGGGTCGAAGTGCCGATTTTGAAATGGGGCTTTGCGGGCGGTTCCGATCACTGGGCGAACAAATATCTGCGTCCTACCCAACGGGTACGACAATCAGTGTACTAATACACACGCTCCGTGGCGAATTTCGGCGCCGGAACGGAATTCCGCGAAACCAGTGCCCTATCGACCGTCTCGGAGTGCCGATTCTGAATTGTGGTCACATCAGCAATTCCGATGCCTGGGCAGAAAGTTATGCTCAGTTCTTTCGCTGAAGGGGTAGGAATAAACCGTAGGGGGTGAATATATCGGCGATGTTCGTGCACCCATATCTATGACCTCGGGTGGAGATCTCGAGCCGAATTGAACACGACTTTCGATCGCCGTGATAGGTCGACTCCATATGTTGTGCCCGCCAGCGACTCACGTAATCGAAGGAGGCACTACTGCCAAAAAACCTTAGAATCAGGGAGATCGTCAGCTAGAATCGCAATTTTGGTGCACGAAATGAATGTTTTTCGACCCCAAAATGACGTCTTATTACCTGAGGCTATAAGGGGGCAACGGGCGCCTCTGAGTCCCGATTCCGAATTGGGGTCTTATAAGCGATTCTGATAACCGAGCGAAAAGTTATGCCCGTTTGAGCGAAGGGGTGTCCGTATGCGATCGCATCGGCAGCCCGCGACCACGCTCCCGGAGAGGAATTTGGCCGCTGGACCGGAAATATCCGAATGCGACCTTGTGCCGAACGGGTCAAAGTGCCAATTCTGAAATGGGGACTTGCGGGTTGTTCCAATCGCCGGGCGAACAAATATCCGCGTCCTACCCAACGGGTACGACAATCGGTGTACTAATACACATGCTACGCGGCAAACTTCATCCCCAGAATGGAATTCCACGAAACCAGCGCCCTGTCGACCGTCTCGGAGTGCCGATTCCGAATTGTGGTCACATCAGCGATTCCGATGCCCGGGCAGAAAGTTATGCCTAGTTCATTCGCTGAAGGGGTGGGAATAAACCGTAGGGGGTGACTATATCGGCGATGTTCGTGCACCCATATCTACGACCTCCGGTGGAGATCTCGAGCCGAGTTGAACATGACTTCCGATCGCCGTGATAGGCCGACTCCGTGTCTGTGCCCGCCAGCGATTCGCGTAATCGAGGGAGGCGCTACTGCCCGAAAACCTTGGAATCGGGGAGATCGTCTGCTAGAATCACAATTTCGGAGTGCAAAACGAAGGTTTTTTTACCCCCAAATGACATCTTATCGCCTGAGGCTATAAGGGGGAACTGGCGCCTCTGAGTGCCGATTCCGAATTACGGTGTTATAAGTGATTATGATAACCGACCGAAACGTTATCCCCGTTTGAGCGAAGCGGTGTCCATATGCGATCGCTTCGGCAGCCCGCGACCACGCTCCCGGTGAGGAATTTGGCCGCCGGACCAAAAATGTCTGAATGCAACCTTGTGCCGACCGGGTCGAAGTGCCGATTCTGAAATGGGGACTTACGGGCGGTTCCGAACGCCGGGCGAACAAATATCCGCATCCTACAAAACAGGTACGACAATAGGTGTACTAATACACACGCTCCGCGATAAATTTCGGCTCCGGAATGGAATTCCTCAAAACCAACGCCCTATCGACCGTCTCGGAGTGCCGATTCCAAATTGGGGTCACATCGGCGATTCCGATGCCCGGGCGGAAAGTTATGTCCAGTTCTCACAGACCTCTCTTATGCCAATACTTTCTTTCATGCTCACAGACCTCGATGACCACAAGAGTGATCAAGACAAGAGATGAGCAACGGGTAGAACTCCAACGGATCTCTTCAACGGATCCTTTTCAAAAGCCTCTTATATAAAAGATGAAGCATGGCTGAAGAAAGAATAGAGCATTTTCCTAAATATTTTTCAAGGAGTGTACAACTGTGAGAAGAACATTCACGCCACAATCACTCAAAGAAAGAGATAAGAGCTCGAGCCAAAAATCTACAGAAGCTTTCAAAGCAGAAGTCTTCATCGCCTTCAAGCCTTCTTCTCTTCCTTTTCTCCTTGTGCTCATTGTAATCTTGGGGGAGAGTCTGTGACTGTGAGCTAAGTCCATAGTGTTCATCTTGTAATAGCTCTCAGTCTGATCTTTCTTTTCTAAGAAAGATTTCTGTCCAACTGTAGGACTGTATACAGTGTGTAACCCAGCTAAGGGTTCGTGTCTAGTAGAACCGTACTAGGGTTTGTACCAGGAGGTTTGCTTCTGAACCTAGAAAAGAAGTTGGCTGCCTTCTTGCCCGGCAAAGAGAAGAAGACCTGGTGGGATATCCAGGGTGTTGTAGTGTCCTTAAGGGGGACTGTACCTTCGGTTAATGAAATCCCAAGATATTGCTTGGGGACTGGATGTAGGACTTCCATGTGGGAATGGCCGAACCAGGATAAATTCCTAGTGTCCTTTGTGTGATTGTTTATTTGCTTCCGCACTGCACTCTTTATCACACTAACACTAACCAACTTTCAAGTGTTAATTTTTCTGTGTGCTTAAGTTTCCTTTGTTGCAGAAATCAGAAAAACTTATTCACCCCCCCCCTCTAGGTTGACGTGCTGCCGTACCTAAAAGGACCAACAAGTGGTATCAGAGCGGGTCTCTGAACTTTCAAGAAGATCTAACGATCTTAGAGCAAAGATCCATGGCAGCTCAAGGATATGCTGAAGGTCAATCAGTCACCAGACCTCCATTCTTTGATGGAGAGGACTACCAATACTGGAAGATGAGAATAGAATGCTTCATTCGAGGCACAGACTTTGTTCTGTGGCAGGTAATAGAGGTAGGTGACTTTGTTGTTATTCCTGCAGAAGGTACTACTGTTATTACAACAGCAGATAAGGTAAAATTATCTTTAAATTTTAAGGCTAAAAACTATCTATGTTGCACCTTATCTAAAAGAGAATTCAGTAGAGTATATGCATGCAAATCTGCCAAAGAAATATGGGACAAATTGCAGGTAACCTATGAAGGAACGGATAGGGTAAAGCAAACTAGAATAGATATTCTAGTATCACAATATGAACAATTTAAAATGCTTCCTCATGAAGATATTACTACTATATATAATCATTTTTCAACCATAGTAGCAGGCTTAAATTCTCTAGGTAAAAGTCTCTCTGATGAAGAAAATGTTAGAAAGATACTTAGGTCTTTAACTATTTCATGGACACCTAAAGTAACTGCTATTGAAGAGGCCCATGATTTAACCAGATTGTCAATTGAAAATTTAATAGGTTCTCTCATGGCACATGAAATAAATATGGAGCGGTTATCTGAAAGCTCATCCAAGAAGAAATGTACTAATGCTCTTAAAGTTGTAGCTGCTCCTTCTTCTTCTAGTTCTCAAGATGCAGATTCTGAAGATAGTAATGTGGATGAAGTATTATCAAAGCTTCAGAAGATTTTAAAGAAGAAGAAAAATGGATCAAGGAGGATTCAAAGAAAGGAGAAAAAGGAGAAAGAACATGTCTGCTATGAATGCAGAAAACCTGGACATCTGAGACCAGATTGTCCTAGGCTCAAGAAGACTGGTCAAACCGAAAAGTCCAAGAACCAGCACAAGAAGTTCAAAAGAAAATCCACGGCGGCTGCTTGGGAAAATGATGAGGCCACATGCTCAGAATCATCAAACTCAGAATCTGAGAAAGAGCAAGTAAATCTAGCCCTCATGGCAGGACTAGATGAGGTACATTCTGACTCATTTTTTCATTCTTGCACAGATTCAAGGTCAGAATCAGAAGACTTAGAAGAAGTCTTTAATGAACTGTATGAAAAACATAAGGGGATTGTAAAAGAACTAAAAAATCTGAAAAACAACTCTACTTGCTTGGAAAACACCAATTCTGATCTTAAATCCGAATTGGAGCAACTAGAAGAACAATTAAAAGAATGTAAAGATAAAAATTACCTTTTAAATGAAGATTTGAAAAGCAAGAATAATAAGAAGTTAGAGTTAGAAGAAAAATTAAAAACTCTAACTGAAGAAAATATGTATTTAAAAGAATCAGTTAGAAAATTAATTGAAGGGAAAACATCTTTAGCCCTATGCTTAAAAGGATCAAAATCTAGAAATAACAAACACGGGCTTGGATATATACCTCCGGAAAAAGGAAAACAAGCCATAATTCAAGAGAAATATCCACTACCAAAATTTGTAAAAGAAACCAAGATGCCCCTGAAAAAGGCCCATGTAAAAGAAAAAGTTTCCAAAATTGTGTTCTAAACAGACATCATAAAAACAATAAGAACTGCAAAATAGATTACATTCATTGTTGTTCTCATTGCAATAAACTAGGACACACAGTAAACACCTGCACAACAAGGCACCTAGTATGGATTCTGAAATGATATTTTTATGCTTCTAACCATCAAGGACCCAAAAAGATTTGGGTACCTACATCTGAATAAGTTGGTTGCAGGATAGCCTTGGAGCATCAAGAACAAAGGATGCTCAAGGCATAAGTAGAGTCCCTCACTCAGGGGGAGCTCTGATTAAGGGGGAGCACATATCAAGGGGGAGTTATCCATCATTATTGAACCCCTCTATGGTAAGAAATTCTCTCAAAGGGGGAGAGAGATGCATGGTAAGATCCTTCCTTTTTGGTTAGTGACAAAAAGGGGGAGAGTAAAGTATGCACTATAAATTTTCTGCATGTTTCATGGATTAAGCATTCCTATCAGAAAATTCGCATAAATTTTGTCATCACCAAAAAGGGAGAGATTGTTAAACCACTCTATGGTTGTCCTTGTATTTTGGTGATAACAAAACTTATGATGATAACAATATGAATATTTTGATTCATTTGTGTTGCATCAATCCCATTGACAGATGATAAGTCTTATTAAAATATCTTGTTTCATCTGTGTCGCATCAATCTCATAGCAAAATGCTAAGTCTCACATTGATGCAATATGTCGCACTAAAATGATAAAATCGATGTTTAATCCAAATACATCGATTTCAGATCAAGTGCCAAATTAATAAGCGCTACAATGATTTGTTTTGATCGATTTTATAAGCGCTACAACGATTTGTTTTGATCGATTTTATAAGCGCTACAACGATTTGGTTTTAATTGATTTTATAAAGTGTCATAACGATTCGTTAAGGCTCGTAACGATTTGATAAGTGAGTGCAACGATTTGCCCTCACATCGATTTGCCTTCCATAATGATTCCCTAAGGCTCATAACGATTTAATAAGTGAGTGCAACGATTTGCCCTCACATCGATTTGCCTTCCATAACGATTCGCTAAGCTCATAACGATTTGATAAGTGAGTGCAACGATGTGGCGTTCGCCACGGTAGGAGGAGGGGGGGGTGGCCCCCTGCACCTGCTTGCCGTTTGCATGGGGTGCACCAGAAAAGGCCCTCGGGCCATTTCTGGTAAGGGGAGAGCGACCCTCTCCCCTCCCCCGATGCCTTCTCCCCCCCCCCTTCGGACCCCTTCTCCCCCTCCCCTGGTTTCGCCCTCTCCCTTCTTCCTCCTCTTCTTCTCCCCTGCTCTCCCTCTCCCTCCCAGACGCATCTCTCTCTCTCTCTCTCTCTCTCTCTCTCTCTCTCTCTCTCTCTCTCTCTCTCTCTCTCTCTCTCTCTCTCTCTCTCTCTCTCGCCTGCAGTCTCATCGGAGGAGACCGCCCGCCGTCGCCGCCTTGCTCGCCGGAGGAGGCTTCCCCCGCCCTCGCCGCGCCGCCGCGCCGTCTGCCGCCGGGAGCCCACGCACGGAGGACGCCGTGCGTGGTGCCGTCGAGCGCCGCCGTCGCCTGCGGGAGAGAGCTCCGTCGACGTTCGTGCCGCCGGCGGATCCTACCGTCGCGGTAAGGATCCCTCTCCCTCTCCGGCGTCGGCTCTCCCTCCCCCCCTGCGCCGTTCTCTCTCTCTTCCCCTCTTTCTCTCTCTTCTGTGTGTTTCCCCCGGACCGGCCGTCTCCGGCGAGGGGAGGACCGCCGGCGGCGGCTGCGCCGTCCGGCGACCCTCCTGCCGCCGGCGCTGGCTGGCCGGCCGACCAGCCGCCCCCCCCCCCCCCCCTTCCCTTCCCCTCTCCTCCCTGTGTTGCAGGGAAGGAATCGGGAGGAAGGAGAAGACAGGGCGCAGCGCGCCCAGATCTGCCTGGGATCTGAGCGGCGCACTGCACCCTGCCACCCCGGCGCATTGCGCCGGGTGCTGGCTGGGGGCTCCCCTGCGGTGCTGTGCGCTGGCAGACTCTTTTATGGACCGTTTGACCTCCGTTTCGCGCCGTTTTCGCACCATTTTTCGTGTGTCGTCGCTCCGGCCGTGCCGTCGGGTCGACCCGGGGTTGGTGGCTGTCTTCCGAGCCACGTGGTGGTCGGGCCCACCCGGGTCGGCTCCGATCGGGCCGGTAGTGCATGTTGACCGGTCAACCGGGGGTAGTCGTGCGGGGTTTCCGGCACCTGTCGGGGGTGTTCCGAGGGCCGGCCGACTCTCCGCTTGTGCCATATGGGTGTTCCGAGTTGACCGATGGTCGTGTTCTAGTTGCTTCCGCCTGTGCTTCGTACCGTACTCGTGACGCTTGTGCTGACTCCCTAGCACTGCGCCTTACTAGTCTTCGCCCGGTGCTGTGGCACTTGAGGGCTTGTCCCAGCGCACGGTGCACGTTTGGGTTGTTACCGTTCCCCGGGACCCCCATCCTCGTGGGCCCGTTGAGGGTGGTCTCCGAGCCACGAGTGCGTCCGTCGAGTGTTTCTCCGGACGAAGGGGAAAACGGTGTTGGACAGCGGCGTTGAGTCGTTTGTAGAGCTCTCTTAGTTGGTCCGGGTCCCGCGGAGTTTGGAGTGTCGCGGTGCGGGCCAGCTAGTCCGTTCTCACTGCCTCGCCTTACACGGTTCCGGAGCCGTGCCGGGAGGACAGGCGTGGGACCGTAGTCCGGCCAGACTACGGCTTGTGGTTATGTTTCGTCCTTGTGTCTCACTCCGACGGGAGGGGAGACCTGGACTTGTGGTCGAGCGGTAAGACGCCAGTGGGCGCACCTGACCACCGACTAGTAGAGGTTGGTCTGTGGCTAGCGTTCTTGTCCAGACGAGGGTCTTCCGTCTGCGTGTGCAGCCTGGTAGCGTCCACTGAGTACTTCCACCGAGTTGGGACTATGTGTCGTTGTGCCGTGTTGACGACACTTGTGGACTTGTGTATTTTCCGTTTATTTATTTATTTCAGTACTTGCACAGTTGCTACTCTGTTTCTTTACCTGCTTAGTTGGTAGATCTGTTTAGTTATATTATTGCTATGTTTCCGCTTGCGTGGTTAGTTACTCTTTTAGCCTTTTTGTGCTCCTGCCTAGTTAGCTGCATTGTTCCTTTGTTTCCGCTGTTCGAACCGGTGAGGGGTTGGGTTCCTTACTGGGCTTCGTTCGCGAAGCTCACTCCTTCCCTTTCACAGGTGAGAGCTTGCAGCACCGGCAGGACTTCCCTCAGACGAAGTGTTAGTTTCGAGGCGTCGCGTTCAGCAGCTGTTCCCCTGTTTGTGTACTTCTCACCCTCGGGGTATGCCCCTTAAGGGTATTGTGTTCCCTTTTGTTTACTGTACTTGTACTTGGGACAGACAGATAGACATGTACTTGACGTGTGGACTCGTGCTGTGTACTGTAGGGTTACGTTCATTTGTCTTCTTTGCTTACTTCGCCAGGTCTTTTCTAACCCTTCCGGGTCTACGGATCCGTGGGTGGCGGTCCAAGGGCCGGGTACTTGGTGGTTTCCGGGTATCGGATCCTTGGGTCGTTACAGTTGGTATCAGAGAAATCCTGGCGTGGTTAGTAAAGGACTCAAATGACCGTGCCGGTCTCAAGGAAGAGTACGGGTGTGCTGCTGACCGTTCGACTTACCTTAGACGTACTGTTGTTCCAACTTTTTGGCAGGATATGGCTCCGCGTAGGCAGAGAAGGCTTGATGACATTCCAGACCCACCTAGAGATCCCGAGCCGTCAGAGATGAGTTACTCAGAGTCTTCACAGGACGAGGCGCAGCATCCTCGGGATGCTGGTAGACGACATCGCAGAGGTGACCCAATGACGCAGTTTCTCGACAGGATGTGGACTAGTTTTGCGAGGCACATGAGGCACGGAGGTGGTCATAGAGGTCGAGCAGACAGAGATCCAGATCCGGAGGATGCCGCTGCAGTGTTAGAGAGGTTTCTGAGGTTTCGCCCCCCACAATTCTCCGGAGCAGCAGATCCAGACCGAGCTGAGAGTTGGGTGCACGAGATCGAGCGGACTTTCGAGACTATGGACTGCCGACCTGAGGACCGAGTTACCTTGGCAGTGTACCAGCTGTGTGGGTCAGCACACGAGTGGTGGAGGGTGCAGAGGCAGACACATTTTCTGGGCCAGACCTTGAGGCAGATTAGTTGGGACCAGTTTGTGCCCCTCTTTCACGACGCGTACTTCCCAGCGCATGCGCAGCGTGAGAGGCGGGACCAGTTTTTCTCTCTCGTTCAGGGAGGCATGACCGTGACGGAGTACCACATGAGGTTCGTCTCCCTCATGAGGCACGTGCCGTCGATTGCTTCCAGTGAGCAGGTGCGGACTGAGAGGTTCATAGCAGGACTGAGACCGGAGCTGAGGCGAGCAGTAGCGACACACTTGTGCCAGACATTGTCAGATGCAGTTGCCAGAGCTGGAGCACTTGAGAGGGACATTCAGCAGCAGGTGGCCAGATCGGAGAGTTTTGGTAGGCAGAGTCCGTACCTCCGCCCCAGCCGCAGTCTTCGTGCTCCGACTACCTCCGCGTCGGGTGCTGAGTCGTCTGGGGTTGGATCGAGGCTTCGTAGGCTGTTTCGTTCTGGGAGTCATAGGCAGCAGAACAGATCGGGTGGACCTTTTCCGAGGCAGTTTCAAGCAGAGGAGCAGTCAGTTCAGTAGGGCAGTCAGTCGAGTCGGCACACCGTCGTCTGTTACGGGTGCGGTCAGTCAGGTCACTACGTGAGAGAGTGCTCGGGAGGAGCGGGGCAGCATCAGCAGCAGCAGCAGTCAGCACAGACGGCACAGTCTAGAGCGGCACCACAGCATAGGCAGCAGCAGCAGTTTCATCAGCCGCCGTTCCAGCAGCAGTTTCAGCAGCAGCAGGGTCAGCCACAGCGTCAGCAGCAGGGTCAGCGTGGTCGAGGTCGCGGTCGGGTGATGGCGCTCACTAGGGTAGAGGCGGAGGCCTCGAACCTAGTGGAAGGTACATTACCCATCTCTGGTAGGATTGCTCGTGTTTTAATTGATTCTGGTGCTACTCATTCTTTTATTTCCGAGGAGTTTTGTGAGTGCTTGGTAGAGTCGGTTCCCGAGCAGCAGTGTGAGTTGCTCGTGGAGGTTCCTTCCGGTGACTTCATGCTTACCTCGAGTTGTTTGGAGTGTGTGCCCATTGAGGTTGAGGGGCACGTGTTGCCAGCCAAGTTGTTTGTTCTCCAGATCCGGGACTTCGACGCGATCTTGGGGATGGATTGGCTGGAGGCCTACTCTGCAGTGCTAGATTGCCGGAGGAAGACGGTGCAGTTCGGAGTACCTAGCGCGCCTTCCTTGTGTTTTAGAGGTATCCGATCTACACGTCGACCCTTCATTTCTGCTTGTAGAGCGAGGCGTTTGGTTCGTGGTGGTGCCGTGGCCTACCTTGCTTCAGTTTGTTTCTCTGAGACCGGTGGTATTTCCGTTTCGGGTATACCGGTTGTTAGTGAGTTTTCAGACGTTTTTCCCGAGGAGTTGCCGGGTTTACCTCCCGAGCGGGAGGTGGATTTTGCGATTGAGTTGTTGCCTGGGACAATGCCGTTGTCCAAGGCACCTTACCGTATGGCCCCCGCTGAGCTGAGAGAGCTCAAGCGCCAGCTTCAGGAGTTACTTGAGTTGGGTTTCATTCGTCCTAGCCAGTCGCCTTGGGGTGCGCCGGTGCTGTTCGTGCGGAAGAAGGATGGCAGTTTGAGGCTATGCATAGACTACAGGGAGCTGAACAAGGTGACAGTGAAGAACAGGTATCCGCTGCCGAGGATAGACGACTTGTTTGACCAGTTGCAGTCAGCTAGAGTGTTTTCGAAGATTGATCTGAGGTCAGGGTATTACCAGTTGAGGATCCGAGCAGAGGATGTCAGCAAGTCAGCTTTCAGGACCAGGTATGGCCACTACGAGTTCGTCGTGATGCCTTTTGGGCTCACGAACGCCCCAGCAGCTTTCATGGAGTTGATGCACAGAGTCTTTCATCCGTACTTGGATAGTTTCGTGGTTGTGTTTGTGGACGACATCTTGATTTACTCAGCTTCAGAGGAGGAGCATGCTGGACACCTGAGGATCGTACTTCAGACGTTGAGGGATCACCAACTTTATGCCAAGTCCAGCAAGTGTGAGTTTTGGCTAAAGGAGGTGCATTTCCTCGGGCACGTGATCTCAGGTGCCGGTGTAGCAGTGGATCCAGCCAAGGTAGAGGCAGTTTTGAGTTGGCCGCAGCCGAGTACAGTTTCAGAGATCCGCAGTTTCCTAGGTTTGGCAGGGTACTACCGTAGATTTATTCGGGATTTCTCAAAGATTGCAGCACCTTTGACGATGTTGACTAGGAAGGACGTCAGATTTCAGTGGACTGCAGATTGTGAGGCCAGTTTTCAGGAGCTAAAGCAGAGACTGACTACAGCACCAGTGTTAGTGTTACCGTCAGGCAGTGGAGGTTTCGTGGTCTATACCGATGCATCGAAGGCAGGCTTAGGAGCAGTGTTGATGCAGCATGGCAATGTGGTGGCCTACGCGTCCAGGCAGCTGAAGAGGCATGAAGAGAACTACCCGACCCATGACTTGGAGTTAGCGGCAGTGGTGTTTGCTTTGAAGCTATGGAGGCACTATTTGTACGGCGAGAGGTTCGAGATCTTCACCGACCACCAGAGTCTCAGGTATGTGTTCACACAGAGAGATTTGAACTTGAGGCAGCGCAGATGGATGGAGTACCTGAAGGACTACGACTTCACTCTTTCCTATCACCCGGGGAAGGCGAATGTCGTAGCGGACGCCTTGAGTAGGAGAGCCCATGTCAGTGCACTGATGGTCAGAGAGTGGAGGATGCTTGAGGATGTGGCTCAGAGTTCCTTTCAGGTACCCAAGAGTAGAGACAAGGCAGTGTTGGGCAGCTTGACAGTCAGACCGGCAGTGTACTTCGAGGTGATAGCAGCACAGCGAGCAGACCCAGAGTTGGCAGAGATACTGCAGTTGCCAGGGGTTCAACTAGATGACAGTTCAAAGGTCAGATACAGAGGCAGGTTGTACGTACCCAGAGATGCAGAGTTGAGGCAGAGAGTGCTTCAGGAGGCACACAGATCGAGGTATGTTGTTCATCCTGGCTCCACCAAGATGTACCACTGCTTGAAGAAGCACTTCTGGTGGCCTGGAATGAAGAGGGAGATTGCAGAGTTCGTGTCTAGATGCATAGTTTGTCAGCAGGTTAAGGCAGAGCATCAGCGTCCAGGTGGCGAGCTTCAGCCGTTGCCCATTCCCGAGTGGAAGTGGGACGACATCGCCATGGACTTCGTGGTTGTATTGCCCCGTACACAGCAGAGACATGATGGCATTTGGGTAGTGGTGGACAGGTTGACGAAGACAGCACACTTTTTGCCAGTGAGGATGACATGGTCAGTTGACAGGTTAGCCAGATTATACATGGACAGGATTATACCGCTTCATGGAGTACCAGTTTCGATTGTGTCAGATAGAGATCCGAGATTCACTTCAGGGTTTTGGCAGAGTCTACAGAGAGCACTAGGCACCGAGCTGAGGATGAGTTCCGCTTATCACCCACAGACAGATGGCCAGTCAGAGAGGACGATACAGACTTTGGAGGACATGCTAAGGGCCTGTTGTTTAGAGTGGGGTGGATCTTGGGAGACACACCTGCCGATGGTTGAGTTCGCCTACAACAACAGCTACCACTCCAGCATTGGCATGGCACCTTTTGAGGCACTGTATGGCAGACCATGCAGGACCCCATTGCACTGGCATGAGGTTGGTGAGAGGCAGCTTTTGGGACCAGAGTTAGTTCAGCAGTGTGCAGATACAGTCAGGCTGATCAGGCAGAGGCTACAGACAGCGCAGAGCAGACAGAAGAGCTATGCAGATAGACGTAGGAGGCCACTCGAATTCGCACCAGGAGATTTTGTGTTCTTGAGGATCTCGCCGACAAAGGGTGTGATGAGGTTCGGGAAGAGGGGAAAGCTCAGTCCCAGGTTTATAGGCCCCTTTCCCATCTTGGAGCGGATCGGCGAGGTTGCATACAGATTAGCGCTACCGCCAACACTATCAGCAGTTCATAGTGTGTTCCATGTGTCGATGCTGAGGAAGTACATGCCAGATCCGAGCCATGTGTTAGACTACTCAGAGTTAGAGGTTGCGCCAGATCTGACAGTTCCAGAGTACCCAGTCAGGATAGTGGACAGAAAGGTTCAGCAGTTGAGGAGCAGGCAGATACCGATGGTCAAGATTGCTTGGGAGCACCGTGCGGACCATGAGGCGACTTGGGAGCTTGAGGACGAGATGCGGGAGAGATTCCCCTCCCTGTTCGAGTGAGTTCGTTTCTACCCCCCCTATTTTGTACCTTCGGCTTTGTTTTTGTAATTTCGAGGGCGAAATTTTGTGTAAGGGGGGTGAGATGTGGCGTTCGCCACGGTAGGAGGAGGGGGGGGGTGGCCCCCTGCACCTGCCATGCAAACGGCTGGTGCACCAGAAAAGGCCCTCGGGCCATTTTTGGTAAGGGGAGAGCGACCCTCTCCCTCCCCCGATGCCTTCTCCCCCCCCCCTTCGGACCCCTTCTCCCCCTCCCCTGGGTTCGCCCTCTCCCTTCTTCCTCCTCTTCTTCTCCCCCTGCTCTCCCTCTCCCTCCCAGACGCATCTCCTCTCTCTCTCTCTCTCTCTCTCTCTCTCTCTCTCTCTCTCTCTCTCTCTCTCTCTCTCTCCCTCTCGCCTGCAGTCTCATCGGAGGAGACCGCTCGCCGTCGCCGCCTTGCTCGCCGGAGGAGGCTTCCCCCCGCCCTCGCCGCGCCGCCGCGCCGTCTGCCGCCGGGAGCCCACGCACGGAGGACGCCGTGCGTGGTGCCGTCGAGCGCCGCGTCGTCGCCTGCGGGAGAGAGCTCCGTCGACGTTCGTGCTGCCGGCGGATCCTACCGTCGCGGTAGATCCCTCTCCCTCTCCGGCGTCGGCTCTCCCTCCCCCCCTGCGCCGTTCTCTCTCTCTTCCCTCTTTCTCTCTCTTCTGTGTGTTTCCCCCGGACCGGCCGTCTCCGGCGAGGGGAGGACCGCCGGCGGCGGCTGCGCCGTCCGGCGACCCTCCTGCCGCCGGCGCTGGCGGCCGGCCGACCAGCCCCCCCCCCCCTTCCTTCCCCCTCTCCTCCCTGCGTTGCAGGGAAGGAATCGGGAGGAAGGAGAAGACAGGGCGCAGCGCGCGCCAGATCTGCCTGGGATCTGGGCGGCGCACTGCACCCTGCCACCCCGGCGCATTGCGCCAGGTGCTGGCTGGGGGCTCCCCTGCGGTGCTGTGCGCCGGCAGACTCTTTTATGGACCGTTTGAGCTCCGTTTCGCGCCGTTTTCGCGCCGTTTTTCGTGTGTCGTCGCTCCGGCCGTGCCGTCGGGTCGACCCGGGGTTGGTGGCTGTCTTCCGAGCCACGTGGTGGTCGGGCCCACCCGGGTCGGCTCCGATCGGGCCGGTAGTGCATGTTGACCGGTCAACCGGGGGTAGTCGTGCGGGGTTTCCGGCACCTGTCGGGGTGTTCCGAGGGCCGGCCGACTCTCCGCTTGTGCCATATGGGTGTTCCGAGTTGACCGATGGTCGTGTTCTAGTTGCTTCCGCCTGTGCTTCGTACCGTACTCGTGACGCTTGTGCTGACTCCCTAGCACTGCGCCTTACTAGTCTTCGCCCGGTGCTGTGGCACTTGAGGGCTTGTCCCAGCGCACGGTGCGCGTTTGGGTTGTTACCGTTCCCCGGGACCCCCATCCTCGTGGGCCCGTTGAGGGTGGTCTCCGAGCCACGAGTGCGTCCGTCGAGTGTTTCTCCGGACGAAGGGGAAAACGGTGTTGGACAGCGGCGTTGAGTCGTTTGTAGAGCTCTCTTAGTTGGTCCGGGTCCCGCGGAGTTTGGAGTGTCGCGGTGCGGGCCAGCTAGTCCGTTCTCACTGCCTCGCCTTACACGGTTCCGGAGCCGTGCCGGAGGACAGGCGTGGGACCGTAGTCCGCCAGACTACGGCTTGTGGTTGTGTTTCGTCCTTGTGTCTCACTCCGACGGGAGGGGAGACCTGGACTTGTGGTCGAGCGGTAAGACGCCAGTGGGCGCACCTGACCACCGACTAGTAGAGGTTGGTCTGTGGCTAGCGTTCTTGTCCAGACGAGGGTCTTCCGTCTGCGTGTGCAGCCTGGTAGCGTCCACTGAGTACTTCCACCGAGTTGGGACTATGTGTCGTTGTGCCATGTTGACGACACTTGTGGACTTGTGTATTTTCCGTTTATTTATTTATTTCAGTACTTGCACAGTTGCTACTCTGTTTCTTTACCTGCTTAGTTGGTAGATCTGTTTAGTTATATTATGCTATGTTTCCGCTTGCGTGGTTAGTTACTCTTTTAGCCTTTTTGTGCTCCTGCCTAGTTAGCTGCATTGTTCCTTTGTTTCCGCTGTTCGAACCGGTGAGGGGTTGGGTTCCTTACTGGGCTTCGTTCGCGAAGCTCACTCCTTCCCTTTCACAGGTGAGAGCTCGCAGCACCGGCAGGACTTCCCTCGGACAGAGTGTTAGTTTCGAGGCGTCGCGTTCAGCAGCTGTTCCCCTGTTTGTGTACTTCTCACCCTCGGGGTATGCCCCTTAAGGGTATTGTGTTCCCTTTTGTTTACTGTACTTGTACTTGGGATAGACAGATAGACATGTACTTGACGTGTGGACTCGTGCTGTGTACTGTAGGGTTACGTTCATTTGTCTTCTTTGCATTACTTCGCCAGGTCTTTTCTAACCCTTCCGGGTCTACGGATCCGTGGGTGGCGGTCCAAGGGCCGGGTACTTGGTGGTTTCCGGGTATCGGATCCTTGGGTCGTTACAAACGATTTGCCCTCACATCGATTTGCCCTCACATCGATTTATCTTCGCATCGATTTGATAAGAAATCGATCTCATAACGATTTCATAAGTGATCACATCGATTTCTTTATTGATCACATCGATTTGCTTATTTTGTCATAACGATTTCCATTCAGATTAACTTAGTTATGAATGATCATCGATTTGTTCATAATCCTGCAACGATTTGCTTATAAATGAACAACGGTTTTATGAGTCCTATTCACATCGACTTCTCTTGTATGTTCAAGTGTTTTTTGGCGCCTGAATGAAAAGTCAAATATCTTCTGACAAAAAGCTGCATGCGTAATTTCTCAGTCCTGTCAGAAAAAGATATGACTTATCAGTTTTAGCATGTTAAGAGAAACACAGTTGCATGCACAGTTTTCATGTAAACACTCTTTTATGCTAACACTTTCTTTCATGCTCACAGACCTCGAAGACCACAAGAGTGATCAAGACAAGAGATGAGCAACGGGTAGAACTCCAACGGATCTCTTCAACGGATCCTTTTCAAAAGCCTCTCATATAAAAGATGAAGCATAGCTGAAGAAAGAATAGAGCCTTTTCCTAAATATTTTTCAAGGAGTGTACAACTGTGAGAAGAACCTTCACGCCACAATCACTCAAAGAAAGAGATAAGAGCTCGAGCCAAAAATCTACAGAAGCTTTCAAAGCAGAAGTCTTCATCGTCTTCAAGCCTTCTTCTCTTCCTTTTCTCCCTGTGCTCATTGTAATCTTGGGGGAGAGTCTGTGACTGTGAGCTAAGTCCATAGTGTTCATCTTGTAATAGCTCTCAGTCTGATCTTTCTTTTCTAAGAAAGATTTCTGTCCAACTGTAGGACTGTATACAGTGTGTAACCCAGCTAGGGGTTTGTGTCTAGCAGAACCGCACTGGGGTTTGTACCAGGAGGTTTGCTTCTGAACCTAGAAAAGAAGTAGGCTGCCTTCTTGCCCGGGAAAGAGATGAAGACCTGGGGGGGTATCTAGGGTGTTGTAGTGTCCTTGAGGGGGACTGTACCTTCGGTTAGTGAAATCCCAAGATATTGCTTGGGGACTGGACGTAGGACTTCCATGTGGGAAGGGCCGAACCAGGATAAATTCCTAGTGTCCTTTGTGTGATTGTTTATTTGCTTCCGCACTGCACTCTTTATCATACTAACACTAACCAACTTTCAAGTGTTAATTTTTCTGTGTGCTTAAGTTTCCTTTGTTGAAAAAATCAGAAAAACCTATTCACCCCCCCCCCCTCTAGGTTGACGTGTTGCCGTACCCAAAAGGACCAACATCTCGGAGTGCCGATTCGGAATTGTGGTCACATCAGCGATTCAGATGCTCGGGCGGAAAGTTATGCGCAGTTCTTTCGCTGAAGGGGTAGGAATAAACCGTAGGGGGTGACTATATCAGCGATGTTCGTGCATCCATATCTATGATCTCGGGTGGAGATCTCGAGCCGAGTTGAACACGACTTCCGATTGCCGTGATACGCCGACTCCGTGTGTTATGCCCGCCAGCAATTCGCGTAATTGAGGGAGGCGCTACTGCCAGAAAACCTTAGAATCGGGGAGATCATCGACTAGAATCGCAATTTTAGAGCGTGAAACGAAGGTTTTTTGACCCCAAAACGACGTCATTTCGCTGAGGCAATAAGCGGGCGACAGGCGCTCTGAGTGCAGATTCCGAATCAGGGTCTTATAAGCGATTCTGATAACCGAGCGAAAAGTTATGCCCGTTTGAGCGAAGGGGTGTCCGTATGCGATCGCATCGGCAGCCCGCGACCACGCTCCCGTAGAGGAATTTGGCCGCCGGACAGGAAATGTCCTTATGCAACCTTATGTCGACCGGCTCGAAATGCCGATTCTGAAATGGGGCCTTGCAGACAGTTCCGATTGCTGGGTGAACAAATATCCGCGTCCTACCCAACGGGTACGACAATCGGTGTACTAATACACACGTTATGCGGCGAATTTTGGCCCCAGAACGGAATTCCATGAAACTAGCGCCCTATCGACCGTCTCGGAGTGCCGATTTCAAATTGTGGTCACATCAGCGAATCTGATGCCCGAGCGAAAAGTTATGCCCAGTTCTTTCACTGAAGTGGTGGGAACTAACCATAGGGGGTGACTATATTGACGATGTTCGTGCACCCAAATCTATGACCTCAGGTGGAGATCTTGAGTCGAGTTGAATATGACTATCGATCGTCGTGATAGGCCGACTCCGTGTGTTGTGCCTGCCAGCGATTCGCGTAATCGAGGGTGGCACTACTGCCAAAAAACCTTGAAATCGGGGAGATCGTCGGCTAGAATCGCAATTTTGAAGCGCGAAACGAAGGTTTTTCGACCCTGAAAATGATGTCTTATCGCCTAAGGAAATAAGGGGGCGACGGGTGCCTCTGAGTGACAATTCCGAATTGGGGTCTTATAAGCGATTTTGATGACCGATCGAAAACTTATGCCCATTTGAGCGAAGGGGTATCTCTATGCGATTGCATCGGCAGCCCACGACCACGCTCCCAGAGAGGCTTTTGGCCGCCGGACCGGAAATGTATGAATTTGACCTTGTGTCGACCGGCTCGAAGTGCCGATTCTTAAATGGGGCCTTGCGGGCGGTTCCTATCATCGAGTGAACAAATATCTGCGTTCTACCCAACGGGTACGACAATCGGTGTACTAATACACATGCTTCACGGAGAATTTCGGCCCCGGAACAGAATTCTGTGAAACCAGTGCCCTGTCGACCGTCTCGGAGTGCCGATTCCAAATTATGGTCACAACAGCAATTCCGATGCCTTGGCGAAAAGTTATTCCCATTTCTTTCGCTGAAGGGGTGGGAATAAACCGTATGGGGTGACTATATCGGCGATGTTCGTGCACCCATATCTACGACCTCGGGTGGAGATCTCGAGCCGAGTTGAACACGTCTTCTCAACGCCGTGATAGACCGACTCCGTGTGTTGTGCCCGCCAGCGATTCACATAATCGAGGGAGGGGCTACTTCCAAAAACCCTAGGAATCGGGGAGATTGTCGGCTAGACTCGCAATTTCGGAGTGCAAAATGAAGGGTTTTTTACTCTGAAATGACGTCTTATCACCTGAGGCAATAAGGGAGAGACAGGTGCCTCTGAGTGCCGATTCCGAATTGGGGTCTTGTAAGCGATTCTGATAACCGAGCGGAATGTTATGCCCATTTGAGCGAAGGGGTGTCCGTATGCGATTGCATCAGCAGCCCGCGACCACACTCCCGGAGAGGAATTTGGCCGCCGGACCGGAAATGTCCGAATGCGACCTTATGCCGACCGGGTTGAAGTGTTGATTCTAAAATGGGGCCTTGCGGGCGGTTCCGATCGCCGGGCGGACAAATATCTGCATCCCACCCAACGGGTACGACAATCGGTGTGCTAATACACACGCTACGCGGCGAATTTCGGTCCTGGAACGGAATTCCGCAAAACCAGTGCCCTATCGTCCGTCTCAGAGTGCCAATTCCGAATTGTGGTCACATCAGCGATTCCGATGCCTGGGCGAAAAGTTATGTCCAGTTCTTTCGCTGAAGGGGTGGGAATAAATCATCGGGGGTGACTATATCGACGATGTTCGTGCACCCATATCTACGACCTCGGCTGGAGATCTCGAGCCGAGCTGAACACAACTTCCAATCGCCGTAATAGGCCGATTCCGTGTGTTGCACCCGCCAGTGATTCGCATAATCGAGGGAGGCGGTACTGCCAAAAAACCTTGGAATCGAGGAGATCGTCGGCTAGAATCGCAATTTCGGAGAACGAAATGAAGGTTTTTCGACCCCGAAATGACGTCTTATCGCCTGGGGCAATAAGGGGGCGACGGGTGCCTCTGAGTGTCGATTCTGAATTGGAGTCTTATAAGCGATTCTGATAACCGAGCGGAAAGTTATGCCCATTTGAGCGAAGGGGTGTCCGTATGCGATCGTATCGGCAGCCCGCGACCACACTCCTGGAGTGGAATTTGGCCGCTGGACCGAAAATGTCCAAATGCGACCTTGTGCCGACCGGCTCGAAGTGTCGATTCTGAAATGGGGGCTTGCGGGCGGTTCTGATCGCCAGGTGAACAAATATCGGCATCCTACCCAACGGGTACGACAATTGGTGTACTAATACACACGCCCACGGCGAATTTCGGCCCCGAAACGGAATTCTGCAAAACCAATGCCCTGTCGACCGTCTCGGAGTGCCGATTCTGAATTGTTGTCACATCAGCGATTCCGATGCCCGGGTGGAAAGTTATGCCCAGTTCATTCGCTGAAAGGGTGGGAATAAACCGCAAGGGGTGACTATATCGGCGATGTTCGTGCACCCATATCTACGACCTTGGGTGGAGATCTCGAGCCGAGTTGAACACGACTTCCGATCGCCGTGATAGGCCGACTCCGTGTGTTGTGCCCGCTAGTGATTCGCGTAATCGAGGGAGGCGCTACTGCCAGAAAACCTTGGAATCGGGGAGATCGTCGGCTAGAATCGCAATTTTGGAGTGCGAAATGAAGGTTTGTCGACCCCAAAATGACGGCTTATCACCTAAGCAATGAGGGGGCGGCAGGCGCCTCTGAGTGCCGATTCCGAATTAGGGTCTTATAAGTGATTCTGATAACCGAGCGGAAAGTTATGCCCGTTTGGGCGAAGGGGTGTCCTAATGCGATCATCTCGGCAGCCCGCGACCACGCTCCCAAAGAGGAATTTGGCCGCCGGACCGAAAATGTCCGAATGCTACCTTGTGCCGACCGGGTCGATGTGCCGATTCTGAAATGGGGCCTTGCGGGAGGTTTCGATCCCTGGTTGAACAAATATCCGCGTCATACCCAATGGGTACGACAATCGGTGTACTAATACACACGCTCCGCGGTGAATTTCTGCCCCAGAACGGAATTCGCGAAACCAGCGCCCTGTCGATCGTCTCGGAGTGCCGATTCCGAATTGTGGTCATATCACCGATTCCGATGCCGGGGCAGAAAGTTATGCCCAGTTCATTCGCTGAAGGGGTGGGAATAAACCGTAGGGGGTGACTATATCGGCGATGTTCATGCACCCATATCTATGACCTCCGGTGGAGATCTCGAGCCGAGTTGAACACGACCGCCGACCGCCGTGATAGGCCGACTCTGTGTGTTGTGTCTGCTAGCGATTCGCGTAATCGAGGGAGGTGCTATTGCCAGAAAACCTTGGAATCGGGGAGATCGTTGGCTAGAATCGCAATTTTGGAGCGCGAAATGAATATTTTTAGACCCCGAAATGACGTCTTATCGCCTGAGGCAATAAGGGGGTGACGGGCGTGTAGTATCCCGGAAAATCCAGTAATTTAAAATTTTTAGATAAATTAAAATTTTATCAATTAAAAAACGTAAACTAGTTAAAAGGTACGCATCATTATTGCATGCATAAAAACTCATATAAAATGTCATAAAAATAATAGTTACGCTTTAAATGGTATTATCTAATGACTCATTATGAAATTTGGGCATAGAAAAATCGTTTGAACTAGGATTAAGAATTTATGCGACTTATTAGCATAATTAAGGAACAAGTCGGAGAACCCATTATTTTATGAGCTAAAATTGATTATAAATTAAAATAAACATGTGGGTAGACTTTAAATAATATGGGTTAATAGTTCATTATGATAATCAGACCAATGGACAATCTTGGCCCATGAATAAATTCTCTAACAAAAGGATATTTAAACCCATTAAGTAAATTAAGTATACGGGTTATACAATTGAGCCATACATAAGTCATTGGGTCAAAAGCAAGAGCCCAAATGAGGAATAAAGATTAGAAATATTGGGATAAATAATATTACATCGAATTAAAATAAGAAATTGAATGAATAAATAGACTTAAATAAGAATAAAAGGTGAATCAATAGAATTAAACTAAAACCCATGAAGTTAAATTAGTAATGGGTTATCCTAAGGGTCCAAGCATGAATTGTTGGGCCCAAATGTGAAGAGCCCATCATGGGATGGGAGCTAATTAAGTGAAATTCGCACCTAAAATAATTAATAATTAGAAAAAAGGGTTAAGATAAACACTAATTAACCCAAAATTATCCAAAGAAGGAGTCCTCATCCCATCCTAACCCTTGACCACGAAATTAGATCTCTCTTCAAGCCAATTAGGTGATAAATGCTAGAAAGGAGGAAGATAAATGAAGAAATTCGGAGTTAATATTTAAATAAATTAAAAAGGGGTAAGATAATGACTAAACTAGCATATAAATGTCTCTACAAGAGTCCTAGACCTACCCTAACCTTTTACCCACGAAATTACCTCTTTCCTCAATCCTATTACATAGATAAAGGCAAGAAAGGGAGGATAAATATAGAAATTCGGAGTTTTAAAGAAAGGACTCTCTAAACACACCAATACACCTCCCAAATCATACCAACCCAACCCTAGATCATTGTTGGAGCTTTGAAGGACGAAGAGAAAGAGGTCTGGACGTGGAGAGCAAGGGAAGGAAGCTAGGAATCAAGGAGGGACTTCGTTCTTCATCCTTTCAAGCCCTAGTATCTTAAAAGCATGAAAGGTAGGCAATCTCTCAAGATAAATTCGCGTAAAAATTACCCTAGGTAGACTTCATGACCCTTTTCAAAAGCCCTCTCGTCTCGTTGTATTTCGCTCGCCTATTTGGGTGAATTAAATGCTTAAAGCCCTACTGTTACCATGAACCCGAATCCTCATGTTTGCTCTATACCCCCATATGTACTTGTTATCATGCCATGAGAAAATTCTCACGAATATTGCATCATATTAGCTTTCAAACGCCCCTAGTCTTGCTCTATTTTGATCTCCCATGAGGGAGAATTAATTCTTTGAATCCCTGTCAGATCCATGCACCCGACGCTTCATGGTTGCTTGTGAACCTCATGTATACTTGACTTATCATGAGAAAATTCTCAAAAATATTGCAGCATATTAGCTTTCGAACGCCCCTAGTTATGATAATTTTCATCGTGTATTCATTGTTAATTAATTCGTTGAACCTTGACTGCACATGTTTAGGTCACTAAAATGTAACCTGATCAAAGCATGCCTAAACCATGTCTATTTTCAAATTAACCATATATGTTGGTTGATCTATGAGTCTACTTTCGTTTAGAACTGATCTCATACTTTTTGGACCTCTATACGATTTATTATCGAATTTTGAATAGCTATGTGTCAGGCAGACCCACCTGGAAAAAGGGAAAATCCCTCTTTTCTGGGCTCGGGCCACTCCCTGAGATCGTGACGGCCCGATCCGCCGCAACCTCAGAGAGGGTCGCGACACTAGGACCCGTCGCGATCTGATCGCGATAGGTCAACTGGTCGCAACCTGCCCCCCGATTTACTCCAGCACCCAGTTCAGCAGAACGCGACCAAACACTGCACCGCGACATGAATGCAACAAGAAACCCTGTCGCGACTTGACCTAATCGCGACTCGACTCCATGTCGTGACCTGAACGCGACCTAACCCTACGTCATGACCTTAAGAGAGCGACCCAAACCTTGATTTGCTAGTATAACCTTGCTAATTGCCCCATTTAATCCTGTTAAACCCAAATCATGCACTGTAAGAACAGTAACGACCTGTTAATGAATGTTGAGTATTATTCACCTATTTTTAATCAAATAAAAGATGTGTGCACGATCAATCTTGCTCTTGTGATTATTTTACACATGCACACACTATACATGAATGATTGCCACGAAACCTTGTTAAATTGCTCAATAATATATCTGGTAATTGAGTTAACTATTTACTTAATATCCTAATTGTTTTAATGGACTTGTCTTCGTTTTAATTACGTGATTCGTACACCGTTACCGATTCCCTCGGCCTTCGAGCACTCGAGGCACGACGGACCAGTTTTCTACACACTTTTCTTGGCTTGTACTACCTCTCCACCGGGAATACTCTCGACTGGACTAGGGAATCTTTGTCAAGGCCTCCGTAAGTCTTCTTGGCTTTGGCGCACGTCCTTTGCCAATGAGCAGGTTGTACCCTAAATCCCGTTACACTCTTAGGGATCAGTATGATCCATGGCCTTAGTTTGTTCACTCTTACTTTGGGATCACACCGGACATCTAGTTTGTGTTTCGGCACGACTAATGGATGGTAGTGATTTCTACCAGACTGCCAGCATACCACTGTGCTGTGCAACTGCTATTATCGCCGTTTAACGTTGTTTTTACGATTATACCCATGTCTCGTCTATTGTCTCTATACTCTCATCTGTTCACATTCTCTCTCTAGACTCTCATCTACTCGTCTGTTACTCTCATCTATTCTTGGTACTCTATTGGCCATCGTGTGATTGTCTAAGATAAAAACATGACTATGCTAGGCAACATTATAAGGGCCCGATCTGGTCCTTGGGAGGAGCACCCGAAAGGCTTTAACTCGCGAGGGTCTAATGGTCAGGTGATGGCATACACCAAACGCATAACACCAAGATTAATCTATGACAATCATACTACTCATGAAATGTTTACGTTACTTGACTTGTGGTTGATAAGATGATCGACCAAACGCATGTTACTCGATTTACTTGCTTATGCACTGCTGTGCAATTTACCTGTTATCTTGATATATGGCCAAAACTTTTGTTGTACTTGTTACCTGTGAAGGTGTTCTTGTCTTGTGATCTTACTGTCACGACTATACCTGATCGTTCTCATACTTGCTCGTTCTTGCTAGTTATCCTGCTTAAAAAAATGTTAAACACTTAAAGCCTGCTTGTTTACATGAGATATTAAGTCCTACTAAGCGTTATCGCTCACCCTGCGCTATTGTTGTATGTGTTTTAGGTAAGTCAGAAGATGGCCCTATGCACACCAATGGGAATGGACTGGAGTGATGAGCGACCAGGAGTCATAGCGATGGAATGCCCTTAGTACCTTAGAGTTAGTTTTAGTTATTTGCTTAATTATCCTTTCCAAATGTAGTGATGTTAATGAGCCCTATGTCTTAGCTCAGAATTAGTGGTTGTAATAGTTTAGATTAATTATCAATAAAATGAAGAGTTTATTGCAATTATCGTTCATTTGTTACAATGAAATTTGTGAATGTATGTGCAATTTATGTTACCATACACATTGTTCATGCCTCCCTGATTTATTCCGCTGCTAAATTGGCGGGGCATGACAGGGTGCCTCTTAGTGTTGATTCTGAATCGGGGTCTTATAAGTGATTCTGATAACCGAGCGGAAAGTTATGCCCGTTTGAGCGAAGGAGTTTCCGTATGCGATCGCTTCAGCAGCCCAGACCACTCTCCCGGAGAGGAATTTCACCGCCGAACCGCACATTCGGAGATTTTCGGTCCGGTGCCCAATTTCCTCTCTCGGAGCGCGGTCGCGGGCTGCCGATGCGATCGCATACGGACTCCCCTTCGCTCAAACGGGCATAAGTTTCCGCTCAGTTATCGAAATCGCTTATAAGACCCAATTCGGAATCAGCACTCAGAGACGCCCGATGCCCCCTTTAACTCAGGTGATAAGACGTCGTTTGGGGTCAAGAAACCTTCGTTTCGCACTCTGAAATTGTGATTCTAGCCGACGATCTCCCCTATTCCAACATTTTTTGGCAGTAGCGACTCCCTCGATTATGCGAACCGCTGGCGGAGCCCACACGCGGAGCCGCCCAGTCACGACGATTGGAAGTCGTGTTCAAGTTGACGTGAGATCTGCCCCCCATTTCATGGATATGGGTGCCCGAACATCGCCGATAAAGTCACCCCCTCTAGTTTATTCCCACCCCATCAGCGAAAGAATTGGGGATAACTTTCCGCATGGGCATCGAAATCGCTTATCTGACCACAATTCAGAATCGGCACTCAGAGACGCCCGACGCCCCCTTATTGCCTCAGGCGATAAGACGTCGTTTCGGGGTCAAGAAACCTTTGTTTCGCACTCTGAAACTGCGATTCTAGCCGTCGATCTCCCCTATTCCAAGGTTTTTTGGCAGTAGCGACTCCCTCGATTACGCGAATCACTGGCGGAGCCCACACACAGAGCCGCCCAGTCACGGCGATCGGAAGTCGTGTTCAACTAGACGCGAGATTTGCCCCCCAGGTCGTGGATATGGGTGCCCGAAAATCGCCGATATAGTCACCCCCTCAGGTTTATTCCCACCCCTTGAGCGAAAGAATTGAAAATAACTTTTCGCTCGGGCATCGGAATCGCTTATGTGACCACAATTTGGAATCGGCACTCCGAGACGGTCAATAGGGCGCTGGTTTCACAGAATTCCATGCCGGAACCAAAATCCCACCCCCCCAGCGTGTGTACTAGTACACCGACTACCGTACCCACCGGTCGGACGCGGATATTTATTCGCCAGGGGGTCGAAACCGCCCGCGAGGCCCCAATTCAGAATCGGCACTTCGACCCGGTCAGTAAAAGGTCACATTCAGAGATTTCCGGTCCGGCGCCCAATTTCTTCTCCGGGAGCACGGTCGCGGGCTGCCGATGCGATCACATACGGACACCCCTTCGCTCAAACGGGCATAACTTTTCGCTCGGTTATCGGAATCGCTTATAAGACCCGAAGTCGAAATCGGCACTCAGAGACGCCTGATGCCCCCTTATTGTCTCAAGCGATAAGACGTCGTTTCGGGGTCAAGAAACCTTCGTTTCGCACTCCGAAACTGCGATTCTAGCTGACGATCTCCCATATTCCAATGTTTTTTGGCAGTAGCGACTCCCTCGATAACGGGAATCGCTGGCGGAGCCCACACGCGGAGCCGCCCAGTCACAGAGATAGGAAGTCGTGTTCAACTCGACTCGAGATCTGCCCCCCAGGTCATGGATATGGGTGCCCGAACATCGCTGATATAGTCACCCCCTCCAATTTATTCCCACACCTTTAGCGAAAGAATTGGGCATAACTTTCCGCAGGCGTCGGAATCTCTTATGTAACCACAATTCGGAATCGGCACTCCTAGATGGTCGACACGGTGCTGGTTTCGCAGAATTCCGTGCCGGGGCCAAAATACCCCCCCCTGGAGCGTGTGTACTAGTACACCGACTACCGTACCCTCCGGTCGAACGCGGATATTTATTCGCCTGGGGGTCGAAACCGCCCGCGAGGCCCCAATTCAGAATCGGCACTTAGACCGGGTCGGTTAAAGGTCACATTCAGATATTTCCGGTCCGGCAGTCAATTTCCTCTCCGGGAGCGCGGTTGCGGGCTGCCGATGGGACCTCATACGGACACCCCTTCGCTCAAACGGGCATAACTTTCCGCTCAGTGATCGAAATCGCTTATAAGACCCCAATTCGGAATCGGCACTCAGAGACGCCTGATTTCTTTATTGCCTCAAGTGATAAGACATCATTTTAGGATCGAAAAACCTTCGTTTCACACTCTGAAATTGTGATTCTAGCCGACGATCTCTCCTATTCAAAGGTTTTTTGGCAATAGCGACTCCCTCGATAACGCGAATCGCTGGTGGAGCCCACACACGGAGCCGCCCAGTCACGGCGATCGGAAGTCATGTTTAACTCGACGCGAGATCTGCCCCCCAGGTCGTGGATATGGGTGCCCAAACATCACCGATATAGTCACCCCATCCGGTTTACTCCAACCCCTTCAGCAAAAGTATTGAGCATAACTTTCCGCACGGGCATCGGAATCGCTTATGTGACCACAATTCAGAATCGACACTCCTAGACGGTCGACAGGGCGCTAGTTTTGCGGAATTCGGTGCTGGGGACAAAATCCCCCCCCCCTCGGAGCGTGTGTACCAGTACACCGACTACTGTACCCTCCGGTCGGACGGGGAAATTTATTCGCCCGGGGTTGAAACCGCCAGCGAGTCCCCAATTCAGAATCGGCACTTCTACTCGGTCGGTAAAATGTCACATTCGGAGATTTCAGGTCCGAAGCCCAATTTCCTCTCGGGAGCGCGGTCGCGGGATGCCGATGCGATAGCATACGGACACCCCTTCGCTCAAACGGGCATAACTTTCCACTCGGTTATCGGAGTCGCACTTAAGACCCAAATTCGGAATCGGCACTCAGAGACGCCCGACGCCCCTTATTGTCTTAGACGATAAGACGTCGTTTCGGGGTCGAAAAACCTTTGTTTCGCACTCCGAACTGTGATTCTAGCCGACGATCTCCCCTATTCCAAGGTTTTCTGGCAGTAGCAACTCCCTCGATTACGCGAATCGTTGGCGGAGCCCACACACAGAGCCGCCCAGTCACGACGATCGGAAGTCGTGTTCAACTCGATGCGAGATGTGCCCCCCAGGTCGTGGATATGGGTGCCCGAACATCGTTGATATAGTAACCCCCTCTAGTTTATTCCTACCCCTTCAGCGAAAGAATTGGGCATAACTTTCCGCACGGGCATCGGAATCGCTTATGTGACCACAATTCGGAATCGGCACTCCTTGACGGTCGACAGGGCACTGGTTTCGCGGAATTCGGTGCCGGGGCCAAAATCCCCCCTGGAGCGTGTGTACCAGTACACCGACTGCCGTACCCTCCGGTCGGACGGGGGTATTTATTCGCCCGGAGGTCGAAACTACCCGCGAGGCCCCAATTCAGAATCGGCACTTCGACCCGGTCGGTAAAATGTCACATTCGGAGATTTCCGGTCCGGCGCCAAATTTCCTCTCCGGGAGCGCAGTCGCGGGATGCCGATGCGATAGCATACGGACACCCCTTCGCTCAAACGGGCATAACTTTCCGCTCGGTTACCGGAATCGCTTATAAGACCCCAATTCGGAATCGGCACTCAGAGACGCCCGACGCCCCTTATTGCCTTAGGCGATAAGACGTCGTTTCGGAGTCGAAAAAACTTTGTTTCGCCCTCCGAAACTGTGATTCTACCGACGATCTACCCTATTCCAAGGTTTTTTGGCAGTAGCGACTCCCTCGATTACGCGAATCGCTGGTGGAGCCCACACGCAGAGCCGCCCAGTCACGACGATCGGAAGTCGTGTTCAACTCGACGTGAGAACTGCCTCCCCAGGCCGTGGATATGGGTGCCCGAACATTGCCGATATAGTCACCCCCTCTAGTTTATTCCTACCCCTTCAGCGAAAGAATTGGGCATAACCTTCCGCACGGGCATCGGAATCGCTTATGTGACCACAATTCGGAATCGGCACTCAGAGACGGTCGACAGGGTGCTGGTTTCACAGAATTCCATTCGGGGCCAAAATTCCCTCCCAGAGCATGTGAACTAGTCCACCGACTGCTGTATCCTCCGGTCGGATGCAGATAATTATTCGCCCGGGGATCGGAAACGCCCGTGAGGCCCCAATTCAAAATCGGCACTCCGACCCGATCGGTAAAAGGTCACATTCGGAAATTTCCGGTCCGGCGCCCAAATTCCTCTCTAGGAGCGCGGTCGCGGGCTGCCGATGCGATCGCATACGAACACCCCTTCGTTCAAACGGACATAACTTTCCGCTTGGTTATCAGAATCGCTTATAAGACCCCAATTCGGAATCGGCTCTCAGAGACCCCCGATTTCCTTATTGCCTCAAGCGATAAGACGTCGTTTTAGGGTCAAAAAACCTTCCTCTCACACTTTGAAACTGCGATTCTAGCCGACGATCTCCCCTATTCAAAGGTTTTTTGGCAGTAGCGACTCCCTCGATTACGCGAATCGCTGGTGGAGCCCACACACGGAGCCGCCCGGTCACGGCGATCGGAAGTCGTGTTCAACTCAACGCGAGATCTTCCCCCTAGGTCGTGCATATGGGTGCCCGAACATCGCCGATATAGTCACCCTCCGGTTTACTCCAACCCCTTTAGCGAAAGTATTGGTCATAACTTTCCGAACGGGCATCGGAATCGCTTATGTGACCACAATTCAGAATCGGCACTCCTAGACGGTCGACAGGGCGTTGGTTTCGCTTGAATTCGGTTCTGAGGCCAAAATCCCCCCCGGAGCGTGTGTACCAGTACACCGACTGCCATACCCTCCGGTCATACGGGGATATTTATTCGCCCGGGGCTCGAAACCGCCCGCGAGGCCCCAATTCTGATTCGGCACTTCTACTCGGTCGGTAAAATGTCACATTCGGAGATTTCCGGTCCGGAGCCCAATTTCCTCTCCGGGAGCGCGGTCGCGGGATGCCGATGCGATAGCATACAGACACCCCTTCGCTCAAACGGGCATAACTTTCCACTCGGTTATCGGAGTCGCTTATAAGACCTCAATTCGGAATCGGCACTCAGAGACGCCCGACGCCCCTTATTGCCTTAGGCGATAAGACGACGTATCGGGGTCAAAAAACCTTTGTTTCACACTAAGAAACTGTGATTCTTGCAGACGATCTCCCTTATTCCAAGGTTTTTTGGCAGTAGCGACTCCCTCGATTACGCGAATCGCTGGCAGAGCCCACACACAGAGCCGCCCAGTCACGACGATCGGAAGTCGTCTTCAACTCAACGTGAGATCTGCCCCCCAGATCGTGGATATGGGTGCCCGAACATCGCCGATATAGTCACCCCCTCTAGTTTATTCCTACCCCTTCAGAGAAAGAATTGGGCATAAGTTTCCGCACGGGCATCGGAATCGCTTATGTGACCACAATTCAGAATCGGCACTCCGAGACGGTCGACAGGGCGCTGGTTTCACAGAATTCCATTCCGGGGCCAAAATCCCCCCTCCCCCAGAGCGTGTGTACTAGTACACCGACTGCCGTATCCTCCGGTCGGACGCAGATATTTATTCACCGGGGGGTCGGAACCGCCCGTGAGGCCCCAATTCAGAATCGGCACTTCGACCCGGTCGGTAAAAGGTCACATTCAGAGATTTCTGGTGCGGTGTCCAAATTCCTCTCCAGGAGCGCGGTCGCGGGATGCCGATGTGATCGCATACGGACACCCCTTCGCTCAAACGGGCATAACTTTTCGCTTGGCTTTCAGAATCGCTTATAAGACCCAAATTCGGAATCGGCACTCAGAGACGCCCGACGCCCCTTATTACATCAAGTGATAAGACGTCGTTTCAAGGTCAAAAAACCTTAATTTCGCACTCCGAAAGTGCGATTCTACCTGACGATCTCCGCTATTCAAAGGTTTTTTGGCAGTAGCGACTCCCTCGATTACCCAAATCGCTGGCGGAGCCCACACACGGAGCCGCCAAATCATGGCGATCGGAAGTCGTGTTCAACTCGACGCGAGATCTACCCCCCAGGTCGTGGATATGGGTGCCCGAACATCGCCGATATAGTCACCCCTTCCGGTTTACTCTCACCCCTTCAGCGAAAGAATTGGGCATAACTTTCCGTACGGACATCGGAATCACTTATGTGACCACAATTCGAAATCGGCACTCCTAAGCGGTCGGCAGAGCGCTGGTTTTGCGGAATTCCGTGTCTGGGCCAAAATCCCCCCCGGAGTGTGTGTACTAGTACACCGACTGCTGTACCCTCCGGTCGGATGCGGATAATTATTCGCCCGGGGTCGAAACTGCTTGTGAGGCCCCATTCAGAATCGGCACTTCGACCCGGTCAGTAAAATGTCACATTCGGAGATTTTCGGTCCGGCGCCCAATTTCCTCTCCGGGAGCGCGGTCGCGGGATGCCGATGTGATCGCATACGGACACCCCTTCGCTCAAACGGGCATAACTTTTCGCTCGGTTATCAGAATCGCTTATAAGACCCCAATTCGGAATCGGCACTCAGAGACGCCCGAAGCCCCCTAATCGCCTCAGGCGATAAGACGTCATTTCGTGGTCAAGAAACCTTCATTTCGCACTCTGAAACTGCGATTCTAGCCGACGATCTCCCATATTCTAAGGTTTTTTAGCACTAGCGACTCCCCCGATTACGCGAATCGCTGGCGAAGCCCATACGCGGAGCTGCCCAGTCACGGCGATCAGAAGTCGTGTTCAACTCGACGCGAGATCTGCCCCCCATTTCGTGGATATGGGTGCCCGAACATCGCCGATATAGTCACCCCCTCTAGTTTATTCCCACCCCTTCAGCGAAAGAATTGAGCATAACATTCCGCACGAGCATCGGAATCGTTTATGCGACCACAATTCGGAATCGGCACTCCAAGACGGTCGACATGGCGCTAGTTTCGTGGAATTCTGTGTCGGGGCCAAAATTCCCCTCCGGAGTGTGTGTACGAGTACACCGACTGTCGTACCCTCCGGTCGGACGCAGATATTTATTCGCCCGGGAGTCGGAACCGCCTGCAAGACACCAATTCAGAATCGGCACTTCGACCCGGTCGGTAAAAGGTCGCGGGCTGCCAATGCGATTGCATACGAACACCCCTTCGTTCAAACGGGCATAAATTTCCGCTCGGTTATCGAAATCGCTTATAAGACCCCAATTCAGAATCGGCACTCAGAGACGCACGTTGCCCCCTTATTGCCTCAAGCGATAAGACGTCGTTTCTGGGTCGAAAAACTTTCGTTTCGCACTCCAAAATTGTGATTCTAGCCGACGATCTCCCCTATTCATAGGTTTTTTGGCAGTAGCGACTCCCTCTATTACGCGAATCACTGGCGGAGCCCACACACGGAGCCATCCAGTCACGACGATCGGAAGTTGTGTTCAACTCGACACGAGATCTGCCCCCCAGGTCGTGGATATGGGTGCCCGAACATCGCCGATATAGTCACCCCCTCCGGTTTACTCCCACCGCTTCAGCGAAAGAATTGGGCATAACCTTCCGCACGGGCATCGAAATCACTTATGTGACCACAATTCAGAATCGGCACTCCTAGACGGTCGACAGGCGCTGGTTTCGAAGAATTTCGTGCTGGGGCCAAAATCCCCCCGGAGCGTGTGTACTAGTACACCGACTGTCGTACCCTCCGGTCGGACGTGGATATTTATTCGCCTGAGGGTTGAAACCGCCTGCAAGGACCCAATTCAGAATCGGCACTTCGACCCGGTCGGTAATAGGTCACATTCGGAGATTTCCGGTCCTGCGCCCAATTTCCTCTCCGGGAGCGCGGTCGCGGGATGCCGATGCGATAGCATAGGGACACCCCTTCGCTCAAACGGGCATAACTTTCCGCTCGATTATCGGAATCCTTTATAAGACCCCAATTCAGAATCGGCACTCAGAGACGCTCGACGCACTCCTATTGCCTCAAGCGATAAGACGTCATTTCAGGGTCAAGAAACCTTCATTTCGCACTTTGAAACTGCGATTCTAGCCGACGATCTCCCCTATTCCAAGGTTTTTGGCAGTAGCGACTCCCTCGATTATGCGAATCGCTGGCGCCCAGTCACAGCGATCGGAAGTCATGTTCAACTCGACGCGAGATCAGCCCCCCATTTCTTGGATATGGGTACCCAAACATCGTCGATATAGTCACCTCCTCCAGTTTATTCCCACCCCTTCAGCGAAAGAATTGGGCATAACTCTCCGCACGGGCATCGGAATAGCTTATGTGACAACAATTCAGAATCGGCACTTCGAGACGGTCGACATGGCGCTGCTTTCGCGGAATTCCACGATGGGGCCAAAATTCCCCCTCGGAGCGTGTGTACGAGTACACCGACTGCCGTACCCTCCGGTCGGACGCGGATATTTATTCGCTCAGGAGTCGGAACCGCCTACGAGACCCCAATTCAGAATCGACACTTCGACCCGGTCGGTAAAAGGTCACATTCGGAGCTTTCCTGTCCGGCGCCCAAATTCCTCTCTGAGAGTGCAGTCGCGGGCTACCGATGCGATCGCATACGAACACCCCTTCGATCAAAGGGCATAACTTTTCGCTCGGTTATCAGAATTGCTTATAAGATCCCAATTCGGAATCGGCACTCAGAGACGCCCGATGCCCCTTATTGCCTCAAGCAATAATACGTTGTTTCAGGGTCGAAAAACCTTCGTTTTGCACTCCGAAACTGCGATTCAAGCCGATGATCTCCCCTATTCAAAGGTTTTTTGGCAGTAGCAACTCCCTCGATTACGCGAATCGCTGGCAGAGCCCACACACGGAGCCGCCCAGTCACGGCAATCGGAAGTCGTGTTCAACTCGACGCGAGATCTGCCCCCCAGTCGTGGATATGGGTGCCCGAACATCGTCAATATAGTCACCCCCTCCGGTTTACTTCCACCCCTTCAGCGAAAGAATTGGGCATAACTTTCCGCACGGGCATTGGAATCGCTTATGTGACCACAATTCGGAATCGGAAATCCTAGACGGTCGAAAGGGTGCTGGTTTCGCGGAATTCTGTGCGGGGCCAAAATCACCCCCGGAGCCTGTGTACTAGTACACCGACTGCCGTACCCTCCGGTCGGACGCGGATATTTATTCACCCGGGGGTTGAAACCGCCCGCGAGGCCCCAATTCAGAATCGGCACTTCAACCCGGTCGGTAAAATGTCACACTCGGAGATTTCGATCCGGTGCCCAATTTCCTCTCCGACAGCGCCGTCGCGGGATGCCGATGCGATAGCATACGGACACCCCTTCGCTCAAATAGGCATAACTTTCCGCTCGGTTATCGGAATCCTTTATAAGACCCAATTCGGAATCGACACTCAGAGACCCCTGATGCCCTCCTATTGCCCCAAGTGAAAAGTCGTCATTTTCGGATCAAGAAACCTTCATTTCGCACTTTGAAACTGCGATTCTAGCCGACGATCTCCCCTATTCCGAGATTCTATTCCGAGATTTTTTGGCAGTAGCGACTCCCTCGATTACGCGAATCGCTGGCGGAGCCCACACGTGGAGCCGCCCAGTCACGGCGATCGGAAGTCGTGTTCGACTCAACGCGAGATCTGCCGCCCAGGTCATGGATATGGGTGCCCGAACATCACCGATATAGTCACCCCCTCCAGTTTATTCCCACCCCTTCAGCGAAAGAATTGGGCATAACTTTCCGCACAGGCATCGGAATCGCTTATGTGACCACAATTCGGAATCGGCACTCCAAGACGATCGACATGGAGATGGTTTCGCGGAATTCCGTGTCGAGGCCAAAATCCCCCCCCCCCCCGGAGCGTGTGTACAAGTACACCGACTGCCGTACCCTCCGGTCGGACGTGGATACTTATTCGCCCGGGAGTCGGAACCGCCTGCGAGACCCCAATTCAGAATCGGCACTTCGAGCCGGTCGGTAAAAGGTCACATTCAGAGATTTCCTGTCCGGCGCCCAAATTTCTCTCCGGGAGCGCAGTTGCGGGCTGCCGATGCGTTCGCATACGAACACCCCTTCGTTCAAACGGGCATAACTTTCCTCGCGGTTATCTGAATCTCTTATAAAACCCCAATTCGGAATCGGCACTCAGAGACGCCCGATGCCCACTTATTGCGTCAAGTGATAAGACGTCGTTTCAGGGTCGAAAAAACTTCGTTTCGAACTCCGAAACCGTGATTCTAACCGACGATCTCCCCTATTCAAAGGTTTTTTGGTAGTAGCGACTCCCTCGATTACGCGAATCACTGGCGGAGCCCACACACGGAGCCGCCCAGTCACGGCGATCGGAAGTTGTGTTCAACTCGACGTGAGATCTGCCCCCCAGGTCGTGGATATGGGTGCCCGAACATCGTCGATATAGTCACCCCCTCCAGTTTACTCCCACCCCTTCAGCGAAAGAATTGGGCATAACTTTCCGCACAGGCATCGGAATCGCTTATGTGACCACAATTCGGAATCGGCACTCCTAGGTGGTCGACAGAGCGCTGGTTTCACAGAATTCCTTGCCGGGGCCAAAATCCCCCCCCCCCCCCCGGAGCGTGTGTACTAGTACACCGACTGCCATACCCTCCGGCCAGTCGCGGATATTTATTCGCCCGGGGGTCCAAACCGCCCGCGAGGCCTCAATTCTGAATCGGCACTTCGACCGGTCGGTAAAATGTTACATTCAGAGATTTCCGGTCCGGTGCCCAATTTCCTCTCCGGGAGCGCGGTCGCGGGATGCCGATGCGCTAGCATACGGACACCCCTTCGCTCAAACAGGCATAACTTTCCGCTCAGTTATCGGAATCGCTTATAAGACCCTAATTCGGAATCGGCACTCAGAGACGCCCGACGCCCTCTTATTGCCTCAGGCGATAAGACTTCATTTCGGGGTCAAGAAACCTTCATTTCGCACTCTGAAACTGTGATTCTAGCCGATGATCTCCCCTATTCCAAGGTTTTTTTGGCAGTAGCAACTCCCTCGATTACGCGAATCGCTGGCGGAGCCCATATGCGGAGCCGCCCAGTCACATCGATCGGAAGTCGTGTTCAACCCTACGCGAGATCTGCCGCCCATTTCGTGGATATGGGTGCCCGAACATCGCCGATATAGTCACCCCCTCCAGTTTATTCCCACCCCTTCATCGAAAGAATTGGGCATAACTTTCCACACGGGCACCGGAATCACTTATGTGACCACAATTCGGAAATGGCACTCCAAGACGGTCGACATGGCGCTGGTTTCATGGAATTCTATGCCGGTGCCAAAATTCCCCCCGGAGCGTGTGTACGAGTACACCGACTGCCGTACCCTCTGGTCGGACGTGGATATTTATTTACCTGGGGGTCTAAACTGCCTGCGAGGCCCAAATTAAGAATCGGCACTCCGACCCGGTCGGTAAAACGTCACATTCAGAGATTTCCGGTCCGGCGTCCAAATTTCCACTGCGGGAGCGCGGTCGCGGGCTGCCGATGCGATCGCATACGGACACCCCTTCGCTCTAACGGACATAACTTTCCGCTCGATTATCGGAATCGCTTTTAACACCCCAATTCGGAATCGACACTCAGAGACGCCCGATGCCCCCTTATTGCCTCTGGCGATAAGACGTCGTTTCGTGGTTGAAAAACCTTCGTTTCACACTCTAAAACTGTGATTCTAGCCGACGATCTCCCCTATTACAAAGTTTTTTGCCAGTAGTGACTCCCTCAATCACGCGAATCGCTGGCTGAGCCCACACGCGGAGCCGCCCAGTCACGGCGATGGGAAGTCATGTTCAACTCCACACGAGATCTGTCCCCCATTTCGTGGATATGGGTGCCCGAACATTGCCGATATAGTCACCCCCTCCGGTTTATTCCCACCACTTCAGCGAAAGAATTGGGCATAACTTTCCGCACAGGCATCGGAATTGCTTATGTGACCACAATTTGGAATCAGCACTCCGAGACGGTCGACAGCGCTGGTTTCGCAGAATTCCATGTCGGGGCCGAATTCCCCCCCCCCCCCCCCCAGAGCATGTGTACTCGTACACCGACTGGTGTACCCTCCGGTCGGACGCAGATATTTATTCACCCGAGGGTCGGAACCACCCGCGATGCCCCAATTCAGAATCGGCACTTCGACCCGGTTAGTAAAAGGTCACATTCGGAGAGTTCCGGTCCTGCGCCCAAATTCCTCTCCGGGAGTGCGGTCGCGGGTTGCCGATGTGAACGCATACGGACACCCATTCGCTCAAACGGACATAACTTTCCGCTCGGTTATCGGAATCACTTATAAGACCCCAATTCGGAATCAACACTCAGAGATGTCCAATGCCCTTTATTGGCTTAGGCAATAAGACGTCGTTTCAGGGTAAAAAAAACCTTCATTTTGCACTCCGAAACTGCGATTCTAGTCGACGATCTCTCCTATTCCAAGGTTTTTTGGCAGTAGCGACTCCCTTGATTACGCGAATCGTAGGCGGAGCCCACATGCGGAGCCACCCCCTCCAGTTTATTCCCACCCCTTCAGCGAAAGAATTGGGCATAACTTTCCGAACGGTCATCGGAATCGCTTATGTGACCACAATTCGGAATCGGCACTCCGAGACGGTCGACATGGTGCTGGTTTCACAGAATTCTGTGCCGGAGCCAAAATCCCCCCCCCCCTGGAGCGTGTGTACGAGTACACCGACTGCCGTACCCTCCGAACGCGGATATTTATTCGCCCGGGAGTCGAAACTGCCTGCGAGACCCCAATTCAGAATCGGCACTTCGACCCGGTCGGTAAAAGGTCACATTCGGAGATTTCATGTCTGGCGCCCAAATTCCTCTCCAGGAGCGCAGTCACAGGCTGCCGATGCAAACGCATACGGACACTCCTTCGTTCAAACGGGCATAACTTTCCGCTCGATTATCAGAATCACTTATAAGAACCCAATTCAGAATTGGCACTCAGAGACGGTCGACGCCCCCTTATTGCTTGAGGTGATAAGTCGACGTTTCGGGGTCGAAAAACCTTCGTTCCGCACTCTAAAACTGCGATTCTAGCCGATGATCTCCCCTATTCCAAGGTTTTTTGGCAGTAGAGACTCCCCTCGATTACGCGAATCACTGGCGGAGCCCACACGCGGAGCCGCACAGTCACGACGATCAGAAGTTGTGTTCAACTCGACGCGAGATCTGGCCCCCATTTCGTGAATATGGGTCCCCGAACATCGCCGATATAGTCACCCCCTCTGGGACCGCGATCGCGGGCTGCCGATGCGATTGCATACGAACACCCCTTCGTTCAAACGGGCATAACTTTCCGCTCGGTTATCGGAATCGCTTATAAGACTCCAATTCGGAATCGGCAGTCAGAGACGCCCGATGCCCTTTTTTGCCTCAAGTAATAAGACGTCGTTTCGGGGTCGAAAAACCTTCGTTTTGCACTCCGAAACTGCGATTCTAGCCGACGATCTTCCCTATTCCAAGGTTTTTTGGCAATAGCGACTCCCTTGATTATGCGAATTGCTGGCGGAGCCCACACGCGGAGCCGCCCACTCACGATGATCGGAAGTCGTGTTCAACTCGACGCAAGATCTGCCCCCCAGGTTGTGGATATGGGTGCCCGAATATCGCTGATATAGTCACCCCCTCCGGTTTATTCCCACCCCTTTAGCGAAAGAATTGGGCATAACTTTCTGCACGGGCATCGGAATCGCTTATGTGACCACAATTCGGAATCGGCACTCCGAGACAGTCGACAGGCACTAGTTTTACAGAATTCCGTGTCGGGACAACCCCCCCCCCAGAGCGTGTGTACTAGTACACCGACTGCTGTACCCTCCGATCGGACGCAGATATTTATTAGCCCGAGGGTCGGAACTGCCCGCGAGGCCCCAATTCAGAATCAACACTTTGACCCGGTCGGTAAAAGGTCACATTCGGAGAGTTCCGGTCCGGCGCCCAAATTCCTCTCTGGGAGTGCGGTCGCGGGCTGCCGATGCGATCGCATACGAACACCCCTTCGCTCAAACAGGCATAACTTTCCGCTCGGTTATCGGAATCGCTTATAAGACCCTAATTCAGAATCGGCACTCAGAGACGCCCGACGCCCCTTATTGGCATAGGCGACAAGACGTCGTTTCAGAATCAAAAAACCTTCGTTTTGCACTTCGAAACTGTGATTCTAGACGATGATCTCCCTATTCCAAAGTTTTTTGGCAGTAGCGACTCGCTCGATTACGCGAATTGCTGGCGGAGCCCACATGCGCATCCGCCCAGTCACGACGATCGAAAGTCATGTTCAACTCAACGCGAGATCTGCCCCCCAAGTCGTGGATATGGGTGCCCGAACATCGCCGATATAGTCACCCCCTCCAGTTTATTCCCCCCCTTCAGCGAAAGAAATTGGCATAACTTTCCGCATGGGCATCGGAATCGCTTATGTGACCACAATTCGGAATCGACACTTCGAACAGTCGACAGGGTGCTGGTTTTGCGGAATTCCATGCCGAGGCCAAAATCCCCCCCCCCCCCCCCGGAGCGTGTGTACTAGTACACCGACTGTCGTACCCTCCGATCAGACGCGGATATTTATTCTCTCGGGGTCAAAACCGCCCACGAGGCCCCAATTCAGAATCGGCACTTCGACCAGGTCGGTAAAAGGTCACATTCGAAGATTTCCGGTCCTGCGCCCAAATTCCTCTCCGGGAGTGCGGTCGCGGGATGCCAATGCGATCGCATACGGACACACATTCGCTAAAACGGGCATAACTTTCCGCTCGGTTATCGGAATCGCTTATAGGACCCTAATTCGGAATCGGCACTCAGAGACGCCCGACGCCCCCTTATTGCTTCAGGCGATAAGACGTCGTTTAGGGGTCGATAAACGTTCATTTCGCACTCCGAAACTGTGATTCTAGCCGATGATCTCCCCTATTCCAAGGTTTTTTGGCAGTAGCGACTCCCTCGATTACGTGAATCGCTGGGGGAGCCCACATGCGGAGCCACCCAGTCACGGTGATCGGAAGTCGTGTTCAACTCGACATGAGATCTGCCCCCCAGGTCGTGGATTTGGGTGCCCGAACATCGCCAATATAGTCACCCCCTCCAGTTTATTCCCACCCCTTCAGCAAAAGAATTGGGTATAACTTTCCGCACGGGCATCAGAATCGCTTATGTGACCACAATTCGGAATCGACACTCCGAACGGTTGACATGGTGCTGGTTTTGCGGAATTCCGTGCTGAGGCCAAAATCCCCCCCCCCCCAGAGCGTGTGTACTAGTACACCGACTGTAGTACCCTCCGATCGGACGCGAATATTTATTCGCTCGGGGGTCAAAACCGCAAGCGAGGCCCCGATTCGGAATCGCAATTCGACCCGATCGGTAAAAGGTCACATTCGGAGATTTCCGGTCCGGCGCCCAAATTCCTCTCCAGGAGCGCGGTCGCAGGTTGCCGATGCGATCACATACGGACACCCCTTCGTTCAAACGGGCATAACTTTCTGCTCGGTTATCAGAATCGCTTATAAGACCCTAATTCGGAATCGGCACTCAGAGACGCCCGACGCCCCCTTATTGCCTCAGGCGATAAGACGTCGTTTCGGGGTCGAAAGACCTTCGTTTCGCACTCTAAAACTGCGATTCTAGCCGATGATCTCCCCTATTCCAAGGTTTTTTGGCAGTAGCGACTCCCTCGATTACGCGAATCACTGGCGCAGCCAACATGCGGAGCCGCGCAGTCACGGCGATCGGAAGTCGTGTTCAACTCGATGCGAGATCTGCCCCCCAGGTCATGGATATGGGTGCCCGAACATCGCCGATATAGTCACCCCCTCCAGTTTATTCCCACCCCTTCAGCGAAAGAATTGGGACATAACTTTCCACACGGGTATCGGAAACGCTTATGTGACCACAATTCAGAATCGGCATGCCGTGACGGTCGACAGGGCGCTAGTTTCACGAAATTCTATGCCAGGACCAACATTCCCCTCGGAGCGTGTGTACTAGTACACCGACTGCCGTACCCTCCGGTCGGACGCAGATATTTATTCGCCCGGGGGTCAGAACCGCCCGCGAGGCCCAATTAAGAATCGGCACTTCGACCCGGTCAGTAAAAGGTCACATTCGGAGAGTTCCGGTCCGGCGCCAAAATTCGTCTCCGGGAGCACAGTTGCGGGCTGCCGATGTGATCGCATACGGACACCCCTTCGCTCAAATGGCATAACTTTCCGCTCGGTTATCGGAATCGCTTATAAGATCCCAATTTGGAATCGGCACTCAGAGACGCCCGATGCCCACATATTGACTCAGGCGATAAGACATCGTTTCGGGGTCAAGAAACCTTCGTATCGCACTCCGAAAGTGCGATTCTATCCGACGATATCCCCTATTCCAAGGTTTTTTGGCATTAGCGACTCCCTCGATTACGCGAATCATTGGCGGAGCCCACACGCGGAGCCGTCCAGTCACGACGATCGGAAGTCGTGTTCAACTCAACACGAGATCTGCCCCTTGGTCGTGGATATGGGTGCCCGAACATCGCCGATATAGTCACCCCTCCGGTTTGTTCCCACCCCTTTAGTGTAAGAATTGGGTATAACTTTCCGCACGGTCATCGGAATTGCTTATGTGACCACAATTCGGAATTGGCACTCCGAGACGTTCGACAGGGCACTGGTTTTGCGAATTCTGTGTCGGGGACAAAATTCCACCCCGGAGCGTGTGTACTAGTACACCGACTGTCATACCCTCCGGTCGGATGCTGATATTTATTCGCTCGGGGGTCGAAACTGCCCGCGAGGACCCAATTCAGAATCGGCACTTCGACCCAGTCGGTAAAAGATCACATTCGGAGATTTCCGGTCCGGCGCCGATGCGATCGCATACGGACACTCCTTCGTTCAAATGGGCATAACTTTCTGCTCGGTTATCAGAATCGCTTATAAGACCCCAATTCGGAATCGGCACTCAGAGACGCCCAATGACCCCTGACTGCTTCAGGCGATAAGATGTCATTTTGGGGTCAAAAAACCTTCATTTCTCACTCCGAAACTGTGATTCTGGCCGACGATCTACCCTATTCCAAGGATTTTTGGTAGTAGCGACTCCCTCAATTACGCGAATCGCTGGCGAAGCCCACACGCGGAGCCGCCCAGTCTCGGCGATCGGAATTCGTGTTCAACTCAACGTGAGATCTGCCCTCAGGTCGTGGATATGGGTGCCCGAACATCGCCGATATAGTCACCCCTCAAGTTTATTCCTACCCCTTCTGCGAAAGAATTGGGCATAACTTTCCACACGGGCATCGGAATCGCTTAGGTGACCACAATTCGGAATCGACACTTCGAGACGGTCGACAGGGCACTGGTTTTGTGGAATTCCGTGTCGAGCCCAAAATTTCCCCCCGTAGCGTGTGTACTAGTACACTGACTGTCGTACCCTCCGATCGGACGTGGATATTTATTCTCTCGGGGGACGAAACGCCGCGAGGCCCCAATTCAGAATCGGCACTTCGACCCGGTCGGTAAAAGGTCACATTCGGAGATTTCCGGTCTGGCGCCCAATTTCCTCTCCGGGAGCGCAGTCGCGGGCTGCCGATGCGATCGCATACAGACACCCCTTCGCTCAAACGGCATAACTTTCCGCTCGGTTATGGGAATCGCTTATAAGACCTCAATTCGGAATCGGCATTCAAAGATCCCAACGCCCCATATTGCTTCAGGTGATAAGACGTTATTTGGGGTCGAGAAACCTTCGTTTCGCACTCCAAAACTACGATTCTAGCCGACAATCTCCCTAATTCCAAAGTTTTTTGGCAGTAGCGACTCCCTCGATTACGCGAATCGCTGGCGGAGCCCACACACGGAGCCGCCCAGTCACAACGATCGGAAGTCGTGTTCAACTCGATGCGAGATCCGCCCCCGAGGTCGTGGATATGGGCGCCCGAACATCGCCGAAATAGTCACCCCCTTCGGTTTATTCCCACCCCTTCAGTGAAAGAATTGGGCATAGCTTTCCGCACGGGCATCGGAATCACTTATGTGACCATATTTCGGAATCGGCACTCCGAGACGGTCGACAGGGTGCTCGTTTCGCAGAATTCTATTCCAGCGCCAAAATCCACCCCATAGCGTATGTACTACTACATCGACTGTCGTACCCTCCGATCAGACGCAGATATTTATTCGCCCGGGGGTCGGAACCGCCCGCGAGGCCCCAATTCAGAATCGGCACTTCGACCCGGTCGGTTAAAAGGTCACATTCGGAGATTTCCGGTCTGGGGCCCAAATTTCTCTCCGGGAGCGCGGTCGCGGACTGCCGATGCGATCGCATACGGACAACCTTTCGCTCAAACGGGCATAACTTTCCGCTCGATTATCGGAATCGCTTGTAAGACTCCAATTCGGAATCGGCACTCAGAGACGCCCGACGCCCCCTTATTGCCTCAAGTGATAAGACATCGTTTCGGGGTCGAGATACCTTCATTTCGCACTCTGAAACTGTGATTCTAGTCGACGTTCTCCACTATTCCATGGTTTTTTGGCAGTAGCGACTCCCTCGATTACGCGAACAGCTGGCGGAGCCCACATGCGGAGCCGCCCAGTCACGGCGATCGGAGGTCGTGTTCAACTCGACATGAGATCTGCCCCCCAGGTCATGGATATGGGTGCCCGAACATCGCCGATATAGTCACCCCTCCTCGGTTTATTCCCACCCCTTCAGCGAAAGATATGGGCATAACTTTCCGCACGGGCATCGAAATCGCGTATGTAACACAATCGGAATCGACACTCCGACGGTCGACAGGGGTTGGTTATAGAATTCCGTGCCAGAGCCAAAATTCTCCCCTGGAGCGGTGTACTAGTACACTGATTGTCGTACCCTCTGGTCGGATGCGGATATTTATTCGCTCGGGGGTCGAAACCGCCCGCGAGGTCCCAATTCAGAATCGGCACTTCAACCCGGTCGGTAAAAGGTCACATTCGGATATTTCCAGTCCGGCGCCCAATTTCCTCTCCGGGAGCGCGGTTGCTGGCTGCCGATGCGATCGCATACGGACACCCCATCGCTCAAATGGGTATAACTTTCCGCTCGGTTATCGGAATCATTTATAAGACCCCAATTCGGAATCGGCACTCAGAGACGCCCGATGCCACCTTATTGCTCAGGCGATAAGATGTCATTTTGGGGTCAAGAAACCTTCGTTTCGTACTCCGAAACTGCGATTCTAGACGACAATCTCCTCTATTCCAAGGTTTTTTGGCAGTAGCGACTCCCTTGAGTACGCGAATCACTGGAGGAGCCCACACGCGGAGCTACCCAGTCACGACGATCAGAAGTCGTGTTCAACTCGATGTGAGATCTGCCCCCCAAGTCATGGATATGGGTGCCCGAACATCGCCGATATAGTCACCCCCTTCGGTTTATTCGCACCCCTTAAGCGAAAGAATTGGGCATAACTTTCCGCACGGGCATCGGAATCGCTTATGTGACCACAATTAGGAATCGACACTCCGAGACAGTCGACAGGGCGCTGGTTTCGCGGAATTCCGTTTCGGGGCCAAAATTCCACCCCATAGCGTGTGTACTAGTACACCGACTTCCGTACCCTCCAGTCGGACGTGGATATTTATTCGCCCGGGGGTCGGAACTGCCCGCGAGGCCCCAATTCAGAATCGGCACTTCGACCCGGTCGGTAATGTTGAGCAACTTCTTCTAAGTCTTCAAACAAATAAGTATTTTGATAAGACAAATCTTTAAATGAATATTTTGTGTCTACGATGATAAATTTCCAAATATGTATCTTCTAAAAATATAGATATACTACAAAATTTCTAGACAGCTTCAATATCCTGAAAGACCAAATTTTTCTAAGTATACAACTTTATACTGTATTCGACTCATGACTTCGACTCATACAGTCGAATGTCCTTATACTGTATTTGACTCATGACTTCGACTCATACAGCCAAATGTCTTTATACTGTATTCGACTCATACAGTCGAATGTCTTTATACTGTATTCGACTCATGACTTCGACTCATACAGTCAAATGTCTTTATACTGTATTCGACTCATAACTTCGACTCATACAATCGAATATCTTCTATACTGTATTCGACTCATAACTTTACACCTCATTCAATTGTCGATTTCCTTCTTGAGTCGAATTACACTATTCTTCCTGAATCGAATCATACTTACTTCTTGAGTCGAATCCTGTTCTACTAAATTCGACTACACTGTCAGCTGTACTCGTACCTCTGTCAGTTCTAATTGTCATTCCTTGTTGTAATTTTTTTTTAAGCATAAAATCTATGACATATTCATGTTACTTATCATATGTATTTAAGATCGTACAAGATTATTATTTTAAATATTTTCTGACAGAAAATTCAGTACATTCACATATTTACATTCTGTAAAAATGTTTCTCTAAAATATACTTCTAGTTCTTACAGTCTTGATGTCCTTTGCCTCAATCTTCCTTCTAAAAAGACTCAAAGCATTTATGTAAAAATCAGGCGCATGGTATCTGACCATCTCACTACTACTGACAGACCCATACCTCAACTTTTGTCTGTCTGCCTTATTTCGAAAGGACTAAGAATACTAGGTTCATACTATTTGTTGTACTCCACTGTCACCTACCACAAAGGTATGGATATGCTTTTGTCTTGTCTTGTCCTTGCAAACATGCATTTATTAGAGCGCATGTTTTAAGCGGGTTGCTCGACTCAAGTCTCAAAGAGCTTATCTTCTAGCTGTGACAACGGCTCCTGCCTTTAAAGACTTTGGGAATAGGCAAAAGTTCAAGACCCTTGGATATAAGTTCCAAGATCCAAAGGATCCCCAAAACTCTCCTCAAAACGGATAGTATGCAACAACCATCTTACTCCAACGGCTATCTTCCTCAACGGCTAGTTTTTGAAGATTATAAAGAGATGGAGAAAGCTCATGAAGAACAACAATTTCGTGTGTGCAAAAATTCTTTCAAGCTAATTCTCTGAAAGCTCATCTTGCATCCTTCAAGCTCTCAAAGCCTTCTTGTTCAGCTTCTGTGTGAGAGCACATCTTCAGGAATTTCTGTTCTGAAGATCTGTCCGTTGGGTGGCAATTGTAATAGCTCCTTCTTTTGAAGTCCACCCAAGTAGCTTCAGCTAGGATTTGATGCATTTCTCTTCATTCAATCTGCTGGAAAGTGTGTGTTCTGTGCTCATCCTGAGGCAAACACACAAGTTTCTTTCTCCTTTAATTGTGTTTCTGCAGAAGTTTTCTGCTTTACCCTCTTGTGAAGGGAAGGCCTTGGTACAAGGCAGTCTTGTATACCCCTGTTTAGGGAAGACATTGCTGTGGAGCAAGTGGGTGTTGTAATTTCCTCTCAAGGGTGAGAGAAGGCCAAATTTGATTGGCAGTTTAGTGAAAAACTCAAGTGGTTGGCTTGAGGACTAGATGTAGGACTTCCATGTGGGAAGGGCCGAACCAGGATAAATCTCTTGTGCAATTTTCTGTGTGATTGTTTCCGCCAAGTTCTCACTTAAATCACACACATCACACCAAGCACTAACATATCTACTTAGTGTTGTGATTTTCAGAAGAATTTTTGAAAAGCAAGAAAAGTCCTATTCACCCCCCCTCTAGGACTGTGTATTTGCCATTTTGATCCAACATGTAAAAGGTCACATTCGGATATTTCTGGTCTGGCGCCCAATTTCCTCTCCGGGAGCGTGGTCGCGGGCTGCCGATGCGATCGCATACGGACACCCCTTCGCTCAAACGGGCAAAACTTTCCGCTCAGTTATCGGAATCGCTTATAAGACCCCAATTCGGAATCGGCACTCAGAGACGCCCGATGCCCCCTTATGCCTCAGGCGATAAGATGTCGTTTCGGAGTCAAGAAACCTTCGTTTCGCACTCCGAAACTGGGATTCTAGCCGACGATCTCCCCCATTCCAAGGTTTTTTGGCAGTAGCGACTCCCTTGAGTACGCGAATCACTGGAGGAGCCCATACGCGGAGCTGTCCAGTCACGACGATCAGAAGTCGTGTTCAACTCAACGCGAGATATGCCCCCCAGTCATGGATATGGGTGCCCGAACATCGCCATATAGTCACCCCTTCGGTTTATTCCTACCCCTTCAGCGAAAGAATTGGGCATAACTTTCCGCACGGGCATCGGAATCGCTTATGTGACCATAATTCAGAATCGACACTCCGAGACGGTCGACAGGGCACTGGTTTAGCGGAATTCTGTTCCGAGGCCAAAATTCCACCCCATAGCGTGTGTACTAGTACACCTACTGCCGTACCCTCCGATCGGACGCGGATATTTATTCGCCCGGGGGTCGGAACCGCCCGCGAGGCCCCAATTCGGAATCGGCACTTCGACCCGGTCAGTAAAAGGTCACATTCGGAGATTTCCTATCCGGCGCCCGAATTCCTCTCCGGGAGCGCGGTCGCGGGCTGTCGATGCGATCGCATACGGACACCCCTTCGTACAAACGGGTATAACTTTCCGCTCGGTTATCAGAATCACTTATAAGACCCCAATTCGGAATCGGCACTCAGAAACGCCCGACGCCCCCTTATTGCCTCAGGCGATAAGATGTTGTTTTGGGATCGAAAAACCTTCGTTTCACATTCCGAGACTGCAATTCTACCCGATGATCTCCCTATTCCAAGGTTTTTTGGCAGTAGCAACTCCCTCGATTACGCGAATCGCTGGCGGGCCCACATGCGGAGCCGCCTAGTCACGGTGATCGAAAGTCATGTTCAACTCGACGTGAGATCTGCCCCCCAGGTCATGGATAAGGGTGCCCAAACAATGCCGATATAGTCACCCCCTCCGGTTTATTCCCACCCCTTCAGCGAAAGAATTGGGCATAACTTTCCGCACGGGCATCGGAATCGCTTATGTGTACACAATTCAGAATCGGCACTCCGAGACGGTCGACAGGGCGCTGGTTTCGCAGAATTCCGTGTCGGGGCCAAAATTCCCCCCGGAGCGTGTGTACTAGTACACCGACCGTCGTACCCTCCGGTCGGACGCGGATATTTATTCGTCCGGGGGTCGAAACCGCCCGCGAGGCCCCAATTCAGAATCGGCACTTCGACCCGGTCGGTAAAAGGTCACATTCAGATTTTTCCGGTCCGGCACCCAATTTCCTCTCCGGGAGCGCGGTCGCAGGCTGCCAATGCGATCTCCTACAGACACCCCTTCGCTCAAACGGGCATAACTTTCCGCTCGGTTAACGGAATCGCTTATAAGACCCCAATTCGGAATCGGCACTCAGAGACGCCTGACGCCCCCTTATTGCCTTAGGCAATAAGACGTCGTTTCGGGGTTGAGAAACCTTCGTTTCGCACTCTGAAACTGCGATTCTAGCCGATGATCTCCCCTATTCCAAGGTTTTTTGGAAGTAGCGACTCCTCGAGTACACGAATCGCTGGAGGAGCCCACACGCGGAGCTGGCCAGTCACGACGATCGGAAAGTCGTGTTCAACTCAACGCGAGATCTGCCCCCTCAAGTCATGGATATGGGTGCCCGAACATCGCCGATATAGTCACCCCTTCGGTTTATTCCCACCCCTTCAGCAAAAGAATTAGGCATAACTTCCGCACGGGCATCGGAATCGCTTATGTGACCACAATTCGGAATCGGCACTCCGAGACGGTCGACAAGGCGCTGGTTCGCAGAATTCCGTTCTGGGGCCAAAATTCCACCCGATAGCGTGTGTACTAGTACACCGATTGCCGTACCCTCCGGTCAGACGCGGATATTTATTCGCCCGAAGGTCAGAACCGCTCCGCGAGGCCCCAATTCAGAATCGGCACTTCGACTCGGTCGGTAAAAGGTCACATTCGGAGATTGCCTATCCTGCGCCTGAATTCCTCTCCGGGAGCGCGGTCGCGGGCTGTTGATGCGATCGCAGACGGACACCGCTTCGTTCAAACGGGCATAACTTTCCGCTCGGTTATCGGAATCGCTTATAAGACCCCAATTTGGAATCGGTACTCAGAAACGCCAGATGCCCCCTTATTGCCTTAGGAGATAAGACATCGTTTCTGGGTAAAAAAAACTTCTTTTTCGCACTCCGAAACTGCAATTCTAGCCGACGATCTCCCCTATTCCAAAGTTTTTTGGCAGTAGCGACTCCCTCGATTACGCTAATCGCTAGCGGAGCCTACATACGGAGCCGCCTAGTCACGGCGATCGGAAGTCGTGTTCAAGGCGACATGAGATCTGCCCCAAGGTCGTGGATATGGGTGCCCGAACATCGCCGATATAGTCACCCCCTCCAGTTTATTCCCACCCTTCAGCGAAAGAATTGGGTATAACTTTCCGCACGCGCATCGTAATTGCTTATGTGACCACAATTCGGAATAGACACTCCGAGATGGTCGACAGGGCGCTGGTTTTCGCGAATACTGTGCCGGGGCCAAATCCCCCCCCCCCACCCACACACACACCCCGGAGCTTGTGTACTAGAACATCGACTGTCGTACCCTCCGGTCAGACGCGGATATTTATTCGCTCGGGGGTCGGAACTACCTGTGAGGCCCCAATTCAGAATCGGCACTTCGACCCGGTCGGTAAAATGTCACATTCGGAGATTTCCGGTCCGGCTCCCAAATTCCTCTCCGGGAGCGCGGTCGCGGGCTACCGATGCGATCGCATACGGACACCCCTTAGCTTAAATGAGCATAACTTTCTGCTCGGTTATCGGAATCACTTATAAGACCCCAATTTGGAATCGACACTCAGAGACGCCCGATGACCCTTATGGCCTCAGGCGATAAGATGTCGTTTCGGGGTCGAAAAACCTTCATTTCACACTTTGAAACTGTGATTCTAGCTGACGATCTCCCCTATTCCAAGGTTTTTTGGCAGTAGCGACTCCCTCGATTACGTGAATTGCTGGTGGAGCCCTCACACGCAGCCGCCCAGTCACGACGATCGGAAGTTGTGTTCAACTCGACGCGAGATCTGCCCCCAAGTCGTGGATATGGGTGTCCGAAACATTGCCGATATAGTCACCCCTCCAATTATTCTCACTCCTTCAGCGAAAGAATTGGGCATAACTTTCCGCACGGGCATCGGAATCGCTTATGTGACCACAATTCGGAATCGGCACTTTGAGACGGTCGACAGGGAGCTGGTTTTGCGGAATTCCGTGTCAAGGCCAAAATTCCCCACCAGAGCGTGTACTAGTACAACGACTGCCGTACCCTCCGGTCAGACGCAGATATTTATTCGGCCGGGGGTCGGAACCGCCCGCGAGGCCCCAATTCTGAATCGGCACTTCGACCCGGTCGGTAAAAGGTCACATTCGGAGAGCTCCGGTTCGGCCCCCAAATTCCTCTTCAGGAGCGCGGCAGCGGGCTGCCGATGCGATCGCATACGGACACCCCTTCGCTCAAATGGGCATAACTTTCCGCTCGGTTATCGAAATCGCTTATAAGACCCCAATTCGGAATCGGCACGCAAAGATGCCCGATGCCCCGTTATTGCCTCAGGAGATAAGACGTCATGTCGGGGTCGAAAAACCTTCGTTTTGCACTCTGAAACTGTGATTCTAACCGACGATCTCCCCTATTCCAAGGTTTTTTGGCAGTAGCGACTCCCTCGATTACGCGAATCGTTGGCGGAGCCCACATGCGGAGCCGCCCAGTCACGGCGATCGAAAGTTGTGTTCAACTCGACTTTAGATCTTCCCCCCAGGTAATGGATATGGGTGCCCTAACATCGCCGATATAGTCACCCCCACCTGTTTATTCCCACCCCTTCAGTGAAAGAATTGGGCATAACTTTCCGCACGGGCATCGGAATCGCTTATGTGACCACAATTCGGGATCGGCACTCCGATACAGTCAACAAGGCGCTGGTTTCGCGAATTCTGTGCCAGGGCCAAAATTCCCCCAGGAGTATGTGTACTAGTACACTAACTGTCGTACCCTCCGGTCGGACGTAAATATTTATTCGTCTGAGTGTCGGAACCGCCGCGAGGCCCCAATTCAGAATCGGCACTTCGACCTGGTCGGTAAAAGGTCACATTCGGAGATTTTCGGTCCGGCGCCCAAATTCCTCTCCGAGAGCGCGGTCGCAGGCTACCGATGCGATCGCAAATGGACACCCCTTCGTTCAAACGGGAATAACTTTCCGCTCGGTTATCAGAATCACTTATAAGACCCCAATTCGGAATCGGCACTCAGAAATGCCCGATGCCCCTTGCCTTAGGAGGTAAGACGTCATTTCAGGGTCGAAAAACCTTCGTTTCGCACTCTGCAACTGCGATTCTAGCCGACGATCTCCCCTATTCCAAAGTTTTTATGCAGTAGCGACTCCCTCGATTACGCGAATCGCTGGCGAAGTCCACATGCAGAGCCGCCAATCACAGCGATCGGAAGTCGTGTTCAACTCAATGTGAGATCTGCACCCCAGGTCGTGGATATGAGTGCCCGAACATCGCCGATATAGCCACCCCCTCCGGTCTATTCCCACCCCTTCAGCGAAAGAATTGGGCATAACTTTCCGTACGGGCATCGGAATCGCTTATGTGACCACAATTCGGAATCGGCACTCCGAGACGGTTGACAGGGCGCTGGTTTCACGGAATTCCATGCTGGGGCCAAAACACCCCCCCGGAGCGTGTGTACTAGTACACCGACTGTCGTACCCTCTGGTCGGACGTGGATATTTATTCGCTCGGGGGTCGAAACCGCCGCGAGGCCCCAATTTAGAATCGACACTTCGACTCGGTCGGTAAAAGGTCACATTTGGAGATTTCAGGTCCGACGCCCAATTTCCTCTCCGGGAGCGCGGTCGCGGGCTGCCGATGCGATCGCATATGGACACCCCTTCGCTCAAATGGGCAGAACTTTCTGCTTGGTCGTCGGAATCGCTTATAAGACCCCAATTCGGAATTGGCACTCATAGATGCCCAACGCCCCTTATCGCCTCAGGCGATAAGACGTCGTTTCGGGGTCGAGAAAACCTTGTTTCGCACTCCGAAACTACGATTCTAGCAGATGATCTCCCCTATTCCAAAGTTTTTTGGTAGTAGCGACTCCCTCGATTACGTGAATCGCTGGCAGAGCTCACACGGAGCCGCCCAGTCATGACGATCGGAAGTCGTGTTCAACTCGACGCGAGATCTGCCCCCAAGGTCATGGATATGGGTGCCCGAACATCGCCGATATAGTCCCCCCTTCGATTTATTCCCACCCCTTCAGCGAAAGAATTGGGCATAACTTTCCGCACGGGCATCGGAATCGCTTATGTGACAAATTCGGAATCGGCACTCCGAGACGGTCGACAGGGCGTTGGTTTCACGGAATTCTATTCCGGGGCAAAAATTCCACCCCATAGCGTGCGTACTAGTACACCGACTGTCGTACCCTCCGGTCGGACGCGGATATTTATTCGCCAGGAGGTCGGAACCCGCCCGCGAGGCCCCAATTCAGAATCGGCACTTCGACCCGGTCGATAAAAGGTCCATCGGAGATTTCCGGTCCGGCGCCCAAATTCCACTACGGACCGCGATCGCGGGCTGCGATGCGATTGCATACGGACACCCTTCGTTCAAACGGGCATAACTTTTTGCTCGGTTATCGGAATCGCTTATAAGACCTCAATTCTGAATCGGCAGTCAAAGATGCCCGACGCCCTTTTTTGCCTCAAGTGATAAGACGTCGTTTCGGGGTCGAAAAAACCTTCGTTTCGCACTCCGAAACTGCGATTCTAGCCGACGATCTGCCCTATTCCAAGGTTTTTTGGCAAATAGCGACTCCCTTGATTATGCAAATGCTGGCGGAGCCCACACGCGGAGCCGCCCACTCACGACGATCGGAAGTCGTGTTCAACTCGACGCAAGATCTGCCCCCTGGTTGGGGATATGGGTGCCCGAACATCGCCGATATAGTCACCCCCTCCGGGTTATTCCACCCCTTCAGTGAAAGAATTAGGCATAACTTCCGCACGGGTATCGGAATCGCTTATGTGACAACAATTCGGAATCGGCACTCCGAGACGGTCAATAGGACGCTGGTTTCGCAGAATCAGTGTCAGGGCCAAAAATTCCCCCCCTGGAGCGTTTGTACTAGTACATCGACTCCCGTACCCTCCGGTCGGAGCGGATATTTATTCTACTGGGGGTCGAAACCGCCCGCGATGCCCCAATTCAGAATCGGCACTTCGAACCGGTGGGTAAAAGGTCACATTCGGAGATTTCTGGACGGCGACAAATTCCACTCGGGAGCGCGGTCGCGGGCTGCCGATGCGATCGCATACGAACACCCCTTTGTTCAAACGGGCATAACTTTCCGCTCGGTTATTAGAATCACCTATAAGACCTCAATTCGGAATCGGCAGACAGAGACGCCCGACGCCCCCTCATTGCCTTAGGCGATAAGACGTCATCCGGAGTCAAAAAACCTTGTTTCGCACTACGAAACTACGATTCTAGTCAACGATCTCCCCGATTCCAAGGTTTTTTGGCAGTAGTGACTCTCTCGATTACGCGAATCGCTGGCGGAACCCACCCGCGGAGCCGCCCAGTCACGGCGATCGGAAAGTTGTGTTCAATTCGGCGCGAGATCTGCCCCCCAGGTCGTGGATATGGGCGCCCGAACATCACCGATATAGTAACCCCCACCGGTTATTCCCACCCCTTCAGCGAAGAATTGGGCATAACTTTCGCATGGGCATCGAAATCGCTTATGTGACCACAATTCGGAATCGAAACTCTAAGACTGTCGACAGGGCGCTGGTATCGCGGAATTCCCTACCAGGGCAAAATTCCCCACGGAGCGTGTGTACTAGCACCCCGCTGCCGTACCCTCCGGTTGGACGCGGATATTTATTCGCCCGGGGGTCGAAACGCCGCGAGGCCCCAATTCAGATTCGACACTTCGACCCGGTGGTAAAAGGTCATATTCGGAGATTTCGGTCCGACGCCCAAATTCCACTAGGGGGCGCGGTCGCGAGCTGCCGATGCGATCCCAAACGGACACCCCTTCGTTCAAACGGGCATAACTTTCCGCTCGGTTATCGGAATTGCTATAAGACCGCAATTCGGAATCGGCACTCAGAGACGCCCAATCCACCTTATTACATTAGCAATAAGAGTCCTTTCGGGGTCGAAAAACCTTCGTTTCCCACGCTGAAACTGCAATTCTAGCCGACGATCTCCCCTCTTCCAAGGTTTTTTGGCTGTAGCGACTCCCTCGAATACGCGAATCGTTGGCGGAGCCCACACGCAGAGAGAACAGTGACGGCGATCGGAAAGTCGTGTTCAACTCGACGCAAGATCTGCCCCCAGGTCGTGGATATGGTTGCTTGAACATCGCCGATATAGTCACCCCATCGGTTTATCCCACCCCTTCAGCGAAAGAATTGGGCATAACTTTCCGCACGGGCATCGGAATCGCTTATGTGACAAATTCGGAATCGGCACTCCGAGACGGTCGACAGGGCGTTGGTTTCACGGAATTCTATTCCGGGGCAAAAATTCCACCCCATAGCGTGCGTACTAGTACACCGACTGTCGTACCCTCCGGTCGGACGCGGATATTTATTCGCCAGGAGGTCGGAACCGCCCGCGAGGCCCCAATTCAGAATCGGCACTTCGACCCGGTCGATAAAAGGTCACATCGGAGATTTCCGGTCCGGCGCCCAAATTCCACTACGGGACCGCGATCGCGGGCTGCCGATGCGATTGCATACGGACACCCCTTCGTTCAAACGGGCATAACTTTTTGCTCGGTTATCGGAATCGCTTATAAGACCCCAATTCGGAATCGGTAGTCAAAGATGCCCGACGCCCTTTTTTGCCTCAAGTGATAAGACGTCGTTTCGGGGTCGAAAAACCTTCGTTTCGCACTCCGAAACTGCGATTCTAGCCGACGATCTGCCCTATTCCAAGGTTTTTTGGCAATAGCGACTCCCTTGATTATGCAAATTGCTGGCGGAGCCCACACGCGGAGCCGCCCACTCACGACGATCGGAAGTCGTGTTCAACTCGACGCAAGATCTGCCCCCCAGGTTGGGGATATGGGTGCCCGAACATCGCCGATATAGTCACCCCTCCGGTTTATTCCCACCCCTTCAGTGAAAGAATTAGGCATAACTTTCCGCACGGGTATCGGAATCGCTTATGTGACAACAATTCGGAATCGGCACTCCGAGACGGTCAATAGGACGCTGGTTTCGCATAATTCAGTGTCAGGGCCAAAATTCCCCCCGTGGAGCGTTTGTACTAGTACATCGACTCCCGTACCCTCCGGTCGGACGCGGATATTTATTCTACTGGGGGTCGAAACCGCCCGCGATGCCCCAATTCAGAATCGGCACTTCGACCCGGTGGGTAAAAGGTCACATTCGGAGATTTCTGGATCGGCGACCAAATTCCACTCCGGGAGCGCGGTCGCGGGCTACCGATGCGATCGCATACGAACACCCCTTTGTTCAAACGGGCATAACTTTCCGCTCGGTTATTAGAATCACCTATAAGACCTCAATTCGGAATCGGCAGACAGAGACGCCCGACGCCCCCTCATTGCCTTAGGCGATAAGACGTCATTCCGGAGTCAAAAAACCTTTGTTTCGCACTACGAAACTACGATTCTAGTCAACGATCTCCCCGATTCCAAGGTTTTTTGGCAGTAGTGAGTCTCTCGATTACGCGAATCGCTGGCGGAACCCACCCGCGGAGCCGCCCAGTCACGGCGATCGGAAGTTGTGTTCAATTCGGCGCGAGATCTGCCCCCCAGGTCGTGGATATGGGCGCCCGAACATCACCGATATAGTAACCCCCTCCGGTTTATTCCCACCCCTTCAGCGAAAGAATTGGGCATAACTTTCCGCATGGGCATCGAAATCGCTTATGTGACCACAATTCGGAATCGAAACTCTAAGACGGTCGACAGGGCGCTGGTATCGCGGAATTCCCTACCAGGGCAAAAATTCCCCCACGGAGCGTGTGTACTAGCACCCCGATTGCCGTACCCTCCGGTTGGACGCGGATATTTATTCGCCCGGGGGTCGAAACGCCCGCGAGGCCCCAATTCAGATTCGACACTTCGACCCGGTCGGTAAAAGGTCATATTCGGAGATTTCCGGTCCGGCGCCCAAATTCCACTATGGGAGCGCGGTCGCGAGCTGCCGATGCGATCCCAAACGGACACCCCTTCGTTCAAACGAGCATAACTTTCCGCTCGGTTATCGGAATTGCTTATAAGACCGCAATTCGGAATCGGCACTCAAAGACGCTCAATCCACCTTATTACCTTAGCAATAAGACGTCATTTCGGGGTCGAAAAACCTTCGTTTCCCACGCTGAAACTGCAATTCTAGCCGACGATCTCCCCTCTTTCAAGGTTTTTTGGCTGTAGCGACTCCCTCGAATACGCGAATCGCTGGCGGAGCCCACACGCAGAGTCGAACAGTCACGGCGATCAGAAGTCGTGTTCAACTCGACGCAAGATCTGCCCCCCAGGTCGTGGATATGGTTGCTTGAACATCGCCGATATAGTCACCCCATCCGGTTTATTCCCACCCCTTCTGCGAAAGAATTGGGCATAACTTCCGCACGGGCATTGAAATCGCTTATGTGACCCCAATTCGGAATCAGCACTTCAAGACGGTCGACAGGGCACTAGTTTCACGGAATTCTGTGTCGGGGCCAAAATCCCCCCCCCCCCCGAGCATGTGTACTAGTACACCGACTGTCGTACCCTTCGGTCGGATGCGAATATTTATACACCCGGGGGTCGAAACCGCCAGCGAGGCCCCAATTCAGAATCGGCACTTCGACCCGGTCGATAAAAGGTCACATTCGGAGATTTATGGTCCGGCCCCCAGATTCCACTCCGGGAGCGCGGCCGCGGGCTGCCGATGCGATCGCATACAGACACTTCTTCGTTCAAACGGGCATAATTTTTCGCTCGGTTATCGGAATCGCTTATAAAACCCCAATTCGGAATTGGCACTCAGAGACGCCCAACGCCCCCTTATTGCCTTATGCGATAAGACGTCATTTCGGGGTTGAAAAACCTTCATTTCGCACTCTGAAACTGCGATTCTAGCCGATGATCTCCCCTATTCCAAGATTTTTTGGCAGTAGCGACTCCCTCGACTACGCGAATCGCTGGCGAAGCCCACACGCAGAGTCGCCCAGTCACAGCGATCGGATGTCGTGTTCAACTTGACGCGAGATCTGCCCCCTTGGTCGTGGATATAGTTGCCTGAACATCGCCGATATAGTCACCCCCTCCGGTTTATTCCAACCCCTTCTTCGAAAGAATTGGGCATAACTTTCCGCACGGGCATCGGAATCGGCACTCCGGGACGGTCGACAGGGCTCTGGTTTCGCGGAATTTCGTTCCGCACGGGCATCGGACGCGGATATTTATTCGCTCGGGGGTCGAAACCCCCCGCGAGGCCCCAATTCAGAATCGACACTTCGACCCGGTCGGTAAAAGGTCACATTCGGAGATTTCCGGTCTGACGCCCAAATTCCTCTCCGGGAGCGTGGTCGCAGGCTATCGATGTGATCGCATACGGACACCCCTTCGTTCAAATGGGCATAACTTTTCGCTCGGTTATCGGAATCGCTTATAAGACCCCAATTCGGAATCGGCACTCAGAGACGCCCGACGCCCCATTATTGCCTCAGGTGATAGGACATCGTTTCGGGGTCAAAAAACTTTCATTTCACACTCTGAAACTGTGATTCTAGCCGACGATCTCCCCTATTCCAATGTTTTTTGGCAGAAGCGACTCCCTCGATTACGCGAATCGCTGGCACAGCTCACACGCGGAGCCGCCCAGTCACGACGATCGGAAGTCGTGTTCAACTCGACGCGAGATCTGCCCCCGAGGTCATGGATATGGGTGCCCAAACATCGCCGATATAGTCACCCACTTCGATTTATTCCCACCCCTTCAGCAAAAGAATTGGGCATAACTTTCCGCACGAGCATCGGAATCGCTTATGTGACCACAATTCGGAATCGGCACTCCGAGATGGTAGATAGGGCGCTGGTTTCACAGAATTCAGTTCCGAGGCTAAAATTCCACCCCATAGCGTGTGTACTAGTACACCGACTGCCGTACCCTCCGGTCAGATGTAGATATTTATTCGTCGGGGGGGTCGGAACCACCCGCAGGGCCCAAATTCAGAATCGGCACTTCGACCCGGTTAGTAAAAGGACACATTTGGATATTTCTGGTCCGACGCCCAAATTTCTCTCCGGGATCGTGGTCGCGGGCTGCCGATGCGATCGAATATGGACACCCCTTCGCTCAAACGGGCATAACTTTCCGCTCGGTTATCGGAATCTCTTATAAGACCCCAATTTGGAATCGGCACTCAGAGACGCGACGTCATTTCGGGGTCGTAAAACCATCGTTTCGCACTATAAAACTACGATTCTAGCCGACGATCTCCCCTATTCCAAGGTTTTTTGGCAGTCGCGACTCCCTCGATTACGGGAATCACTGGGGAGCCTACAAGCAGAGCCACCAAGTCACGACGATCGGAAGTCGTGTTCAACTCGACGCGAGATCTGTCCCTCAGGTTGTGCCCGAACATCGCCGATATATAGTCACCCCCTCCAGTTTATTCCCACCCTTTCAGCAAAAGAATTGGCCATAACTTTCCGCACGGGCATTAGAATCGCTTATGTGACCACAATTCGGAATCGACACTCCGAGACAGTCGACAAGGCATTGGTTTCGAGGAATTCTGTGCCGGGGCCAAAATCCCTCCCCCCCCCCCCCCCCCGGAGCGTGTGTACTAGTACACCGACTGGCATACCCTCCGGTCGGACGCAGATATTTATTCGCCCGGGGGTCGAAACCGCCCGCGAGGCCCCAATTCAGAATCGACACTTCGACCCGGTCGGTATAAGGTCACATTTGGAGATTTCCGATCCGGCGCCGAATTTCCTCTCTGGGAGCACGGTCGCGGGCTACCGATGCGATCCCATACGGACACCCCTTCAGTCAAACAGACATAACTTTTCGCTCGGTTATCGGAATCGCTTATAAGACCCCAATTCGGAATCGGCACTCAGAGATACCTGACGCCCCATATTGCCTCGACCAATAAGACGTCGTTTCGGGGTCAAAAAACCTTCATTTCGCACTCTGAAACTGCGATTCTAGCCGCTGATCTCCTCTATTCCAAAGATTTTTGGCAGTCGCGACTCCCTCGATTACGCGAATCGCTGACGGAGCGGACACGTGGAGCCGCCCAATCACGGCGATCGGAAGTCGTGTTCAACTCGACGCGAGATCTGCTCCCCAAGTCGTGGATATGGGTGCCCGAACATCGCCGATATAGTCACCCCCTCCGGTTTATTCCCACCCATTCAGCGAAAGAATTGGGCATAACTTTCCGCACGGGCATCGGAATCGCTTGTGTGACCACAATTCGGAATCGGCACTCCGAGATGGTCGACAGGGTGCTGGTTTCATGGAATTCTGTGTAGAGACAAAAAATCCCCCCCCCCCTGGAGCGTGTATACTAGTACACCCACTGCCATACCCTCAGGTCGGACGCAGATATTTATTCGCCCGGGGGTCGAAACCGCCTACGAGGCCCCAATTCAGAATCGGCACTTCGACTCGGTCGGTAGAAGGTCACATTCAAAGATTTTCGGCCCGGTGCCAAAATTCCTCTCCGGGAACGCAGTCACGGGCTGCCGATGCGATCGCATACGGACACCCCTTCGTTCAAACGGGCATAACTTTCCGCTTGGTTATCAGAATCGCTTATAAGACCCCAATTCGGAATCGGCACTCAGAGACGCCTGATGCCCCCTTAATGCCTCAGGTGATAAGATGTAATTTTGGGTCGAAAAACCTCTATTTCGCACTCTGAAACTGTGATTCTAGCCGACGATCTCCCCTATTCCAAGGTTTTTTGGCAGTAGCGACTCCCTCGATTACGTGAATTGCTAGCAGAGCCCACATGCGGAGCCACCCAGTCACGGCGATCAGAAGTCATGTTCATATCGATGCGAGATCTGCCCCCCAGGTAGTGGATATGGGTGTCTGAATATCGCCAATATAGTCACCCCCTTCAGATTTTTCCCACCCCTTTAGCGAAAGAATTGGGCATAACTTTCCGCACGGGCATCAGAATCGCTTATGTGACCACAATTCAGAATCGGCCCTCCGAGACGGTCGACAGGGCGCTATTTTTGTGGAATTCCATGTTGGGGCCAAAATTCCCCCCTCGGAGCATGTGTACTAGTACACCGACTGCCGTACCCTCCGGTCGGACACGGATATTTGTTCGCCCGGTGGTCTAAACTGCCTGCCAGGCCCCAATTCAGAATCGACACTTCGACCCGGTCAGTAAAAGGTCACATTCGGAGATTTTTGGTCCGGCACCCAATTTCCTCTCCGGGAGCGAGGTCCCGGGCTGCCGAAGTGATTGCATACGAACACTGCTTCACTCAAATGGGCATAACTTTCCGCTCAGTTATCGGAATCGCTTAGAAGACCCTAATTCAGAATCGGCACTCAGAGACGCCCAACGCCCCCTTATTGCCTCAGGCGATAACACGTTGTTTTAGGGTCGAGAAACCTTCGTTTTGCACTCCGAAATTGTGATTCTAGCCGACGATCTCCCCTATTCCAAGGTTTTTTGGCAGTAGCGACTCCCTTGATTACGCGAATCGCTGGCGAAGCCCACACGCGGAGCCGCCCAGTCACGACGATCGGAAGTCATGTTCAACTCGACACGAGATCTGCCCCCTAGGTCTTGGATATGGGCGCCCGTACATCGCCAATATAGTTAACCCCTTCGGTTTATTCCCACCCCTTCAGTGAAAGAATTGGGCATAACTTTCCGCACGGGCATCGGAATCTCTTATGTGACCACAATTCGGAATTGGCACTCCGAGACGGTCGACAGGGCACTGGTTTCGCGGAATTTCGTTCCGCGGCTAAAATTCCACTCCAGATCATGCGTACTAGTACACTGGCTGCCGTACCCTCTGGTCGGACGTCGATATTTATTCGCCCGGGGGTCGGAACTGATGACGAGGCCCCAATTCAGAATCGGCACTTAGACCCGGTCGGTAAAAGGTCACATTCGAAGATTTCCGGTCCGGCGCCCAAATTCCTCTCCGGGAGCACGGTCGCGGGCTGCCGATGTGATCGCATACTGACACCCCTTCGTTCAAACGGGCCTAACTTTCCGCTCGGTTATCGAAATCGCTTATAAGACCCCAATTCGGAATCGGTACTCAGAGACGCCCAACGCCCCCTTATTGCCTCAGGCGACAAGATGTCATTTCGGGGTTGAAAAACCATCGTTTCGCACCCCGAAACTGTGATTCTAGCCAACGATCTCCCCTATTCCAATGTTTTTTGGCAGTAGCGACTCCCTCGATTATGCAAATCACTAGCGGAGCCCACATGCGGAGCCGTCCAGTCACAGTGATCGGAAGTCATGTTCAACTTGACGCGAGATCTGCCCCCCAGGTCGTGGATATGGCTGCCCGAACATTGCCGATATAGTCACCCCCTCCAGTTTATTCCCATCCCTTCAGCGAAAAAATTGGGCATAACTTTCCGCACAGGCATCAGAATCGCTTATGTGACCACAATTCGGAATCGGCACTCCGAAATGGTCGACAAGGCGCTGGTTTTCGCGGAATTCCATTCCGGGGCCAAAGTTACACCCCAGAGTGTGTGTACTAGTACACCGACTGCCGTACCCTCCGGTCGGACGCGGATATTTGTTCGCCCGGTGGTCGAAACTGCCTGCGAGGCCCCAATTCAGAATCGACACTTCGACCCGGTCAGTAAAAGGTCACATTCGGAGATTTTCGGTCCAGCGCCCAATTTCCTCTCCGGGAGCGAGGTCGCGGGCTGCCGAAGCGATTGCATACGGACACTGCTTCGCTCAAATGGGCATAACTTTCCGCTCAGTTATCGGAATCGCTTAAAAGACCCTAATTCAAAATCGGCACTCAGAGACGCCCAATGCCCCCTTATTGCCTCGGCAATAACACGTCGTTTTAGGGTCGAGAAACCTTCGTTTCGCACTCCAAAACTGTGATTCTAGCCAACGATCTCTCCTATTCCAAGGTTTTTTGGCTGTAGCGACACCCTCGATTACACAAATCGCTGGCGGAGCCCACACGCGGAGCCGTCTAGTCACAGCTATCGGAAGTCATGTTCAACTCGACGCGTGATCTGCCCCCCTGGTCGTGGATATGGGTGCCCGAGCATTACCGATATAGTCACCTTCTCCGGTTTATTCCCACCCCTTCAGTGAAAGAATTGGGCATAACTGTCTGCACGGGCATCGGAATCGCTTATGTGACCACAATTTGGAATCGGCACTCCGAGACATTCTTGCCGTTAGTGGGCTTGCTCTGTGCTCCGGATGTTTGTTCCTTCCTGACCATCCTGCCCTTTATGTGATCAGTGAGATCGGTCCCATCCTCTAGTAACTGTGCTTTCTTGACCATCTCTAGATAGGTCTAAATATCCATAGGTTCCAGTTGGGTAACGTATGCGGGCCTGAGCCCATTAAGAAACCTACTCGCCTTCATTTTCTCTGTGCTTACCAGATGATTGGCATAGCACGCCAATCGAGAAAATTGAGCCTCATACTCAGCAATAGTCAGGTTCCTCTATCTTAATGCAGCAAATTCAGATGCCTTCCTCTCTTGGACTCGTTCTGAGAAGTACTTGGAGTTAAAGTGCTCCTTGAACTCCTCCCATGTAAATTGTGCATAAGCTCTTGTTGCTTCAACGGACTCCCACCATGCGCGGGCGTCCCTCTCGAGCTGGAATGTTGCAAGTAAAAGCTTGTCCCCATCGGCGCACTGCATAACGTGGAAGATACGCTCAATCTCTTTGAGCCAGTTTTCTGCCTCATCAGGGTCAGTAGTCCCACTGAATCGAGGCGGGTTCAAGTTGCGGAAGTTCCTGTGTAATTCACCAGCTCCTCGATTATTATTATTATTCACTCCAGCAGCCTAGAGTAATGCCTGCATGAGCTGCTGAATTGTGTGTTGCATGTCACAGACTTGAGCACGCTCTGCTGCCATTGTTATGGTTTAAGTTCCTTCAAAAGAGAATTTAAATGTAAGTCATTGAATTTGTACTAAGTTTGTGCGTGTGTGCGTTCATTTTATCTTATTACCATTGGTTATACCCATCTCACATAGGTGTGGAATTTAGACTCTAAGTCAAGGCAGATCAACCTAGATCATCCTATACTTAAGAATAATCTAGGCTCTGATACCACAAAACTATAACACCTTGACGCGGAGTATCGGAGTGATATCACAATTATTAAATAGTACAGAGCGAGAAATAAATGGCAAACCATTACACAAATTGGAATAATATCAAATAACGTCCAATTTCATTAATAAACCATCATCTAACTATTACATCATTCCATCAGAGCCATAACTAGGGCCCAAAGTACTTTATTGAAACTTAAACTAATACATACTGACTGATTGACCACTAAACTAACTAACTACTAAGCCATGATAGCTGATCGGGTCACTCCTGGACATCGTCCTCGTTCCCATCCTCGTGAGTGTGGTCATCATTTGACCAGGGTTGGACGTACCGCGGCATACCGTCGCGGTATGCCCGACCTATACCATGCCTGGGCTTTTGCGAGCCCAGGCACGGTCGGGTCACCCCAGTGGGGTGACCCGGGTTTGCCGCAGTAGCACGCCGCGGTTTGGTCCGGTACGGACTGCTCCGGTTTGTTATTTTTTTTTTTCCATCTCTCTCTCTTATCCGGTGTACTTAAGTGATCTAAATAGTGTCCAATTGAGATGAAAATTTAAACATAAATTAATTAAGAGATGATACAAATTATAATAATTTTAGTTTAATTTTTTAAATTATTTTTTTGTCAAGTAAAAATTGTCCTAAAAATCATTAGATCAACTTAATCTCAACATCTAAGGGATCTAATGATGTCTAATTGAGATGGAATTTCAAACATAAGTTAATTAATAGATGATACAAATTATAATATATTTAGTTCAAAATTTTAAATTAATTTTTTGTCAAGTAAAAATTGTCTCAAAAATCATTAGGTCGACTTAATCTCAACATCTATGCATCAATAACTTATGATATTTATATTTTTAGAATCAATACATTTTTCTAGTAATTATGATGACTTCAGATTTGACGTTATTTTCGAAACCAAATATCGTTTCGTTGAAGTGCACAGAGGGTTCGCTGTACCGCGATAAATCCTATGTGTACTTAAGAGGTCTAAATAATGTCCAATTGAGATGAAATTTCAAACATAAATTAATTAAGAGATGATACAAATTATAGTAATTATAGTTTAATTTTTTAAATTAATTTTTTGTCAAGTAAAAATTGTCTCAAAAATCATTAGGTCGACTTAATCTCAACATCTATGCATCAATAACTCATGATATTTATATTTTTAGAATTAGTACATTTTTCTAGTAATTATGATGACTTCAGATTTGATTTTATTTTCGAAACCAAATATCGTTCCGTTGAAGTGCATAGAGGGTTCGTTGTACTGCGACAAATCTTGTGTGCACTTAAGAGGTCTAAATGATGTCTAATTGAGATGAAATTTCAAACATAAACTAATTAGAGATGATACAAATTATAGGAATTATAGTTTAATTTTTTAAACTAATTTTTTATCAAGTAAAAATTATGTCAAAAATCATTAGGTCGACTTAATCTCAACATCTATGCCTCAATAATTTCTGATATTTATATTTTTAAAATTAATATATTTTCCTAGTAATTATGATGACTTTAAGTTTGACTTTATTTTTGGAACCGAATGTCGTCCTACTGAAGTGCACACAATCAAAGATAGTACCAAAATTATATTAATAATACAAAAATATTCTAAAATTAAAGATAATTATATTTTATATAAGTGATAATATTTTATGTATAATTTACTATCTCTTTTAATTTTTTAGTGTCATATTAATATTTTATTATACATTTTAAGACGTTACAATTTTGTTTCTGTTTTCGAATTCTTAGTGTTGATCTAATAGAATACATTGGTCATATCATGAACAACTTTCATAAAGAGTCCAAAGATTAGATCACCCTCATTCAGGTTGTAGAGAGGTCGCACTCATTGCTAGTTTTTGGATCGCGATATGAGAGAGAAGGTCAAGAATAATCCACTGTATCTTTAAGCACAGATATTCATTTGATGTGATTTTAGTTGGAACTCATAGAGAAAGTCGTGGGCAACACCTTTCATGAAGAAGTTTCGAAGAGATATACCCTCATTTGAGATGTGGAAGGTATGATAATCATGTATATGTAAATCATGATATGAGAGAGAATGTGAAGAATAATCTACTATAACTTTGGACATAGACCACCAATTGAGGTGATTCCACTTTGAAGATGAAGCTGAAAAAGAATAAAATAACTTTGATGAAGATCTCATGAGCATATAAGCCCCTTTTTAGGCTGTAGAAGGCGTGATATCCCTGATAGTTCTAGAGGATATGAGAGAGAAAGGGTACATGTATGAGAAGAGATGGAAAATCTATCTTGAGTTTGGATGGAGAGTCTTCTTTTGAAGTTTACTCATTTTAAATATTAACCAAATCACAAAATTAAAAAAACAAATCAAACAAGCCATTTTTCCACCGTACCTCAGCAGTACGGTACGGTATGTACCTTCCTACGGAGAATGCGGTACGGTCAATCCGAACGGTACGGTGAACCTTGCATTCGACTCACCTGAACATATGAAATAAATACACAGGATGAGTGAATAACGCCCAGTAGGACTTAATATCTCATGAGAACAAGCATGCTTTAAGTAATTAATATCTTAATTGGCATGGTAACGAAAGAGTATAGTCATGTAGAGCAAGTAACAATAGCAAGAGAGTAATAGCATTGGTATAGTGAAAATAGCACAACAATAATGATAATAGAATGGCCATGTAACGATAATAGCAATTGGATAGCACTTGAATAGATAGTACTTTGATTGTCAATGATTAATTGTTATAGTATTAAATGGCACTGGACGCATGTCGTACGCATCCTGATCATGTAACCCTTGCAAGGAAATAGCACTCTTCGGGAGCTCTCCCCAGGACCAAACCGGGCCCTATTGCACTGGCATATAGCACTTGTTTGTTATTTTAGACAATCAAATTGTATGGCTAAATAGAGTACCAAGAAGAGATGAGAGTAATAGACGAAATAGATGAGAGTATAGAGTGAAAGTGAACAGATGAGAGTAACGAGATAGTAGATGAGATAAGTGTACAATCGTAAAACAATGTTAAACCACGATAGTATCAGTTGCACAACACTAGGTGGGGTACCAGCAGTCTGGTAGAAGTCACCACTGCCTACTAGCCGTGCTATGAACATAGGCTAAATGGTCCGGCGTGATCACAAGATAAGAGTGACATACTAAGGCCGTTTGGATCGTACTGATCCCTAGGGGTGCAATGAGTTTTAGGGTACAACCAGCTCGTCGGCTAAGGACGTACGCCAAAGCCAAGAAGACTTACAGAGGCCTTGACAAGGATTCCCTGGTCCAGTCAGGAATCTTCCCGGTGGAGAGGTGGTCCATGCCAAGAGAAAGTGTGTAGAAACTGGGGCCTGTTGTGCCTCGAGTGCTCGAAGGCCGAGGGAATCGGTAACGGTGTATAAAACACACAAGTAAAACGAAGACAAGTGTAATTATTTAAAATAGGAAAATTTAGTAATTAATTTCACTGAATTACCAGATATATTTTTGAGTAATTTAATAAGGTCTCATGGTAAACATGAATGTTTAGTGTGTGCATATGAAAGAAATCAAGAGAACATGATGGATTGTGCACATAGCTTTTAAATTGATTAAATTTATAATATTATTGACCATTAATAATTATTCAGATCGGATTATTCATAACAGTGTTTAATTGAGGCTAAACAATGGCTAAATAGCAAATAGAGCAGGGGTATATATGCAAAACCAGGTTCTGGCCACGACAGTCAAGTCGTGACGCACAGGGGTGTCGCAATCAGGTCGCGACACCAGAGGCTGGCGCAATCAGAGAATCTAGGTCGCGGCCCACAGGGATGTCACGTTAAGCCTATCGTGACGCCCTTGCAAGGCGCGATTTGTTGAACCGGCGCTAGGGTGAACGGAGGTAGATCGCGACAAGTCGACCCGTCGCGATCAGGTCGCGATGGTTCTTGTTATCGCGACCCCCCTCTGGCATCACGGTGGATCGGGCTGTCGCGACACCAGGAGGCCACCCGAGCACAGAAAAGGAGATTCTCCCCTTTTCGGGAGGGTTCCATCCCTTCCATGCATGCTACAGGTTACTTTAAAAAATCCGAATTAAATCACAAGAACATCCAAAATTCACGATATTAACTTTAAACAAAACTGGACAAGGAGTTCTATCACTAGACACGATTAATTAGAAAACAGTCATGTATAGAGCATGCTTTGACTAGGTTACTTTTCGTTAACCTAAACATGCACAGTCTAAGATCAACGATTTAATTCATCATGGATACAAGATGAAATTAGGGCAAATAGGGGCGTTTGAAAGGTAGTATCATGTAGTATTTAAGAGAATAAATTTAGGGCATGGAATCGAGTACATGCAAGGTTTCAAAGCAAATAAGGGGGTTTAGGTGCATGAATATGACAGGGTTTGCAACATTTAATTCACTCTCACGGATGAACGAAAAAGAGCGAAACAAGAGGGCTTTCGAAGGGGATCATGAAGACTACCTAGGGTAATTTTTACACAGTTTAAGTTTGAGAGATTGACTACCTTTTTGCGTTGACAAGAAAACTAGGGCTGGATGACGAAAGAGGAAGAAGAATCTCATTAGATCCAAGCCTTCCCTCCTTGCTCCTTCGTCCACAGCCTCCTCTCCTCATCCTCCAAAGTTCCAGCAATGAAATAAGACTTGGTAGGGCCGAATTAGAGGTGTATAGGGTGGTTTAAGAGTCCTATTACATTAAAACTCTTCTATCCACTTCAAACTCCGAAATTCCCTAATTATCTCCCTATTTTCTAGCCATTATCTACTTAATAGGATAGGGAAGAGGTCCAATTTCGTGGCCAAGGGTTTAGGTTGGGGTAATAACTCTTGTTTTAGATATTTATGGGTTATTTAGTATTTATCTTAACCCTTTACTATTTATTAATTAATTACATACGAATTTAAATTAATTATTCCCCATTCCATGATGGGCTTCTCTCAATTGGGCCCAACACTCCATGTTAGGACCATTAATACAACCCATTTCCAATTTAGCTTAATGGGTATTACTTTAATTTTCCTTTTATTCCATTTATTCTCTCTTTATTCCAATTAAAATATATTTAATTCATTTATTAAATTAAAAATTTATTTTATTTGAATTTAAAAATCAAGGTTGCTACATAAGATGTCGTTTCTGAGTCGAAAATCTTTCGTTTTGCCCTCCAAAATTGTGATTCCAGCCGAAGAACTCCCTGTTTCCAAGGTTTTCTAGCATTAATGGTTCCCTCAATTACGTGAATCACTGGTGGGGCTGCAACACAGAGTTGGCCTATCACGGCGATCGGAAGTTGTGATTATCTCGGCGTGAGAACGCCTCCCCAAGTCGTAAATATGGTTGCACGAACATCGCCGATATATTCATTATTCATCCCCGTTCAGTGAACGAACTGGGCATAACTTTTTACTCGGGTATCAAAATTGCTTATGTGACCACAATTTGAAATCGGCACTCTAATATGGTCGAAAGGACGTTGGTTTTGCAGAATTCTATCCTGGGGCCGAAATTCCACCTCAGAGCGTGTGTACTTGTATACCGATTGTCGCACCCCTTCGGTAAAACATAGATATTTCTTCGCCCGACAATCGGAACTGCCCGCAAGGCCCCGTTTTGGAATCGACACTTCAACTCGGTCACCACATGGTCAGATTCTGAGATTTTCAGTCTGGCGCCCAAATTCCTCTCCGAGAGCCTGGTCGCAGGCTCCCGATGCGACCACATAGGACACCCCTTCGCTCAAACGAGCATAACTTTCCATACGGTTATCAAAATCGCTTATAAGACCCCAATTCGAGTCGAAACTCAGAGGTGCTGGTCGACCTTTATTGCTATTCCAGCCAAAGAACTCCTCATTTCTAAGGTTTTTTGGCTGTAACGATTCCCTCGATTACGTGAATCACTAGTGGAGCCGCAACACAGAGTCATCCTATGACGGCGATCGGAAGTTGTGGTCATCTCAATGTGAGAACGCCTCCCCAGATCGTAAATATGGATGCACGAACATTGCCGATATATTTATCCCTTCCAGATTATTCTTACCCCTTCAGTGAAAGAATTATGCATAACTTTTCGCCCGGGTATCGAAATCACTTATATGACCATAATTTGGAATTGGCACTCTGAGACAGTTAAAAAGACGTTGGTTTCGAAAAATTCTGTTCCGCGGCTGAAATTCCACTCTGGAGCGTGTGTACTAGTACACCGATTGTCTCACCCCTTTGGTTAGACGCAGATATTTCTTCGCCATGTGATCGGAATAGTCTGCAAGGCCCCATTTTGTAATCAGCACTTCAACCCAGTCGCCACATGGTCGGATTCAAAGATTTCCAGTCCGGCACCCAAATTCCTCTCCGAGAGCCTGGTCGCAGGCTCCAGATGCGACCGTATGGGACACCCCTTCGCTCAAACGGACATAACTTTCCGCACGGTTATCAGAATTGATTATAATACCCCAATTCGGAATGAACACTCAGAGGCGCTCGTCGCCCTCTTTTGGTCCTCTTATGGGTCAGCCACCTTCAACTGAAGGTCGCGATGCATCGGGCTGTTGCCTTCTAAAGGCGACAAATTGGCTGTTGCGTTCTGGTTGTGAACACGACAGGCACGTTGTCACGCTCAGCCCTCTTACCACAGCATGCAGTTTTGTCATCTTACTGTCAGGACAGTTGTGACAAGTGCTAACCCCTAACAACGTGAAGGCGACATGTCAGGTGTCGCATTCAGGTTGTCAGGTCTGCGAGCTTGACACGTGGCGTTCCCGTTGGTCAGAGTGACCAGGACTTTGGGATCGCGACAGGTTGGTCATCGCGTTCAGTAAGTGAACGCGACAACTCCGAGGCTTAAAAGACCACAGGCCGCAGAACACCTCTTCTTCTTCCCCAATTCGACTGCTCTTCTTCTCCTCCAATCCCCCTCTGTGTTGTCTTGGCCGTGGGGAGTGTTTGAGGGAGAGTGTGAGGTGAGGGGGCTTGTGTAGGGTGTTTTGCCCCTTGTGGTAGTGTTGAAGTTCTCCTTCCCTGTGTGGTGCTTCTCCGATGTGGTGTGGCTCACTCTCCTCGTGGTGGTGACTACTTCTTCAACGTGTAGGATGATCCTTACTCGTGGATGGAGTCTTCGTGGAGCTTGGAGTGAGGAGGAGGTGGCCATGCACACGAGAAGACCCCAACGGGTTGGCTCTTCATTTTGAGGTAGGGACTCCTTGCTTTCCCCCTAGTTCTACCATGCAAGGGCCTCCAAGCCCCCTTCTTCAAGCCTTAGAATCCATGCTAGGGTATGCATGTGTGATTGTGGATCCTTTGGAATGATGACTTGGCTTGATTTGTGCTTGGAATGGGGTATGGGTGTTGAGGGATCCATGCTTGCATGTGAACTTCTTGAGTGTAGATCCATCTTCTTGGCATGCATGGGTGTTTATATGGATGGTTTGAACTCTATTTGCCTATTTAAGTCGTTATCCATGCTCCCCTCCCCATGGTTTGTTCGGATTTGTGGTGCATGGCATGGAAGGGATGCTCTCGGGTGTGTAAGTCTGTGGTCCTGACACGTTTGGTGTCGCGATCCATATCACGACAACCCGATACGTCGCCTTCTGGTGTGGGAAAGTGACGCCCACTCTGTCGCGTTCTGGTTACGATAGGGTGGCTGTCGCCTTCTTACCTGTTTTCACCGTTGTAGACACCCATTTCTGGCCCATAAGTCTAGCAAAAATCTCTTGTCATATCATTGATGCCCCACGTTGGCTCATCATCGTCAAGCTGGCTTTCTCCAATCATGACATCATTTCCATTAGTTCATCACCCTGGAAGACCCTTCATGGTCAAATCAATCTCTCTCACTATAGCTCTCTGAGTCAGGAGTCCGATGTTTCAACCCGAAGGCTGCGCATGGAGATTGGACACATTGCATAAAAGTCCTGAAGGCGACAGTCCCTATGTCGCATTCTTGAAAACGACAACCGCCATGTCGCAATCATAAATCCATATTTTAAATCCTTGAAAAATCGCAAAATGTCTTGAAATCACCTTCCTTATGAGGAAGGCGACGTATCGAGCTGTCGCATTCAGAAAGGCGACACAAAGGCTGTCGCGTTCAGGACCTTAAACAAGAAACTCTTTCTGAAGCCAACTTGGACACATGCCAAAGATGGTAATTGCTTCATTTGAACATCCAAATCACGTCCAAATCCTTTCAAATTTGGAGGAGACCTTCCTAACATGTCCCTTTCCAAGTTCCAATTGCCCATACACAGCCATACTTAACCAAAGTCGGACTCCTTCCCATTATTCCTCTCAGACTCGAGTTGGGAATAATCACCCATAAGTACCTCATCTCTGCATCTTTTGGGGCAAGGCCGGAGTCTACTTCTTCCTCTTCCAGAGAGCTTTCTCTTCCAAGAAGAGCGTTTCTCCCCCAGACGACTTAGAAGAGCCCTCCAGGGCGTTTTTCCATCGGCTACACAATTCCTCATCCCTTCTTCGCCTTATTTCTTTCAATTCATGCATGCATAATCTTGATTTCTTCATAGATTAGCATTAGATCACGACACACACACCTAAACTTAACACCCACAGGGGTTAAAAACCCCAATCTTGTGAGTTCCCCCCATATTAGTTCATGTTCATATTCTTTTCATTGAATAGATTTCATACACACGAGTTCTAATGGGTGTTTGGTTTGTTTGAATCACTTTGGCATGTGTTTGAAGATCATAGCAATGTGAGGCTCTTGCCCCTCGGCCGGCTGAGGAGCAGGAAGACAAGAACCCTAACTTCCATCCACAGAAGAAGAAGGCGACATTGCTTCTGTCGCGATCCAGAAGGCGCCAGGCCCTACGTCGCGTTCAGTTCAGAGCATAGCGACGCCACCTTCGTCGCATTACCAGGTACGTCTTCTCTTCAATCTTCCTCTTCCAACGTAGTCAGCCGTCCTCGACTTTGCACATCTTCGGGCGACTAATTGGTGGCGATCACGGTACTTTCCCTTCCCTTTACTCTTATACGCATTTACACATATTTCTTGGGGAGCACAATCCCGTGATTACAACCGTGTGTTGTGGGAGGTCCCAGGTGGTCACCTGGACCTCTGTCTGTGGTCGCGACAATGCCCTTGTCGCGAACGGATCGCGACATGCTCCCTGTCGCCTTCTAACCCAGATCGCGATAGACAAGGTGTCGCCTTCTGGTGGCGACAACCATTGTGTCACCTTCTCAGACATAGAGTGACTTGGCAACCTGTTCGGAGTTTTCCTTCTGCTGTGACTCTATTTTCTTAGCACCTGTGTTCTTTCCTAGCACGGTCCTACTCTAGTCTTTCTCCCAGTGCAAGGCACTTGAGGGCTTGTCTGCGAGAGAGGTTGTTACCATTACCTGGATCCCAGGTCCCCGCGCATCTGTTTGAGGGAGTTCTCCGGGCGACGAGCAAGCTCGAGTCACTGACTCTTGTAGCAGAGGGGAAAACGGTGGGGATAGCATCGTAGAATCATTTGTAGAGCTCTCTTATCTGAGTCTAGGGCACCGAGGTGGTTTGGTGCTCTTCCGGCGTAGATCAGCTAGTCCTTTTCTCACTGCCTCACTCTATGTGGTTCCGGAACCATCTAGAGGGGCCAAGAGTGGGACCGTAGTCCGCCAGACTATGGCAGTTGTGGTTACTTTAGTTCCGCATCTCACTCCGACGGGAGGTGTTAGACATGGACTGTCATTTGAGGGTACGGCGTGTGGCGCACCTAACCGGTCGACTAGTGTAGTGTTTCTGTGGCTAGTGTCTTTGTCCAGGCAGTCGGTTACTGTATGTGTTTATAGCCTTGGGTTCTTCCCAATGCCGTGGTTTACACGGGTTTTCCTGTCCCGACGTTTAGCTTAGACCGTAGACCGTGTACTTTCTTTACGCTTCCACACTTACTCTGTTAGTAGAATAGATTTACTCACTTTCTTTAAATTATGCACATATAGATCTATTCTGCTATTAGAACCAGTGGGAGATTGGCAGTCCCTACTGGGCTTCTTCGTGAAGCTCATTCCCTCCTTTGCAGGTGAGACTTCACAGCAGCACCCTCCGTGGCGGGCTGAGGAGATGGGGCCGTAGTACACGACATCTTCTGTAAGTGTTCCCCCAGTACTTGCTTCTTCACCCTCGAGGTATGCCCCTAAGGGACCTGTTATCCCCTTTACTTCTGCACTTGTACTTTGTTTACTTTGGGACTGTACTAGACTTGTACACTGTGTTGGACTCTTTTGCCTTCACTTGTTGGTACTTTTAGTGCATTTGGTTGTTACTTACTCCCGTTACATATCTTGTTAGGTAGGTCCGTTAGCCCTTCCAGGTCTTCGGGCCCATAGGTGGCGGTGTTGATGGTCGGATCCTTGGTGGGAGCCAGGGGTCCGAGCGTCGGGGCCATTATAAAATGCCTCCCCAGGTCGTAAATATGGGTGCACAAACATCGCCGATATATTCACCCCTTTCGGATTATTCTTACCCCTTCAGTGAAAGAACTGAGCATAAGTTTTCACCCAGATATCGAAATCGCTTATGTGACCACAATTTGGAATCGGCACTTCGAGACGGTCGGAAGGACGCTAGTTTCACAAAATTTCGTTTCGAGGCCGAAATTCCACCCCGGAGCGTGTGTACTAGTACACCGATTCTCGCACCCCTTCAGTAAGATGTGGATATTTCTTCACCTGGCGATCGGAACTGCCCACAAGGCCCCATTTAGGAATCAACACTTCAACCCGGTCGCCACAAGGTCAGATTCGGAGATTTTCGGTCTGGCGCCCAAATTCCTCTCCAAGAGCTTGGTCGCAGGCTCCCGATGCGATAACATAGGACACCCCTTCGCTCAAACGGGCATAACTTTCCGCATGGTTATCAGAATCGCTTATAAGACCCCAATTCAAAATTGGCACTCAAAGGCGCACGATGCCTTCTATTGCCAAAGGCGATAAGATGTCATTTCCTAATAGAAAATCCTTCATTTTGCCCTCCAAAATTTCCATTCCATCCGATGAACTCCCTGTTTCCAAGGTTTTCAAGCAGTAATGGTTCCCTCGATTACGCGAATCACTAGTGGGGCCACAACACAAAGTCGGCCTATCACGACGATTAGAAGTTGTGGTCATCTCGGCCTGAGAACGCCTCCCCAGGTTGTAAATATGGGTGCACGAACATCGCTGATATATTCACCCCTTCCGAATTTTTCTTACCCCTTCAGTGAAAGAACTGGACATAACTTTTCGCCCGGGTATCGAAATCGATTATGTGACCACAATTTAGAATCGACTTTTCAAGACGGTCGAAAGGATGCTGGTTTCACAGAATTTTATTCCGATGCCCAAATTCCACCCCGGAGTGTGTGTACTAGTACATCGATTATCGTACTCCTTCGGTAAGGCGCAGATATTTTTTCGTCCGGTGATCAGAACTGTCGGTGTGGCCCCATTTCAGAATCGATACTTCAACCCGGTTATCACAAGGTCGAATTCAGATATTTCCGATCCGATGCCCAAATTCCTTTCCGGGTGTCTGCTCGCAGGCTCCAGATGCGATCGCATAGGACACCCCTTCGCTCAAACGAATATAACTTTCTGCACAGTTTTCAAAATCACATATAAGACCCCAATTCGGAATCGGCACTCAGAGGCGCTCGTCGACCTTGATCGGCTTTGGCGATAAGATATTGTTACCGAGTTGAAAATCCTTCATTTTTTCCTCCAAACTTGAGTTCCATTTGAAGAACCCCCAATTTCCAAAATTTTCTAGCAGTAACGGTTCCCTCGATTACGTAAATCATTGGAGTGGCCGCAACACAGAGTTAGCCTATCATGACGATCAAAAGTTGTGGTCATCTCGGCGTGAGAATGCCTCCCCAGGTCGTAAATATGGGTGCACGAACATCGCCGATATATTCATTCCTTCTGGATTATTCTTACCCCTTCTATGAAAGAACTGGGCATAACATTTTGCCCAGGTATCGAAATCGCTTATGTGACCACAATTTGGAATCGGCACTCCAAGACGGTCAAAAGAATGCTGGTTTCACAGAATTCCATTCTGAGACTGAAATTCCACCCCGAAGTGTGTGTAATAGTACATCAATTGTCGTAGCCCTTCGGTAAGACGTGGGTATTTTTTTCGCCCGACGATAGGAACTGCCCACGAGGCACCATTTCGGAATCGACACTTCAACCCTGTTGCCACATGGTCGGATTAAGATATTTCTGGTTCTGCGCCCAAATTCCTCTCCGGGAGCCTAGTCACAGACTCCTGATGCGATCACATAGGACACCACTTTGCTCAAACGGGCATAACTTTTCGCACGGTTATCAGAATAGCTTATAAGACCCCAATTCGGAATCGGCGCTCAGAGGCGCTCGTCGCCTTTTATTCGCTTCGTCAACAAGACATCATTTCTAAGTCAAAAATCCTTAATTTTGCCCTCTAAAATTGTGATTCCAGCTGACGAACTCCTGATTTCCATGGTTTTCTAGCAGTTACGGTTCCCTCGATTACGTTTGTAACGCCCCCAAAAAGTTCTCTTTAAATAGTTTCTAAAAAGAATTTTGGGAAGGCTACAGTGTCGGATCCATAAGCATATATACATAATGAGAGTTTGCAAGTTCTAAATTACGGGACATTATATTGTCCCAACCATCACGTACAAACTTGTCTTTACATAATACATGCTATATAAAAAAAAAGAAGTAATAATACATCGTAGCGATATAAAAAGAAAAACTATTCCTCCTCCGGGGCTAGTTCTGGACCTTCTTCTGGATTTCCTGAAAAAGAAAAATAAACATATATATATAATGAGTCAAAGACTTAGTAGGTATCAGGTCCTTAAAGAAACACAGTAATAACAGTATAAGTATATACGTATACATAAGTATAAAATTTTGTTATTAAGCATAATATATATAACAATTGTATCCAGAATATCGTAGAAAGAAAATGAAGACATTTAATAATAAGTAATTGAGTCAAACAACATAAAATTATAGTTCAGGTAACAATAATTTAAATTTCTTATTTTCATTACAAAAAAAAAAGAATTCACTTATACCATTTTTGGACATGTGTAGCCCACCTCCCACTAAGGTCCAAAACACACACATATTTACCTGGTGCCTGGACAAAAGTACCAAGTCTTGGCAATGCGCAATACCGGAGGACGGATCCCCACCTAACTTCATCCGAATCGGATGATACATTAGGATTTTTACAGAAAACTCGTTGTCCTCGAGTCCAAAATTGACTTTACCCAAATAGATGCCTATAAGGGTTTCAGTCCACAAGATCCTCAGGGTGGCAATGTCCATGATATATATATTTGACTCATAATTTATAGATAAAATTAAAATACTTATGTATCAGGTTAATTGTAGTGTAGAAGCCGAAACGAGGAGTCTTATGGATAAACTTAAATAGCAAAAGAATTCAAGTAAATTGATTGGGAGTATCAACTAAAATTAAACCGGATAATCATAAAGTAAAGTGGGGTACTTAGATAGCACAGTATAATAGCAAAAATGATAACATGAACGAATTAAAATAAAATAAGACAACAAAATAATATAATAAACTTATAGGTCTAACACATCATCTACCTACCTTTTTATATAAATTTTATACCAAAATACTCACGTAACCTCTTTCTCCTTCTTTCCCTCTCTTATTTAATACTCCTCCCTTCTGCTACGCAGCCTCTCACATCTCTTTCCATCTCTCTTCTCTCTCTCTTTCTTTCTCTATTTAATACTCCTCCCTTCTGCTACGTAGCCTCTCACATCTTTTTCCCACCTTTCTTCTCTCTCTTTTTCTTTCTCTATTTAATACTCCTCCCTTCTGCTACGTAGCCTCTCACATATTTTTCCCACCTTTCTTCTCTCTCTCTCGTTTAATGCTCCCCTCCTTTTCACTTCTCCTCCTCTTCTTATATAACCCCATGTGAGATGGTGGGGGGTACAGATAAAGATGGCCATTGAGATAAGGATGGCAGGGGGGGGGGGGGGGGGGGGGGAAGATAAGGACGACATGGATAAGGTTGGCTGCGGGTAAGGTTGGGTGGAAAAGGGATAAGGTTGGGTGGAAAAGGATAAGGTTGGCGGTGATGCCACCTTTTTTTACTATGCATGCAAAGCCAAAAATAAAAGAAAAATTATCTTTAAACTACACATTATACCTTTTCTCCTATTATTTATTTATTTTGTATATATATATATATATATATACAAGAAATCAATTAAAAAAATGTGATCCTAACAACGTTAATCACTGGAGTGGCTGCAGCACAGAGTCGGCCTATCACGGCGATTGGAAGTTGTGGTAATCTCAATATGAGAACGCCTCCCCATATCGTAAATATGGGTGCATGAACATTGCCGATATATTCACCCCTTCTGGATTATTCTTACCCCTTCAGTGAAAGAATTGGGCATAACTTTTCACCCATGTATCAAAATTGCTTATGTGACCACAATTTGGAATCGGCACTCCAAGATGGTTGGAAGTATATTGGTTTCGTGTAATTTCGTTTCGAGGCCAAAATTCCACCCCGGAGCGTGTGTACTAGTACACTGATTATGGCACCCCTTCGGTAAGATGCAGATATTTCTTCGCCCGGCAATCGGAACTGCCCGCGAGGCCCCATTTCGGAATCAGCACTTCAACCTGGTGGCCACATGTTCGGATTCAGATAATTTTTGTCTGGCGCCCAAATTCCTCTCCAGGAGTCTGGTCGCAGGCTCCAGATGCGATCACATAGGACACCCCTTCGCTCAAATGGGCATAACAATCCGCACGGTTATCAGAATCACTCATAAGACCCCAATTCAGAATCGGCGCTCAGAGGTGCTCATCGCCCTTTATTTGCTTCCGCAATAAACATCGTTTCTATGTTGAAAATCCTTCATTTTGCCCTCTAAAATTGCGATTCCAGTCGATGAACTCCCTGTTTCTGAGATTTTCTAGCAGTAATGGTTCCCTCGATTACGCGAATCACTGGAGGGGCCACAACACAGAGTTGGCCTATCACGGCGATCGGAAGTTGTGGTCATCTCGGCGTAAGAATGCCTCCTAGGCCGTAAATATGGGTGCACGAACATCGCCGATATATTTACCCGTTCCGGATTATTCTTACCCCTTCAGTGAAAGAACTGGGCATAACTTTTTGCCCACGTATCAAAATCGCTTATGTTACCACAATTTGGAATTGACACTCCAAGACGGTCGAAAGGACGCTGGTTTCACAGAATTCCATTCCGAGGCCGAAATTCCACCCCGAAGTGTGTGTAATAGTAGACCGATTGTTGTACCCCTTTGGGAAGACGCGGGTATTTCTTCGCCCGGCGATTGGAACTGCCCGTGAGACCTCATTTAGGAATCGACACTTCAGCCCCGTCACCACATGGTCGGATTCAGATATTTCCGGTCCGGCGCCCAAATTCCTCTCCGGGAGCCTAGTCGCAGACTCCTGATGCGATTGCATAGGACACCCCTTCGCTCAAACGGGAATAACTTTTCGCACGCTTATCAGAATCACTTATAAGACCCCAATTCAGAATTGGCACTCAAGAGGCGCTCCTCACCCTTTATTGACTTTGGCTCTAAGACGTCGTTTTCGAGTAAAAAATCATTTATTTTAAAATTGCCATTCTAGCCGACGAACTACTCGTTTCCTAGGTTTTTTAGCAATAATGGTTCCCTCGATTATGCGAATCACTGGTGGGGCCGCAACGTAGAGTCAGCCTGTCATAGTGATCAGAAGCTGTGGTCATCTCGGCGTGAGATCGTCTCCCCAAGTCATAAATATAGGTGTACGAACATCGCTGATATATTCACCCTTTTGGATTATTCTTACCCCTTCAGCAAAAGAACTGGACATAATTTTTCGCATGGGCATCGAAATCGCTTATGTGACCACAATTTGGAATCAGCACTTCGAGACGGTCAAAATAATGCTGGTTTCATAGAATTCTATTTCGAGGCTGAAATTCCACCTCAGAGCGAGTGTACTAATACACAGATTGTCGCACCCCTTCGGTAATACGCAGATATTTCTTCGCCCGATGATCAGAGTGGCCCGTGAGGACCAGTTTCGGAATCGACACTTCAACCAGGTCGCCACATGGTCGGATTCGGTGATTTCTGATCCAGCGCCCAAATTCATTTCCGGGAGCCTCGTCGCAGGCTCTCGATGCTATCGCATAGGACACCACGTCGCTCAAACAAACATAACTTTCCGCATGGTTATAAGAATCGCTTATAAGACCCCAATTCAGAATTGGCACTCAGAGGCGCTCGTCACCCTTTATTCGCTTCGGCAATAAGACACCATATCTGAGTCAGAAATCCTTCATTTTGCCCTCCAAAATTGTGATTCCTACCAATGAACTCCCTATTTCCAAGGTTTTCTAGCAGTAACGGTTCCTTCGATTATGCGAATCACTGGTGGGGCCGCAACACAGAGTCAGCCTATCACGGGGATCAAAAGTTGTGGTCATTTCGTCATGAGAACGCCTCCCCAGGTCGTAAATATGGGTGCACGAACATCGCCGATATATTTACCCTTCCCAGATTATTCTAACCCCTTCACTGAAAGAACTAGGCATAACTTTTTGCCCGGGTATCGAAATCGCTTATGTGACCACAATTTGGAATCGGCACTCTGAGACGGTCGAAAGGATGTAGATTTAATAGAATTTTTTTCTGATGCCGAAATTCCATCCCTGAGTGTGTGTACTAATACATTGATTGTTGCACCCCTTCGGTAATACGCAGATATTTCATTGTCTGGCAATCAGAACTACCCACGAGGCCCCATTTCGGATTCGACACTTCAACCCGATTGCCACATGGTCAGATTCGGAGATTTCCGATCCGGTGCTCAAATTCCTCTTCGAGAGCCTGGTCACAAGCTCTCGATGCGATCTCATAGGACACCCCTTCTTTTAAATGGACATAACTTTCTACACGGTTATCAAAATCACTGATAAGACCCCAATTCGGAATCGACACTCAGAGGCGCTCATCGTTCTTTATTGCTTTTGGCGATAAGACGTCATTTTGAAGTAAAAAATCCTTCATTTTGCCCTCCAAAATTATGAATCCATCTGATGAACTCCCCTTTTTCACAATTTTCTAGCAGTAACGGTTCGCTCGATTACGCGAATAATTGGTGGGGCCGCAACACAGAGTCGGACTATCATGGCGATCGGAAGTTGTGCTCATCTCGACGTAAGAACGCATCCTCAGGTCGTAAAAATGGGTGCATGAACATTGCCGATATATTTACCCCTTCCAGATTATTCTTACCCTTTCAGTTAAAGAACTTGGCATAACTTTTCATCCGGGTATCAAAATCGCTTATGTGACCACAAATTGGAATCGACACTCCGAGACGGTCGAAAGAGCATAGGTTTCGCGGAATTCCATTCTGATTCCTAAATTCCACCCCGGAGAGTGTGTACTAGTACACTGATTGTCACACCCCTTCGGTAAGATGTAGATATTTCTTCGCCTAGCGATCAGAATTGCCCATGAGGCCCCATTTCAGAATCGACAGGTCAACCCGGTTGCCACATGGTCGAATTCAGAGATTTCCAGTCCGGCGCCAAAATTCTTTTCCTGGAGCCTGGTCACAGGCTCCCGATGCGATCACATAGGACACCCCTTCGCTCAAACCGGCATAACTCTCTGCACGGTTATCAGAATCACTTATAAGACCCCAATTCAAAATTGACACTCAGAGGTGCTTGTCGCCCTTTATTGCCTTCGGCGATAAGACGTCATTTCTGAGTCAAATGTCCTTCATTTTGCCCTCTAAAATTGTGATTCCAGTCGACGAATTCCCCGTTTCTAAGGTTTTCTAGCAGTAACAGTTCCCTTGATTACACGAATCACTAGTGGGACCGCAACATAGAGTCGACCTATCCGACGATCGAAAGTTGTGGTCATCTCATTGTGAGAAACCCTCCCCAGGTCGTAAATATGGGTGCACGAATATCATCGATATATTCACACTTTCTAGATTATTCTTACCCCTTCAGTGAAAGAATTGGGCATAACTTTTCGCCCATGTATGAAAATCGCTTATGTGACCACAATTTGGAATTAGCACTCCGAGATGGTAGAAAGGACGCTTGTTTCACGGAAGTCCGTTTCGAGGCTGAAATTCCACCACGATGCGTGTACCAGTACAATGATTGTCGCACCCATTCAGTAATACGCGGATATTTCTTCGCCCGGCGATCAGAACTGCCTGCGAGGCCCCATTTCAGAATCAACACTTCAACCCGATCGTCGCATCGTCCGATTCGGAGATTTCCAGTCCAACGCCCAAGTTCCTTTCTGAGAGCCTGGTCGCAAGCTCCCGATGTGGTATCATAGAACACCCCTTTGCTCAAATAGACATAACTTTCTGCACGGTTATCAGAAATCGCTGATAAGACCCCAATTCGGAATCGGCACTCATAGGCGCTCGTCACCCTTTATTAATTTTGGCGATAAGATGTCGTTTCTAAGTCGAAATCCTTCGTTTTGCCCTCCAAAATTGAGATTCTAGCCGACGAACTCCTAGTTTCCATGGTTTTCTAGCAGTAACGGTTCCCTTGATTATGCGAATCACTGGTGGGGCTGCAACACAGAGTCGGACTATCATGGTGATCGGAAGTTGCGGTCATCTCAACGTGAGAACGCCTCCCCAGGTCGTAAATGTGGGTGCTCGAATATCGTCTATATATTCACCCTTTCCAGATTATTCTTACCCCTTTAGTGAAAGAACTGGGCATAACTTTTCGCCCGGATATGAAAATCGCTTATGTGACCACAATTTGGAATCAGCACTCCGAGATGGTCGAAAGGACACACGTTTTGCGCAATTCTGTTTCGAGGTCGAAATTCCACCCCGGAGCGTGTCTACTAATTCACAGATTGTCGTACCTCTTTGGTAAGACGAGGATATTTCTTCGACCGGTGATCGGAACTGCCCGTGAGGCCCCATTTCAGAATCGACATTCAACCTGGTCGCCACATGATCGGATTCGGTGATTTCCGTTCGGTGCCCAAATTCCTCTCTGGGAGCCTGGTTGTAGGCACCCAATGCGATCACATAGGACACCCCTTCGCTCAAATGGACATAACATTCCGCACGGTTATCAAAATCACTAATAAAACTCCAATTCGGAATCGACACTCAGAGGGGCTCGTCGCCCTCTGACGACATCGTTTTTGAGTCGAAAATCCTTCATTTTTCTCTCCAAAATTGTGATTCCAGCCGATGAACTCCCTATTTCCAAGATTTTCTAGCAGTAATGGTTTCCTCGATTACGCAAATCACTGGTGGGTCATCTCGGCGTGATAACGCCACCCCAGGTCGTAAATATGGGCGCACGAACATCACCAATATATTTACCCCTCCGGATTATTATTACCCCTTCAGTGAAAGAACTGAGCATAACTTTTCGACCGGGTATCAAAATTGCTTATGTGACCACAAGTTAGAATCGGCACTCCGAGACGGTCGAAATAACGTTGGTTTCGCGGAATTCCATTTCGAGGCCAAAATTCCACCCCGGAGCGTGTGTACTAATACACTGATTGCTGCACCCCTTCGGTAATATGCAGATATTTCTTCACTTGACAATCGAACTGCCCACGTGTCCCCATTTCAGAATCGGCACTTCAACCCGGTCGCCACATGGTCGGATTCAAAGATTTCTGATCCAGCGTCGAAATTCCTCTTCGGGAGCTTGGTCGCAGGCTCCCGATGCGATCGCATAGGACACCCATTCGCTCAAACGGGCATAACTCTCTGCACGGTTATTATAATCACTTATAGGACCTCAATTCAGAATCGGCACTCAGAGGCGCTCGTCGCCTTTTATTTGCTTCAGCAATAAGATGTCGTTTCTGAGTCAAAAATCCTTCATTTTGCCCCCCAAAATTACGATTCTATCCGAAGAAGTCCCCGTTTCCAAGGTTTTCTAGTAGTAACTATTCCCTCGATTACGCAAATCACTGGTGGGGCCGTAACACAGAGTCGGCCTATCACGGTGATCAAAAGTTGTGGTCATCTCATCGTGAGAATGCCTCCCCAGGTCGTAAATATGGGTGTATGAACATCGCCGACATATTCTCCCCTTCCGGATTATTCTTACCCCTTCAGTGAAAGAACTGGGCATAACTTTTCGCCCGGATATCGAAATCGCTTATGTGACCACAATTTGAAATCGACACTTCGAGATGGTTGAAAGAAGGTAGGTTTCACAGAATTCCGTTCTGATGCCGAAATTCCACCCCGGAGCGTGTGTACTAGTACACCGATTGTCGCACCCCTTCGGTAAGACGTGGATATTTCTTCGCCCGACGATCGAAACAGCCTGCAAGGCCCCATTTCAGAATCGACACTTCAACCCGTTCGCCACATGGTCAAATTCTGAGATTTCCGGTCTGGCGCCAAAATTCCACTCCGGAAGCCTGGTCGTAGGCTCCCGATGCGATCGCATAGGACACCCCTTCGCTCAAACGGGCAGAACTTTTCGCACGGTTATCAGAATCACTTATAAGATCCCAATTCGGAATAGACACTCAGAGGCGCTTGTCGCCGTTTATTTCCTTTAGCCATATGACATCGTTTCTAAGTAAAAAATCCTTTGTTTTGCCCTCTAAAATTGCGATTCCAGCTGACGAACTCCCTGTTTCCAAGGTTGTCTAGTAGTAATGGTTCCCTCGATTACAGGAATCACTGGTGGGACTGCAACATAGGGTCGACCTATCCCGACGATCGGAAGTTGTGGTCATCTCGGTGTGTCAATGCCTCCCCAGGTCATAAATATGGATGCATGAATATCGCTGATATATTCACCCCTTCCGGATTATTCTTGCCTCTTCAGTGAAAGAACTGGGCAAAACTTTTTGCCTGAGTATCAAAATCGCTTTTGTGACCACTATTTGGAATCAACACTCCGAGACGGTCAAAAGGACTCTCATTTCATAGAATTCCATTCTAAGGCCGAAATTCCACCGTGGAGCATGTGTACTAGTACACCGATTGTTGCACCCCTTCGGTAATACACGATATTTCTTCGCCCGGTAATCGAAACTGCCCACGAGGCCCCATTTTAGAGTCAACACTTCAACTCTATCGCCACATGGTTAGATTCGGAGATTTCTGGTCCGGCGCCCAAATTCCTCTCCGGGAGCCTGATCGCAGGCTCCCCATGCGATCTCATAGGACTCCCCTTCTCTCAAACAGGCATAACTTTTTGCACAATTATCAGAATCACTTAAAAGACCCCAATTCAGAATCGACACTCAAACGCTCGTCGCCCTTTATTTCCTTCGGCGATAAGACATTGTTTCCAAGTCAAAAATCCTTCATTTTACCCTCCAAAATTGCGAATCCAGCCAACGAACTCCCCATTTCCACGGTTTTCTAGCAGTAACAGTCCCCTCGATTACGCGAATCACTAGTGGGGCTGCAATATAGAGTCAGCCTATCACGACGATTGGAAGTTGTGGTCATCTCAGTGTGACAACGCCACCCCAGGTCGTAAATATGGGTGCACAAACATCACCGATATATTCACCCCTTCCAGATTATTGTTACCCTTTTAGTGAAAGAACAGAGCATAACTTTTAGACCGGGTATCGAAATTGCTTATGTGATCACAAGTTCGAATCGGCACTCCGAAACGGTCGGAAGGATGCTGGTTTCGCAGAATGTCGTTCCGAGGCTGAAATTCCACCCCGGAGCGTGTGTACTAGTACACCGATTGTGGCACCCCTTTGGTAAGACACAGATATTTCTTCGCTCGGTGATCGGAACTACCCGCGAGGCACCATTTCAGAATCGGCACTTCAACTCGGTTGCCACATGGTTGGATTCGGAGATTTTTGGTCTAACGCCCAAATTTCTTTCCTAGAGCCAGGCCACAAGCTCTAGATGCGATCACATAGGACACCCTTTCGCTCAAACAGGCATAACTTTTCGTACTGTTATCAGAATCACTTGTAAAACCCCAATTTGGAATCGACACTTAGAGGCGCTCGTCACCCTTTATTCGTTTCGGAAATGAGATTCCATTTTTGAGTCAAAAATCCATCATTTTGCCCTCCAAAATTGTGATTCCAGTCGACAAACTCCCCATTTCCAAGTTTTTCTAGCAATAACGGTTCCTTCGATTATGCTAATCACTGGAGCGGCCGCAACACAGAGTCAGCCTATCACGACAATCAGAAGTTGTGGTCATCTCGGTGTGAGAATGCCTCCCCAGGTTGTAAATATAGGTTCACAAACATCACCGATATATTCACCCTTCCGGATTATTCTTACCCCTTCAGTGAAAGAACTGAGCATAACTTTTTGCCCGGGTATAGAAATTGCTTATGTGACCACAATTTGGAATCAGCACTCTAGGATGGTCGAAAGGACACTAATTTCGCAAAATTCTGTTCCGAGGCCGATATCCCACCCCGAAGCGTGTGTACTAGTACACCTATTGTCGCACCCCTTCGGTAAGACACGGGTATTTTTTTTCGCCCAACGATACGAACTGCCCGCGAGGCACCATTTCGGATTCGGCACTTCAACCCGGTTGCCACATGGTCGGATTTAGAGATTTCCGGTCCGGCACCCAAATTCCTCTCCGGGGTCTGGTCGCAGGTGTAGACGCGAGATTTGGCCCATCTCCGCGTGGTTCATGGCCCAATAAGGCCTGGTTTGATCGCTTTTTGACTTGACTCGGATTCCATGTAGACGGCAACATCGACTGTCGCTGACCTCTGGTTGGCGGCACAACCCTGGACGTCGATTCTTGTTGGCGTCCACAGGTGCGGACGTCTGCATGGGGTTGGCGGCAGCATCGTTTGACGTCAACCTGGTTTACTTGGTCTGTGCAACTGCCCGAGATTCCAGCCCATTAAGCGCCCTCTCCTCGCCCATGCAGTGCATGGGGCCATTCTCAACAAGAAAATGGGCCACCTTGGCACCCCCTTGACCTAGTAAAAATCCTACTTGGCCCCCTCTCATTGGTTCAAGCCTTAATACATGGATTGCCACATGTTTAAGTGTGTTTCTTCACACTTGAGCATCCAAGGCTCCCTAGCTACGCCCCCACTGCTTATATAAGGTACTCCTAGGCCTTCTAAGTAAAGGGGGAGATGCTGGACGAGCTACACCATTCATACCTTGAGAGAAGAGAGAGAAAGTGCACTTAAGCTTCCACTCTTGTTCTCCTTCTTTCTCTCAACCTTTGGGACATCCAGGAGGCTTCACCAAGTGCTGGAGGAGTCCACAAAGCAGTCATCAACGACCACAAATGAGGATTATCTCCCTCCTCTTTTACTCTTTCTCTTCCTCTCTCCTTAGTTTTACATACAACTCACTACACACACACACACACACACACCCTAGACACATAGGGCACCCTCCCAATACACCCAAAAGGGGTTTTCCAACCAAAAAATGGAGGGAAGAAGGGTGGTCATAGCACTTGGCCACCCCTATTCTCAAGCCCGCAACTGGTACAGGGCTCTCCTTTTAGGCTTCTTCTTTCATTTTAGGACGTTTACTACACCGCCTTAGAGTCTAATAGAGTTCTTTTTGTGGCAGGAACATATCGAACGAGACCGTGGAGCTTCTTCTCTTTGGCCAGATGGAGAGGAGAAGGTTGGGGTCCCGTCATCGTCCGCTACGCGAGGCAGCATCACCGACGTGATCCAAACACCTCCTTGGACACAGATAAGGCCCTGGCGATCACCTCCCTTCATTTACTTTGTTGGTTTTCCTCTTCTTCTCTCTGGTCAACGTGGTCAAACGGGAGTCAACAAGGAGTCAACGAAGTCAACCAGCCATCATCACACGCCAACGAGGGAGCAGCAATGTTCGGGAACCTCCGGAGACGGCAGGTGATCGTGGGGGGGGGGGGGGGGGTGGCGGAGCGTCCACAGCAGGCTCCCTATGCGATCACATAGAACACCCCTTCACTCAAATGGGCACAACTTTCCGCACGGTTATTAGAATCACTTATAAAACCCCAATTCGAAATTGCCGCTCAGAGTCAATTACCGCCCTTTATTCACTTCGGCAATAAAACTTCGTTTCTCAGTTGAAAATCCTTTGTTTTGCCCTCTAAAATTACGATTACAGCCGACGAACTCCCCATTTCCAAGGTTTTCTAGTAGTAACAGTTCCCTCGATTACGCGAATCACTGGTGGGGCCGCAACACAGAGTCGGTCTATCACGACGATCAAACATTGTGGTCATCTCGATGTGAGAATGGCTCCCCAGGTCGTAAATATGGGTGCACGAACATCGCCGATATATTCACCACTTCCGGATTATTCTTACCCTTTCAGTGAAAGAACTGGGCATAACTTTTCGCCCGGTATCGAAATCGCTTTTGTGACCATAATTTGGAATTGGCACTTCGAGACGGTCTAAATATGTTGGTTTTGCGGAATTCTGTTTCAAGGCTAAAATTCCACCATGGTGTGTGTGTACTAGTACATTGATTGTCGCACCCCTTTGGTAATACACATATATTTCTTCACCCGGTGATCGGAACTGCCAGCGATGCCCCATTTCAGAATTGACACTTCAACCCGGTCGCCACATGGTCAGATTCGGAGATTACCGATTTGGCGCCAAAATTCCTCTCCGGGAGCCTGCGATGCAATCGCATAGGACACCTGTTCGCTCAAACGGGTATAACTTTCCGCACGGTTATCAGAATCACTAATAAGACCCCAATTCAGAATCAACACTCAAAGGCACTCATCGCCCTTTATTGCCTTTGGTGATAATACATCATTTCTGAGTTGAAAGTCCTTCATTTTGCACTCTAAAATTTCAATTCTAGCTGACGAACTCCCTGTTTCGAAGGTTTTCTAGCAGTAACGGTTCCCTCGATTACACGAATCACTGGTTGGACCGCAACACAGAGTCGACCTATCACGGTGATCGGAATTGTGGTCATCTCGGTGTGAGAATGCCTCCCCAGGTCGTAAATATGGGTGCACGAACGTTGCTGATATATTCGCCCCTTCTGGATTATTCTAACCCTTTCAGTGAAAAATTGGGCATAACTTTTTACCCGGGTATGGAAATCGCTTATGTGACCACAATTTGGAATCAGCACTCTGAGACAGTCAAAAGGACATTCGTTTCACGGAATTCTATTTGGAGGCCGAAATTCCACCTTGGAGCATGTGTACTAGTACACCGATTGTCGCACCCCTTCGGTAATATGCGGATATTTCTTCGCCCGACGATCGAAACTGCCCACGAGGCCCCATTTCAGAATCGGCACTTCAACCTGATCACCACATGGTCGAATTAGAAGATTTCCGGTCCGGCGCCCAAATTCCTCTTCGGGAGCCTGGTCACAGGCTCCCGATGCTGTCTCATAGGACACCCCTTCGCTCAACGGGCATAACTTTTTGCACGATTGTCAGAATCGCTTATAAGATCCAATTTGGAATCGACACTCAGAGGTGCTCGTCGCCCTTTATTGCCTTTGGCGATAAGGCGTCATTTTAGAGTAAAAAATCCTTCGTTTTGCCCTATAAAATTATGATTCCATCCGACGAACTCCTCATTTCCAAGGTTTTCTAGCAGTAACGGTTCCCTCGATTATGCAAATCACTGGTGGGGCTGCAATACAGAGTCAGCCTTTCACGGCGATCGGAAGTTAAGGGCATCTGAACGTGAGAACACCTCCCTAGGTCGTAAATATGGGTGCACGAACATCGCCGATATATTCACCCCTTCCAGATTATTCTTACCCCTTCAGTGAAAGAACTGGGCATAACTTTTCGCCCGGGTATCGAAATCGCTTATGTGACCACAATTTGGAATCGACACTCTGAGACGGTTAAAGGGAAGCTGGTTTTGCAGAATTCCGTTCTGAGGCCAAAATTCCACCCTGAAGCGTGTGTCCTAATACACCGATTGTCAAACCCTTTCTGTAAGACGCAGATATTTCTTCGCCCGGCGATCGGAACTGCCCGTGAGGCCCCATTTTAGAATCGGCACTTCAACCCGGTTGCCACATGGTCGGATTCGAAGGTTTTCGGTTCGGCGCCCAAATTCCTCTCCAGGAGCTTGGTCGCAGGCTCCTGACGCGATCACATAGGACACCCCTTCGCTCAAATGGGCATAACTTTCCGCACGGTTATCAAAATCACTTATAATATCCCAATTCAGAATCGGCACTCAGAGGCGCTCGTCGCCCTTTATTGCTTTTGGCGATAAGACGTCATTTTCAAGTCAAAAAGCCTTCATTTTCCCCTCCAAAAATTGCGATTCCATCTGATGAACTCCCCGTTTCTCACTCCTTTGTAAAAATGGCCGGAACGTTGTGCTCGGTGATTGGAATCATTCATACCACCCCAATTCAGAATCGGCACTTCGAGACACTTGAGAAGAGTTCAGTTTCGAGAAATTATGTTGCGAGGCCAAAATTCCGCTCTGGAGCATGAGTGTGGGTACACAATTTTGAACAGTTGTCACACTGCCTCAGAAAAATGCGAGTATTTCTTTGCCCGGCGGTCAGAACCCATTCCAGGACATCAATTTCCAATCGACACTTCGAGTTGATTGCCACTAGGTTAGATCTGGAGATGTTTACTATGGTGCCTTGATGCCCCTCCAGGAGCGCGACCAGAGTAACCGAGTGGAAAGTTATGTCCGGATCTGGAGATATTTACTCTGATCCAATATGACACCCCTTCGGTTGAACGGGCATAACTTTCCGCTCGGTTATTGGAATCGCTTATAAGACCCCAATTTGAAATTGGCACTTCGAGATGCTCAATGCTGCTTACTGCCTCAGGTGGTTAGACATCGTTTTCAAACCAAAAAATAATTCATTTCTCACTCCAAAATTGCAATTTCGATGGGCGTTCTCCACATCCCTCGCCGAAAAATACGCGTGACATTTTCCTCGATCACACGAAACATTGGCGAAGCAACAATCCAGAGTTGGCCTACCCCGACGATCGAAAAATTATGGTCATCTCGGCACTGTAATTCCTCTAGAGGTCATGAATGCATGCACACGAACGCCCGCAATATATTCACATCTTCTGGCTTATTCTCACCCTCTACGTAAAAATGGCAAGAACTCTTCGCTCGGTGATCAGAATCATTCATAGCTCCCCAATTTGGAATCATCACTTCGAGATGCTCGAGATGATTCCAATTTCGAGAAATTCCATTTTTGAGGCCCAAATTTCACCCCAAAGCGTGAGTGTAGGTACACAATTTTGACTAGTTGTCACACCACCTTAGAAAAACACGAGTATTTGTTTGCCCGATGGTTAGAACACATTACGGGACCCCAATTCGAAATCGACACTTCGAGCCAATCGCCACTAGGTCAGATCTAGAGATGTCTACTTTGGTGCTTCGATGCCCCTTCGGGAGCACGATCGCAGACACACGATCTGATTGTGTATGACACTACTTCAATCGAACGAGCATATCTTTTCGCTCAGTTATCGGAATCGCTTATAAGACCCCAATTCGGAATCGACACTCCGAGACGATCGACGTTGCTTACTGCCTCAGACAGTCAAATGTCACTTTTGACCTGAAAAATCCTTCATTTTACCCTCAAAAATCGCAATTTCGGTGGGCGTTCTCCACGTCCCATGCCGAAAAAAGTGCATGACATTTTCCTCGATCACACAAACCGCTGACGAAGCCAAAATTCGGAGTCGGCCTACTCCGACGATTGGGAAATTGTGGTCATATCGACATGGTAATTCCTCCTGAGGTCATGAATGCATGCACATGAACGCTCGCGATATATTTGATGATTAGTCTGTCCCCAAGTAATTTTAATTAATTACGTATATATTTTGGTGATTAACAAAACCTAACAAGATTTTATCTAATGAATCTTTCATAAGTCTTTAGTACAGGAAAAACATCAAGGTCAAACAAGCAGTTAAGGTATGAATTCTTTCTCTAAAGCTTTTTATCTGATCAACATATTATTTCTCTAAGTTCATATCGACTTCTATTGAAGGCCATAACGATTTCTTTATAAGCATATCGATTTCAATAGAATTATCATAACAATTTCCTTTCTGGTTGAAAAGTCATGTTGTTTCAATTAAATCGATGCCGTAACGATTCTATAAGTCATCGCAACAATTTCTTTAGAAATCACAACGACTTGCCCGTCGTAACGATTTCTTTAGTGATCATAACGATTTCTTTAGAACTCACAACGACTTGCTCGCCGTAACGATTTCTTTAGTGATCATAACGATTTCTTTAGAACTCGCAATGACTTGCTCGCCGTAACGATTTCTTTAGTGATCATAACGATTTCTTAAGAACTCGCAACGACTTGCTCGCCGTAACGATTTCTTTAGTGATCATAACGATTTCTTAAGAATTCGCAACGACTTGCTCACCGTAACGATTTCTTTAGTGATCATGACGATTTCTTCAGAAATACAACGATTTGCACCTTACAATGATTTGTTAAGTGTTTCACATCGATTTCTTCAGAAATACAACGATTTGCACCTTACAACGATTTGTTAAGTGTTTCATATCGATTTCTTCAGAAGTACAACGATTTACATCTTACAACGATTTGTTAAGTGTTTCATATCGATTTCTTCAGAAGTACAACGATTTGCATCTTACAACGATTTGTTAAGTGTTTTATATCGATTTCTTTAGAAATACAACGATTTGCATCTCACAGCGATTTGTTAAGTAACTCACAACGATTTCTTCAGTGAACACAATGATTTGCTTTGTGCAACGATTCATTAAGTGTTCATGATATATCTTCTGTCACATAACGATTTTCTATGACTCATAACGATTTCATAAGTCATTGAGCCATCGATTTCTATATCTCTCATCGACTTGATATTATCTTTGTTGACTAGTCAAAGACCACGTATGCATCTCTCTGACGCACCTGTATTTAATGAGACCTGAACGTATCTCTGCATGCATGCAGAAGATATCGTCCATTATCGTGCTTATTCAGTAAACATCTTTTAGACTCAGCTATCTGGTCTTACTATTTTCATGTCTATTCTCTCTAACGTTGACTGACATCAGAGACAGCTTAGTTGTTTGCTATCTGAGATTGATATGTGTGCAGATAACAGATCCAGCTTCACTTTGCAACGTTAAATAAAAAAGAAGCCAATGAATATCACTAAAAGATTTCTTCTCTTTGCGTGCTCAAGTGTCCAAAGACTGTTGACTGGAAGCTTCCAAGACTCCAGACACCCTTCAGTCTAACGACTACTCCCAAGAGAGAGACAACGGATATTTCAACGTCCATATTTCAAATTGAAGATATATATACAAGTCTGAAGTACAGAAGATATATGAAAAAGAACCGGAACATTCATTGCAACAACTATTTTTTTTGCAATAACTCCTGAAGAGACCTATACACAATCGTTCAAGCTTTCAAGTCTCCTGAGAATTCTAGAGCCAAGAATTCCATTCCCATTGCTATAGCTCTTAGCTCTCCATTTGTAGTGAAAAATCCTTGAGAGAGCTTGTGTAGTTCTGAGAGTGAGCTTAGATTAAGATCCTTTGCTCTTAGTGCTAGTTGCTTCAGATCCTTACTTGTTGAAGCTTGGTCTAGGGGCTTGTTTTTCAATCTATTCTCTTTTTGTTGTTCCCTTCGGTTGTGAAGGAAGACCTGGTGGTAACCAGGGTGTTGTTCCCTTCAGTTGTGAAGGAAGACCTAGTAGTATCCAGGGTGTTGATTCCCTTCAGTGTGAAGGAAAACCTAGTGGGGTATTCAGGGTGTAGTTGTTCCCTTCGGGTGTGAAGGAAGACCAGCTGAGCTGGGTGTTGTAGTGTCCTTAAGGGGGACTGTACCCTTGTCAGTGAAATCCTGAGAGATTGCTCAGGGACTGGACGTAGGACTCCTAAGGAGAGGAGGTCCGAACCAGGATAATTCTTGTGTTGTGTGATTGCCTTTCTTGTGTGTTTGTTATTCAACTAACAGTCACTAACCTCCTTCGAAGAACATTTGTGTGTATGTTTAAATTTACAGGAATCGTCTAAAGATTATTTTTTAAAGACCCATTCACCCCCCCTCTGGGCTCGTCAACTGGGCAACAATATTCACCTCTTCTCACTTATTCTCACCCCCTCCGTAAAAACATCCAGAACACTTCGCTCGGTGATCAAAATCATTCATACTGCCCCAATTCAGAATCGATACTCCGAGACGCTCGAGATGAGTTCAGTTTCGAGAAATTTTGTTGCAAGGCCCAAATTCTGCCCTGGAGCATGAGTGTAAGTACACGATTTCAACTGGTTGTCACATTGCCTCAAAAAAATGCGAGTATTTCTTCACTTGGCGGTCGGAACCCATTATGGGACTCCAATTCAGAATTGACACTTCGAGTCGATTGCCACTAGGTCAGATCCGGAGATTTCTACTCCGGTGCCTTGATGCCCCTCCGGGAGCGCGGCCGCTGGCACACGATCTGATCGAGTATGACACTCCTTCGGTCGAACATACATAACTTTCTGCTCGGTTATCGGAATCGCTTAAAAGATCCTAATTCAAAATTGGCACTCCGAGACGTTCGACGATGCTTACTGCCTCAGGCCAACTCACTTGTTAGGAGTGTCCCTTTGTATTCTTTATCTATATAAATAATACAAGATGTCACCTTGAAGGACAGGGGATCCCTTCTTCTACAACTTTCTCTCTCTATAGGTTTCTCTCTCTCTATACGGTACTCTATTTCTCACACCCCCTTCTCTTTCTTTTTCCTTGTTAGTAGGGGTATTTTGGTCTTTTAACACTTATTTGATGGTTCCCAGAATATTCTCATGTTTCTAACTGTGTACTAATGCAATGGAATGTGTATAACTGACTAATTTTTCAAGAAATATGGGATACTATATAAATGTTAGGAATATATTTGAATAAGATAAATTTTAGATATATATATATATATATATATATATATATATATTAAAAAGTTTTTTGAGTCAACCGAAAATAATAAGGTTTGACATGTCCAATGCCATATTATTCTATGAAAATGTAGTTCAGTTTCATAAATCAGTTCGACCAACCATGTCATACCATCTAGTTGGACAAAACAGAAATATTCAATTATTTTGTCAACTAGTTAACTAAGTGAACTTAGTAAAAGACAGATTTGCACCACTGTAAAAAAAAAGGGACAAATTTTGTACATTTTCCAAAAAAAAACTATTTTGTAAGGCGTCGGGAAAATAACTGCGGCGCCATTAAAAAAAAAAAAAGACAATTAGGAAATAACCGCGGAGTCTTCGGTGATCACACATGGGCCTGCAAAATTAGTAGCAACTAGCAAGTCTTTGCAAAGTCCACTCGGCCCATTTTTGACACCCTAAATCTTAGCGCCGACGCGTCCGTCTAACTTTTCCAGTTATGACCACGCTGGAGCTTGGTCCGCTTAGTGCGTCTCCCTCAGCAACCTCATAAGTAGATCCAAACATCCGAAAAGATCCCCCCTTCGCCTTTTGTCGTCTCTCTCTCTTTCTCTTCTCTCTCATCAGCAGGAGGCGAGAGGGAGGAGGTGGAGGGGGAGACGGCCTCAGATCTGCCCCGTAGGTATCTGCCAGGGATTACTGGAACATAGCAATCGGAAATTGGCACGCCTGCCGACCGATCCCCGCTCTCTTCCTTTTGTTCTGCAGCTGCAGGTTCCGTCTTCCTTTTGTTCTGCAGGTTCCGGCGTTTTGACAATGGATTTCATGAAAGTTTTTGACCAAGCGGTCCGAGAGATGTGAGTTCTTCTGGGTTCTTGGGGGGGGGAGGTCTTTTGGTTCCGGTACTACAAGCTGAGATTGAGTCGCTGACTGATTCTCTTTTCCTTCGGATTCTGCTATTTCCTGTTGATTTTTCAGAAAGAGGGAGGTCAATTTAAAGGTTCTGAAGGTGCCCGAGATGGAACAGAAGGTGAGGAGTATTTGGAGTTTTACTCGAGCGAGTGTGGTGATTTATTTGTTTTGTATTGGATTCATGTCTCGTTGTTCGCAATGTGCGGATATCACATCCGTTTGAATGATGTATTAGTTGGGTATCCCCCCTTCCCCCCCACCCCCCCAGTGGGGATGCACCGAAGTGTGTGCCTACTAATCCTCGCCTTACCTGGATGTGTGATATGGCAATTAATGGTTGTAAGCAAGGGGCAGCAACCGATTGATGTTTCCATCTACTGTAGAAGGTAGAAGATCACGTCAAGGGTACATGCAGCATCCTTGGTTCTTTGCATGTTGAAGAATGGGATTGTCGCCCCCTATTATTATTTACTCTTGCAATAATATTAATTATTATCATGGAAAGTGGTTGCTGGACAATCATTCAACGTAGAAAAACCTTAAGCAGAGATGGCCCCTGGCTTTAGAGACTGGCCACTTTGATAACCAGATAACCCTGATAAAAGGGGTTTATCAGTCCTGACAAATGCTCTGCCACTTTGGTAAACTGGATAGCTTATCGGAACTTTGTCAGAAGTTATTGATGATAGGTCCTGATAAGTCTAACTCCCATTTTCAGCTAATAAAGTTATACATGGATTACTTGAGTTATCCATGCATATTTGGACTTGTAAGGGGATAAAAACATGTCAAATTGGAGATAAATCCTCTTAATGGAGTGGATGTGACATAAAAGTGACTGATGTGACATAAAGTTAACAGACCCCCAAAATAACGCGCCAAAGTGTTTTTGTATAAACTCCTATTAAGCTATTTAGGGATAGCCTATCTCTGTATAGCTTATCGAGTTCCAAAGTGGCCTCGCATCCCAACAAAGGAAGAAGTATGTAGAACAGCTTACTCTGGTCAAATATGGCATCTGACGACAGTGGCAGCCACTTAATTGTTCAAATGATGAGCTTACTCTGAACTTTTTGCCAGTTCTGACATTTCAGGGCATAGCTATAGGACTCAACTCTGCTTTTAAACCATTATTATGTGTTTCTTTCTTTCGAAATAGACCATGCTATGGCAGGTATGCAGAAGATGCAATAGGTCTCTTCTCCTTAACAGGACAGTTCTTTTAATGTGTTAGAATGCTCTGGGTTACATCAGTCCATTGATGAAAATCTGCACAGCAGTTTCTCAAAGGAATACGTAATCCCAATGGAAAAACCATTCCCTCTAGGTACATTTGCAACACAAAATGAATTCTAGGATGGTGGACAGCATGGTTCCACAATTTCCAGTAGAAGAATGGATCAACACTTTTTCATTGTGACTCTTATAATTTATGGGAATGGAAATACATGTCTTAATTCTACATTTTTATAACAAAGCCTCTTGGAAATAATGAATTGCAATGCCATTCAACTATTAATATGAGGAGGATGTGTTACGGTCTTATTAAAACTTCGCTATGAGTGTCCATTGTAGGGTGAGCCCCCCAATTTGATTTTCTGAAAACCTATGTTTATGTTTCCAAAATATCAGGTTTATGATGGTATTATGTGCAACAAAGCATTTGTTTATAGGTACTTTGAGAAGACCATATCAAGTGAACCCCTGTGGATGTTAGCAGGATGTATTCTCATCATCTATTACATGCATGCTGATTTCCTTAGCTAAAATGGTATTGGGTAATCATTGTCCGGCAGTTTGCCTTCGTCCTGACTTCTGAGTTCATTCATGACATGGGCTGCTAGGAGAACACATGTACATGATATAACCTTGAGGCAGGAATGTGTTGGGGAACATCCATCTATCTTCATCAGGTTCATGGTTTCTAAAGTCCTACCACCCCTCGCCGAAAATATGCATATGCACCACTCTACCTATTGGACATGTGCAATCCATTTGTACTGTTTGTCAATCCAGAAGGTCACACATTAATGTCAGCTTTTAGCATATCGAACAGACTAACACATGGATACTTTCAACAGGTTGATCATTGTGTCAGCTACTCCAGCTTTCAGTTTTTTACTGTATTATGCTGTGCAAAACTCAATATTCTATAAGGGTTATGTTTCGTGAAGGCGTTTACAGAAAATTACTCTCTGGAAGAAAGAAAAGAATGAAACTGAAAAATGTCGGAAAAACATTTACATCTTATGCTTCTTATATTGTCTTTTTTAAAAAAAAAAATTTTGCTCATACCATCCCTGTCAATTTTTTGTTGACATTCTGAGTATAAAATGCCAGGTTCTTGATGCAACCAACAATGAACCATGGGGTCCTCATGGTTCTGATCTTGCAGAAATTTCACAGGCTACAAAACGATCGTAATCTTTTCTCCTTTTATTTCCAGCTTGATCTTCTAGTGTTGTGGATTCTTTTTCTTATCTTATTTTGTTTACTGTTTACTAATCATTTTCCCTTTAACATGTGGAATGCCATATATTTCTTGAAGCTCCGAATGCCACATGATTATGAGCGTACTTTGGACAAGGCTGGCTGATAGTGCACCAAACTGGCGGCATGTGTACAAGGTAAGCAAAGCTTACAGAAATATAAATTTCCTGGTTCTTTTCCTTCATCAATTTTTGCTTTCTGGAAATTCTCTGTACATTTTGTTCTTGAGGGACTATTTATTCCCAGGCCTTGTCTGTCATTGAGTACTTGGTGGCTAATGGATCTGAACGTGCAGTGAAGACATTTCGGAGCATAGTTTTCAAATCTCAGTATGATCTCTTCTTCTATATCCAGAAAGGTTCTTTTAGGTTTTAGATTTTGTTATTTAGATTATAGAGTTCACATGAATACCGTATTTAACTTGGAATACCACTTCTACTGTACATTCCATTTGCAAAGTCACTTTCAAGCTTTGAATATGTTGAGCCAAGTGGAAAAGATGTTGGAATCAATGTGCGGAAGAAGGTTGAAACTATTTTGGCTCTTCTAAATGACAAGGATAAGATGCAGGCTGTCAGAAATAAAGCTGCTGCAAACCGAGATAAGTAAGTCTGGCTCTTTTTGTAAGTTAGACTTGAAAATTTGATGTTATATGTCTAACGTTGGTTGTTTCACTTTTATGGAAGCGTTAGAGGTGCATTTTCCACAGTGCAATACAGAAAATTCAGTGTATCATTGGCTGTTCTCAGGTTAATACTGTATGCAGGTATGTTGGTCTATCTTCAACTGGAATGAGTTACAAGTCAAGTTCAGCTTTATATGGCAGCAGCAGCTTCGAAAAGAATGATACCTATGGGGGCCTAAGGGGTTCAAAGGAGGACGAAACTTTCAAGGATAGTTATAAAGATGTGGATCATTACGGAGATGACCATGGAAAAACCCAAACAAGCTACTCTGGTGTGACTAATGGGACCAAGTCGAAGAAGGGAACATCTCACCCAGACAGGTATGTCCTCGTATCATCTGATTGTTCACTTTCTTTCTTGATCATTTTGCCATAGTTATCTGATATTTTGGACCAATCATTTGCTGTCTCTTTGCCTCCAGTTGTAAGTTGGGGCTCCTAGGATAGGATGATTTCATCTCCACCTTTGTATGCTCCCAATCCAAAGCACCAGTTGGATTGCAGACTTCCATGTTTTTTCTGCTAAGACTATGGGACGTATTATAACTTCCGTGGGAATTTGTAATCCATGTGCAACAACATCTTTCCTTTTCCCATCAGTCCGGTTGCTGGTATTTTGGGCTCCAAATTTCTAAAACTTTTTGGTGGAAACATCTTTGTTCTGGTGCCCCAAAGTCCAAGGTCACTGTTTCTTTCACCAAATACCTGCCTCTAGATGTGAGTGTGGCCACTGGTTTGACCTGGTTCTTTTCTATCATTTCCTGGATTACCAGGTATTGCTGATTTACTATGTATGACATGAACAACTTTGTCCAATGATTAGATAGCAGCTTTTTCTAGTGTTATTTAGGATGTTTTGGAGAGATTGGTACCTAGATAGATTGTATATATGCTTGATTGCCTTTCATCTATCCTGTTGTCCACTTACTTTAACCCAACAATCTGGTTGTAAACCTTTTGTTTTTTTTCCAGAATAAACTAATTTTTACATCAGCATGGAAAGCACTTCCAAAGAATTTAGTTTAAATGAATCAGGCATCCAGACAATGTCTTCAAAAGTGCTTGCCTGAGCTGGCCTGGGTACCTAGGTTCAACAAATAGGACTAGGTACTTTAACAACCTTAGGTCTGAAGTCTGCATCATGTCTTTCACAACCATGTTACTCTATTCTCATATTGAATGTGAGACATCTGATGCAGATGCAGCCGCAGTCTTGAAGAGAAATTTAGTCTGGCATTCTTGAAACACTTAACTGAATATAGCCAGAATAGTTACAGTAGAGTAACATATGAAAACATCCCATTCACCTATAGACAGAAAAATAAAAGGAACTTGTTGGTAAAGTTATTTGGTCATGGATGAGAAATGGACAGTTTGAAACTCGGATACACATGAAAGATGCTTATATTATAAAGACGTTTCCATTTATTATTTGGTTTGTTGAAGCATGTATGGCTAGACATTACTGGAGCTTGGAGGATAATCAAGTGATAAACTATTGAGATTTTCTTGCTCTCTAGACAAAATTTCCTTCTTTCGGAATTTTTCATGTTGCCTAGCCTCTTGGTGTTCAAAGCTTCTTCCTTTAATGTTGCAGTTTTGGTAGTTCATTCTATAAATAGGATCTGAGATTATTTTTAACAGGGATTCTGTGCATGCAGAGTATCAAAAGCATCAGTGGAGCATGATACTTCTAAAAGCTCAAGTTCTCAAATAAACACCAGTCCTGATGATTTTGATGATTTGATCCTCGAGGATCTTCTAAATCTGGTGAGTATTTATCACCACCATTTGGCTTCACTTTCCAATGGATGTCAATATGCAGTCAGATATGCTGTATTTTTTTGGCTCTTAAGGACCCATTGTTGTTCATTTTACCATTTTCGTTGTAAGTAATTGCTGCTAATCCTTTTAGAAAAGATTAGATCCTGTCCTATCAAGTCTTGACTATAACTCATGAAATGCTGTCCCTGAGAGTAGAGAGCTGAGGGCAATCCATAATCACCTAATATCACTAGCATGGACAATTAACACAGGAAAAACCTGAAAAGCTGTAGCTGAAAGACTCAAACAGCTCAAAGGCAAGAAGTATTGCTTTCATGGTTACGGTATATGGGCATGGTGCTGTTTACAAAGGCCGTAAAAGGGAAAATAGGATGGAAAATCTCCAGGAAGGCGCAGGCAGCTTTTGAGGAATTTGGTTTTACTTGAATTTCACCCTTTTTCTGATGCCATGGTTTCTGATGCCATGGGCCCTCTTGCTATCATCCTGCTCCAATCTTCATCTAATCAAAGAAGTTCTTTATCAAGCCTACTTGGTTTCTATATTGCAGTGAACTTCTAGCCATCCATTCCAAATGTCTTATTTTGGCTCATGCCCTCTTTTGAGCACCCTTTTTGGATCCTCATTTCTACCTTGAACCACCTGATTTTTCTCTCTTTATTCTCCCGTAGGTAGATTTAAAACAGCTTCAACTGCCTTCGCAAACTAATTTTCAGGTTCCTCTCCACTTTACATCTAAGGTAATTTTGCCCACTACCCATGCTTCTCCGGATACTCAGCTTTCTCTGCAAAACTAAACCTGCTGATTTCTTAGTTTCTTCATTTCCATATCTGGCATATACCATGGAGTCCTTCCAAAACCATGATCTTGCCTCTAGTCCCGGTAACTAGGTTCAGGTCGGTTTTATCACCACCCACCATGATACATCTGAGAATTCCCACCCCATATCTGCCTGCCTGGCTGAAATAGATGAGAACTCGAAAAGATGGGTCTGGATTTGGCTATTTCCCCCGACTTGGTTGGCAAACAATTGGTAAAATAGTTAAGCCCGTTGAGAGCCAGACAAAACTGGACAGTTCGGTCCAAATATGCTCTGGATTCTTCCTAAGAAGACCAGGCTCGGCCTTTGTGCACAATTTAAATTTCAGAGAGTCAAGTTAAAAAGGTGGAACCTAGGGTTGGACCATCCTAACTTGGCTAAATTCCCTCTTTAAACCCCAAGGGGATGTTTGGACTTTGGATGCACACCATAAACACATTTAGGTTTATCATAAGCTCATTTATAATATAATCTTTGTTTGACGACTTAAAAAACAGTTTATCATAAATTCACTTGAGTTATCGTAAATTCAAAATCTCCCCTTAAATGCATTTTTCCATAAGCTTGCTACAAGTTGGTGTATGGTGGAGACTCTCTGTAAACAGAGTTTGATATAAACTCTATGAAAACCTCCAAACACAAATTAATATAAAACATGTTTATGGTAATCAAGTTTTTCATAAACATGTTTTTATGACCTATTCATGTTTTTACAAGTTGCATCCAAACAACCAGCCTGCTCATTATGTTCTTCCTTCTGCTGAACACATCTTCAAGATCTTCAAGTAGGTTTCTGCATTCTCAGTAGGCATGTACAAATTCCTTATTTGTTCAATCTCCCTGCTTAAAGAAGGGAGTTGGGCGGACTCCATGGTCAGCTGCAATTGAAAATTATGACTACTTGCTACAGTCTCAACCTTTCTGTTTCCAAAGAAAAGTGGATTGTACCACTAATTTTAAAGGTTTGAGGTTCGTCTACCTCGCAGGAGAGAAAAGATCCCCTGGCCCCCACCCCCACTAATTCTTTCTGTAGAAATCTTATTCAGAATTGGGGACTTCTGATCAACCTTGAGACATAGTCTTGCATACTCCAGGTTCTTCAAATGACTGGTGGCCTGACTGGCTTCCCTTGGAACACCAAAAGAATAAAAAAAACTCGTTGGATACCTTTGTATCCCATAATTGGTGCTGAATACTAGAAATATGATCCTGCCTTCCTGGTGGGAGTTAAGGGCAAGGAATTTCAAGGGATCACAGCATTCACAGGGTATGACATTTTTTGTGAGGGTACCTAAAAGAGTGTATAAACCAATCATTCTGCCATTTTCTCTTTTGTGATATGTGATCTATATTTCTTGTACTGTTTCAAAAAATCTATATTCCTCATGGGACATGCGTGATCTAGGAGAGACTGTGAAATTGTGATTGCTTCATTAATGGGGTCAGCCTGAGTCGGCATAGGGATGAATAACGCACCCCCCCCCCCCCCCCCAAAAAAAAAAAAAAAAAAAAAAAAAACAACAACAGCAACATAGGACCACCCATTTGATGCCGGACGAGATGTTGAACTGGGCTTGGACTAGCTGCGCTTGATAGATAATTGACTCCTAATCAGACTTTTGTGACACTTAATAGCTGTGAATACAAGCAGCCCTGTAGTTAATCGATACCACTAGGTATGCCCTCCTTACACAGCCCACTTTGAAATGGGGTTAAGCAACCCCTGGTTATTTTATCCAGGGGTTGCTTCACCCAATTTTTGTGCCATTTTACTTTGGGTAAAAAAGGGAACCCTTGGGTAAAAAACCGGTTAAGCTATGTCTTGGGTAGGTTAACCACCATTTTACCCCCCTTCAACCCAATTTCTACCCAACCCCTCCAATTAGCAAAACTTTGTTTCCTAAGTGCATTTCTTGAAAAACCGTCCTTTTACCCCCCCCTGAGGGATGGTAAAGATGTAGGGAAACCGGGGTGGGTGTTGTATGGCGGTGGAATGGCAGTAGTGGAATGGTGAGGTAGTGGTAGAGTGGGTGTCACACGATGGGCTGTGGTGGGGAAGGGCCTATAGTAGGAGGGGAAGGTGGGGAGGGTGACAACTAGGTGGGAGATGGGTGGAGGTGTTTGGTGGCATGAGCGGGAGGGCCAAACGACATGGCGGCGAGGACAGTAGGAACAGGGGTGCAATGGCGAAGGTGGGTGAAGAGGAAGCACAAGGGTGTTTATGGGTGGTTCAAAGGAGCGGGATGGCAAGGCAACGGTGATTTGGTGGCATGGCAGTAGTCTTCCCCATCGTAGGATGGATGTACAATTGGTGGAGATAATTGCAGCTAGAGGCTCCTCACCTCTTGGTCAGTGTCATTCTATGTAGTCAGAGGTGTGAGGCGACCTAAGGCGATCAAGAGTCCTCAGCCTCAAAGGCCTAGGTGATGGAGGCGATATATTATAAAATAATATATACTTAAAGAATATGAATATATCTATAAATATCACCTAAATATGTGCATGAAACTAATATATTTCATAAAATTAATCATTTATATATGTCAAATGATTGTATGACTTACTAAAATTTATTCATTTCTATATGTAAAGTAACTAAAATTTGAGAAACTAAATTGCAAGTAAATAAATAGGCAAGTGGGTCTCTTTACTGGCCAATATATGGGCTAGACAAGGGCAAAAAGGGTGGAATTGGTGGCTTGAAATTGCCGAGGCTAAATGGGCTGGGGCGAGGTGATCTGAGGTCACCTTATCTGGCCTCATGGCCTAGGCAATCACCTCAATCACCTTTGATAACATAGGTGTCATTGCCGACTTGGAGCTTCTCACCCCCACCTTTCTCAGGTGTAGAAATCTCTTCACAGAAGGATCCTTTCACCGGAACTCTTAGTTAGCAATTTTCAATATCTCATATATCTCAAAAAAGTACAAGTACATCAATATTTATAGGCATTACCTGTCTTGAACTTTGCTTGTATGATTGAAGCTAGCTCGACTCCTAGACTACCCTTGCATGACTCGACTCTTGGACTACTCTTGCATGACTGAAGCTAGCTTGACTCTGTGTGTTCCAGTTATAATGACTAAAATGCCCTGAGACTTCTTAATGGGCCGCTCTACCTACAGCCCATGATAACAAAAGGAATACAAGACTCTTATACCAATCAGTATGAGCTACTGGGCCTTTATAGCATACACAAATCTGGCCCAGAGATATTCGAAACCAAAAGCAGATATTGTCCCAAAAAACCCGGGGGTGGCCCAACATGGTTCCCCATTACATTGTCATTCTAAAATTGTGTGGGTTGTTAGAAACATGTTGACAGAGATTTTGTTGCATCTGCATAGTCACAGACTCACATGGCATGCAGCCATTATCGAAGTGCTGGCTTCACCATTAATTGTCATTGTTTTCTCTTTTGCAGAATCGGCTACTGCAAACCCTAAGAAAGTGGATCTTTTTGGAGATGCTTTAGTAGGGGACCTGATAGATGTAGAAACATCTGTCTCAGGAGAAACAGCAACCTTAAACGCTGGTTCTGCAGATGAGGTTGACCTGTTTGCAGGTGCAACATTTGTATCTGCGGCATCTCATGCAGCAACTTCAACAGGCCATGATGTGAAGGTAAGAGAAATTATTTCTTGCAACCTAGGGCTTTTTTTTTTGTTCTTTTTTATGTTAACTTTCCTTTTCTCATTGCAGGGCCAGTTTGATCTCTTTGCAGAACAGCCTTCTGTCCCTGCTTCATCTTTATCAAACGTAGACTTGTTTGCTACACCAAATCCAGGTGTTTCCACTGGATTAAAGCCCCCTATGCCTGTGTCATCAAGCAATAACACCTTTGATCCTTTTGCGGCGGTGCCCTTAAACATATCTGAAGAATCTGACTTATTTGGTGCATTCGTCTCTCATACTGATTCAACAAGCCCAGAACAAACACAGAATTCTGGAAATGACAGCTTAGGGAATGCAAATATTACATCAATATCGTCGAAGCCTGGGCCTAAGAAGGAAACTTTTCAAGTCAAATCCGGTATATGGGCTGACTCTCTCAGTCGTGGACTCATCGATCTAAATTTAACTGCCCGTGAGTATCCTTCTGTATCTTATTTCCACTATCACCTTCAAATTCAGTTTAATTGCTGCATAATGGCCTAAGGAGTGTGTCACCATGGATCGAGGAATGAATTTGGAAGCATCTATATGGTAACCAAGTATATAGTCATGTTCTTTTTAGCACATCGGTAATCACATGCCAATTGGCCGTTGTTGGTTGCATGGTCAAGATCAAGAAAGACATCAATTTAGTCGGGAATACTCTGTACTCTGATTAATCGCCGCTGAGGATGATTTGTCACCTAAAAGAAGTCAGAATACGCATTTCCATGCACCTAATGATAAATGAATCCTATATATATTTTTTTCAAATCCTTGGATTAATCGTTTCAATGAATGAATTAGTAGTTTGAAGCTGCATTCTCATCGTTGATCGTTCCATCTGTCTTATTTAGTACTTTGCTGTTTGATTTCAGCCAAGAAGGTCGCTCTATCAGATGTCGGGGTCGTCGGCAGACTTGATGTATCAGATGAAACGAGACACCCTGCTTCAGTGTTTCCGGGAAGAGGTCTCGGTGCGGCTTCAGGTCCAAGTAAACCGGCCTACCCTTACTCAACAGGAGCTTCCGGAAGTGGCAGTTTCTCAAACTGGTAGCCGTTCTGCTAGTTTCAAGAAAATTATTGGTTTCTCCATTTCATAGGTATTCCCCCACCATAGAGGGGGAACATTTGATTGAGATTGCTGTTGCCATGCGGTTTTTCTGTCGTATTCTGGCTCTCTCGGGTAAACAATATTGAAATGTGGATGTGAGATGTGATGTTGTTGACATCAGTGTTTACATCATATTAGCAGTAATTGCTTTTGTTTATCCTGTGAAAAAATGTGTAGGGGACCGTGTCATATAACAGCGTGTCGACTCTTTTTTTTTATATACTTTTTTCCCCCTTTTCTCTTGTCATATGATATCGGTTAATTTATGTCCACCAAATAGGTGTATTCTCAACAAACCTGCAAACCATGTTAGCAGATCCCATCTACAGGTCGTTAACCAATCTGAACAACAAGATGATCAAGTCTACAGTCCACTAGGCCATCTCACAACTCACTTGGATCCAATGTCTAGGCGCACCTCCATGTCTCTTTTTTTTTCACCAACAAGGAGCTTGCATGCACGACCAAGTTAAAGAGATCGAGACAGGCAGGAATCATCTACTTCTTGTCCATGGACTCGCATAAGGAAACGAACCATGTTCTTACAATCCGATAGGAAATCCCCTACAATGGAACATGAAAAGGTGCACCAAACCCTACAAACCGGAAACGAAAGCGGATAAAAACCACGCAATGCCCCATGGAAAAGTGTCGTTCTGACCAGACCCACCCTACAGAGATCGATGGGAACAAAGAGCTGGAAACCGTGAAACCTCTTCTCTTCCCCCCCCCCCCCCCCCCCCCCCCCCCCTAGAGAGAGTGGTGCTCCGTTCGAACTTCACCAGCGTTTCCTCGGCCAACACTGGGACACGGAGCTCCTTGCACGCGGCACGCTCAGGACGCCGCGGCGGTGGCGTGGCTGGTGACCTCCTGCGCCTTGTGCTGGACGTAGTGCCCATACTCCTTGGCGCGCTCCTTCACGTCCCGAGCGGTGCTCGCCAGCTTCATGCGCGCCGACTCCAGCTGGTCCGACCCCGGCGGGTGCTTCCCCGTCACGTAGTTGTAGATCCACGCCAGCGCCGACAGTGCCGCCACCCCGAACCCGCCGGAGCAGAGGAACCCGGCCGCCGTGAGGGCGATCACGCACCCGGCTGGCACGAGTATGGGGCTGAACAGCAGCAGCACCGGGGTGGCAATGACGAGGCACACCACGGTGCCCGTCAGGGTCAGCCCCGACAGCAGCAGGAGCGCCATCCCGATGGCGGCGGCCGTGAGGAACTTGACGGTCTGGCGGGTGGCGGGGGTGGCCTCGGAGATCCGCTGCTGGATGCCCTTGTGTGGCTCCGCCATTATTTCTCGATGGAGCCTCCTCCCTCTCACCTTCTACCTCTTCTCCCTAACCGGTCGATCGAGAACTGGGAGGAGCGAGGGGTTGAGCTTATAACGAGAGGAGGGAGGGGAGGGGAGAGGTGGCCGTGGTGGCAGGTGGAAGACAGCACACCACGGGGTTTAATGGCCATCGTAGGAAGGGTCCAAAGTTTTGCATCAAAGAAAAGCCGATCGAGGAGCTGCATGGCTCGCAACCAGCGCGGGCAAGAACGTGTCCGCAGGGGCCGTGGTCGACGCTGCCAACCTCTGTCTGGAAGGCGAGGGCGTGGCGAACGAAGCGGACGGTTTCGTTGCCAGGTGAGGGCGGACGCGCGCAGACGGAGGAAGTGGGCGAAATCGCTGTTACATGCGGCGTCTCCTGTTTGCATCTGTCAAGTTTGTTTCTCTACGACGGCAAAAACAACGGGCGTCACTGCCGGGTGTCCTTCTTCGTCAGCACAACCGAAAAAAATACGGATTGTTTGGGCTGCGAATTACTACGAAAGTTTTTTAAATAAAAAATTAATCTCCTTAATTTGACATGTTGTAATTAAGTTGTTTTGTATGTCAGTTCCTGCGCGTTTGATGCATCTCAAAGTTGAGAACTATTGGCAAATTTTATCAAAAAATTAGTTATATATTTGACATGTTCTAAGCTGTTTTGTATGTTCCTGCGTTTTAATATGCATCCCAAAGTTCTCTACTGGTGGGCCGATGGCCCATTTGGCTATCTTTTCAGATATCAGATGGTTTTATTCCACTCTTTGTTATTCGCTTTTAGTTTGCACTCTAAATCACATAAAAAGATATTTATATATGCTAGGAATAAGAAGTCCGACTGTTGGCCTTGCCCTTCTTTAAGGCGTACTGTACTGTACTTGTATAAATACTTTGTAATATTATGGAAGAAGTCAAGCTCTCCAATTTCCTTTTTTTCTGTGTTTGTAACAAATATAAAACGTACGTTGTATGTAAGAACGACTTTTCAAACCTTAGAATAAATGGCAGAAAATATTATACGTTTCTTGGCATGCATCATACGGACAATCGGTTATTATTATTAATTTGTGAGGTGGATGACATAGCAGAATGTGTGGTGGCCAAATCTGGTCACCTAGGCCCATGATGGCTCGTTACGGCCAATCACGTCCTGACAACCAACGTGACACCGTCATCGAAGGGCACGCCCTCTCCAGGATGGCTCGAAGACCTCCATTGTGTGACCCCGTGATCGGAAGCTGTCAGGTTCCGCTGCGGCGTACCTCCGAGCAGATCACCCGCCTTCCTTACAAACAACTATGAACGGCTTCCGAAAGAACAGTACACTACCGCTCCATGAAACTACCCTCGATGTTACCGAACAGCATGTTCGAGCCCCCACGTGGGTCACCTGCTCGGAAAGCATTCCCAAAGGGTTCCGAGCAGGTTCTCTGACTCGCAGAACGGTTGTAACCGTCCAGGCCACGTTCTCCACCATCAAGGGGCGTGAACTGCCTGGCAGCCTAACGGGCACCAGAGTCATAACTCCTCCCGTTATGCGCGTGCGTCAAGGCGCCTCTTCAGGCACGATCCGCAACGTTACGCACGTTGGCCTCGACAACGACGCCTATAAAGGCACAGGTATAGTACCATGCAATGGTACGTTCTCTTCCTCACGCGAACACATTCTCGCCTTCGAAAACCCGCACCCCCTGCCTTTCAAGCTCTTCACTGCTTAGGCATCGGAGGGTTTTCCCGGTCTTCACCGGGCCTCCTGACCTCTTCTGGTTTTGCAGGTCTTCGTCCTCACCAGCAATCGTCTTCCCTCTCTCATTCCAGTGGAGGCCCGTTTGGCTCAGGTCCAAACAGGATCACACCACCACATTTGGCGCCGTCTGTGGGAAGAACGCTGCATGGCTCGAGGGCGATCCTCATACCAGAATATAGGAAGCAGGGCGACGAGGTCTCGCCAATCACGAGGGGCCTCTCGTCGCCAATCTCCTCCTGGGGACGTCGCCGGCACTGCTACCGGCGCAAATCACGACGTCCCAGTACCAACGGCTGCCGCACGGCAACGGCCCTCGAAGTGGCAGAGCTTCGGGGGCAAATGCATCAGTTGACGGGTGTCTGCCTCGCCCTACAGGCCCAGTTGGCGGGGGTTGCGGGCCCGGCGGTCTCCTGCCACGCGACGGCAGGCGGAATCGTCACATCGACGCTCCCGCGTCCCCCAGCGCCGCAGGAGCAGCAGGCGGACTCACCACGCCGGTCCCTCCGGGCCCATCGGAGGAGCGGGCACCAGAGCGCCGCGGGCGCTCGCCCCGGCGTTCTATCGTCTCACCCCGTCCGCCACGATCGGTCGTGGGAGGCAACTCCCACGCCTCTGGACGTGGGGCCCCGCCAACTCCGAGCAGGAGCTCGCCAGGCGCCTCCGGCGTGTGGTCGACCTCGAACGCCGCATGGACGCGATGGTTCAGCGTGCGGAGGGCAAGGCTCCAGCGGAGGACGACTTGGACTTCCGCTCTCCTTTCAGTAGGGAGATTCTGGAGGCCCTGGTCTCCTCCAAGCTCCCTCTTCCCACCATCGCGCCCTACGACGGCACAACTGACCCGGCCGACCACATCCACGGCTTCGAATCGCATATGGTGTTCCACGGAGCATCAGATGCGGCCAAGTGCAGGGCTTCCCTGCAACCCTTAAGGAGACCGCCAGGGCTTGGTTTGAAACCCTCCCTGCGGGCTCTATCACCTCCTTCCGCCAATTGAAGAAGTCCTTTCGGGACAACTTCCTTGGTGGAAGGTCCCAGCCGCGGACGGCGGCTTCTCTCCTGACCGTGCGCCAGAAGAAAGGCGAGGCACTCTGGGACTTCGTCAAGAGGTTCCGAACAGAGGCGCTTCGCATCTCGCGCCTGGACGTCCCCCTAGCCACCAGTGCTCTCATCCAGGGCACTCGTGACGGCTTTCTACAGAGGACTCTCGGCGTCCAGCAACCCGCCCCCCTCGCCGAACTACTCTCCATCGCGCAGCGCCACGCGGCCTGCGAGGAGAGCCTGGCGGCGAGCAGGGCCGAACAGGGGGAGCAGTCGGAAAAAAAAGCGACCTTCCGACAACGGTTCCGACCGTGATCGGAAGAAGGGACGACGCAATGGCGATTCTCCTCGTCGTCCGCGCCCCTTCCAACTACACCCCCCTCACCGTGGCTCCCGAACAAATCCTGGCAGAGATCAGGGATGAAGCTTTTGTTCGGTGGCCCCAGAGAATGCGCTCCGACCCCCGGAAGCGCGATCAAAATAGGTACTGTCGCTTTCATCGCGACCACGGCCACGACACCTCCGAGTGCCGCCAGCTTAAGGACGAAATCGAAGACCTTATCAAGCGCGGCTACCTTGGACGGTTCGTGCGCCGGAACGAAGGGCGCCGGAACGAAGAGCGCCCCCGACGTCGAGACCGCACTCCCGAGCAGCCGATCAACAACGACCCAATGGGCAAGAGATCAATGTGATCGCGGGAGGTTTCGGCGCGGGCGGTGGAAAGCACTCGAAGCCGACGCGATTACGCAAGGCGAGGCATGTCGTAGACAGGCCCCGGCTGTTCGGCGGCCCCATATCCTACCAGTCCCGCACGCGCACAGCCGAAGAGGTTATAACCTTCTCGGATGAAGATCTTGTAGGGGTTACGACCCCGCACACTGATGCGCTGGTCGTTTCGGCCACCATCAACCATTGTAATGTGCGCCGGATTCTGGTAGATAATGGAAGTGCCCCCGACCTTGGCTTACGACTGTTTCGTTCTCATGGGTCTGCGCGCCAATCAACTTACTCCTGTAAATTCGCCATTGTTCGGCTTTTCGGGAGTTTCGGTCCAGCCCATGGGAAGGATTCGCCTTCCGATCACCTTGGGAACAGCTCCAAAGGCTGTGACCAAGATTGTTGACTTTCTGGTGTCAACAACATGCCTGGATACAACGCTATCCTAGGCAGAGGTCTGATCGGCCGCATCAAAGCAATACCTTCGTCACTCCATCAGAAGATGAAGTTTCCCACTCCGAGCGGTGTGGGCGAAGTGCTCGGATGTCAGCGCGAGTCTCGCCGTTGCTACGTCCTCTCCCTAAGAGACAAGCAACCACTCGCTGTTCCGGCTCCTCCGGCTTCCGATCAGCCTTCAACTAGCCGAGGAGCGCCTGCTGAAGATCTAATCCCCATTCAGGTGGGTAACGACCCCGAACACGTCTTGTACATTGGTGCTGTTGACAGAGGCCGAAGCAGCGCTACACAGCTTTTCTGCTGGCCAATTTGGACGTGTTCGCGTGGTCCGATGACGACCTTCCAGGCATTCCTCCGGAAGTCATGGTGCACCGCCTTCGGCTGGATCCACGAATCCCACCGTACAGCAAAGGAGGCGACCTGTGAAGAGAACGGCAGACCGTGATTCAGGATCACGTGACCAAGCCGAACTGTTGGGCTCCTCCGAGAAGCCCAATATCCAAGATGGATCTCCAATGTGGTCCTCGTACGCAAGGCCAATGGCAAATGGCGTGTGTGCGTAGATTACAAAGATCTTAATAAGGCAACGCCCAAGGATAACTTCCATTGCCGCGCATTGACCAGTTGGTGGACGCTACTTCCGGGCACGAGCTCCTCAGCTTTTTGGATGCCTACTCTGGTTACCACCAGATCAGCATGCACCCTCCGGATCAAGACGCCACTACGTTCGTCACAGACCTAGGCTTATACTGCTTCACCAGGATGCCCTTTGGTCTGAAGAATGCAGGCGCGACTTACCAGCGGCTGGTCAACAAGATGTTCGAGCAGCAGATCGGGCGAAACATGGAGGTTTACGTCGACGACATGTTGGTCAAGACTCTTCCGAGTACTGATCACATTTCCGACCTCCAGGAAACTTTCGCAACTCCTGCGAAGGTATAACTGAAGCTCAATCTGCCAAGTGCGCGTTTGGTGTTCGGTCGGGTAAGTTCCTCGGGTTCCTCGTATCAAACAGAGGAATAGAGGCGAACCCGGAAAAAATCCAAGCGTACTTGAGATGTCCAGTCCGAAGACAGTGCGCGACGTCCAACGTCTGACAGGACGTCTTGCCGCGCTAAACAGTTCATGTCCGAGCAGCAGAAAGAAGTTTTAACTTCTTCAAGTTGCTCCGAGGCCCTAAAAGCTCTCGAAGCAAGGGGGGCAAGTACTGTGGACTGACGAATGCGAGTCCGCCTTCACGAGCTGAAGGCATATTTGGCGGCCCTCCTTCTCTCAAAGCCTGTGCACGGAGAACCTTGTTCGTGTACCTTTCGGTCACTGAACACTCCATCAGCGCGGTTTGATCAGAGAAGTAGGAGCGGCACAGCATCCTGTTTACTACATCAGCAGGGTCCTCCAAGAAGCTGAAAGGAGGTACCCCAGGGCAGAAAAACTCGCCCTTGCTCTCGTCACAGCTGCTCGGAAGCTTAGGCCCTATTTCCAGCCCATTCCGTTACAATCCTGACCGATCAACCGTTGAAATCCATCCTTCAGCGGCCGGAGGCTTCCGGCAGGTTGGTCAAGTGGGCGATAGAGCTTGGTGAGTTTGACATCAGCTTCCGGCCGAGGACGGCGATTAAAGCACAGGCGCTTGCGGACTTCGTGGCGGAATGTACCCTCCCGGCCGAGCAGGATCCGCCGTTGGCAGACGAGCCCCCATGGGAGCTCTATGTTGACGGATCCTCTTGTGTGACGGAAGCGGGGCAGGTTTGGTCCTCACCTCCCCAGAGGGGTTAGAGTTCCAATACGCCCTCCGTTTCCGCTTTCCAGCCTCCAACAACGTCGCCGAGTACGAAGCTTTGCTGTCCGGTATCCGCATGGCTAGGCACCTCGGGCCGTTCGGCTCAGAGTCTTTAGTGACTCCCAGCTGGTTGCCAGCCAGGTGAGCGGACAGTTCGGAGCAAGGGAACCCCGCATGGCTCAATACCTCCAACAGGTCAAGAGCCAGACAGAGGGCCTCGTATACTTCGAGGTTATACATGTTCCGCGGGAGCAGAACGCGCGAGCTGATGCACTGGCCAATTGGCATCTTCAGGTGACATCACCCCTTCTCGCTCTGTTTTCATTGAAGAGCTCGCCTTGCCGAGCACAGAGATTGATGTAGCCGCCATAGAAAGGGCCACCAACCCCAAGTTGGGTGGACCCTCTCGTGGCGTACCTCCTCCGAGGTGAGCTTCTTCCGCCCGAGCAGGATGAAGCTCGGAAAGTCAGGATGCGCTCGCAGCATTTCACCCTCGTAGAAGGCAAGCTGTACCGGCGGTCCCTTGCAAGACCTCTTCTGCGTTGCCTCAACCCTGAGGAGGCCCTTGCGGCCACAGAGGAAGTTCACGAGGGGCTGTGCGGAAGCCATCTGGGGGGCAGAACGCTAGCGCGCAGCGCTCATCCGAGCAGGGTTCTGGTGGCCTTCCTTCAGAAGGATTGCATGTCCTTCGTTAGGAAGTGTCCAGAATGCCAAAAGTTCGGGGTACTCATCAAGCAACAGCCGAACAGCTTCACAGTCTGTTCGAGCCGCGCCCCTTCGCCAGATGGGGCATTGACATCTTGGGCCCCTTTCCAGAGGCCCAAGGCGGAAAGAAGTTCCTTTTCGTGGCCATCGACTACTTCACCAAGTGGATCGAGGCCGAACCCGTTGCCACAATCACCGAACAAGCCGCGTGGAAGTTCGTATGGAAGAACCTTCTCTGCAGGTTTGGCATCCCAAGGTGATTACATCTGACAACGGGAGACAGTTCGACAGCACCTTCTTCAAGCAAAAGTGCGCCGAGCTCGGGATCTACAACCACTTCACCTCCGTGGCTCATCCCCAAGCTAACGGTTTGGTCGAAAACGCCAACCGAACATTGCTGCACGGATCCGAACCAGAGTGGAGGCTGCAGGTGGATCATGGATCGATGAGCTCCCAAATGTCCTTTGGTGTCACCGAACAACTGCTCGGGTAGCTACAGGGGAAACACCTTTCCACCTAGCCTACGGCTCAGAAGCAGTTGTACCTTTGGAAGTAGCCCTTCCAACCATCCGAACAACCCACTTCGACGAAGCCGCCAATAACCGTGCTCTCCGAGAGAACTTGGACATGCTGGCGAACGACAAAGCGACGCCAGCATTCGCCTCGTTTCTTATCAACAACGGCTTGCGCAATATTATAATGCGCGAGTCAAGGAGAGGCGGTTCAACGTGGGAGATTTGGTCTTGCGCCGCTGTTCGGCTTCGGACCCCGAAGAGCAGTCGGCAAACTTGCCATCAAATGGGAAGGACCTTATCAGGTCACCCACGTCCTGGGAAAGGCTCATATAAGCTAACTACTCCTAGTGGCGAGGCCATTCCCAGGACTTGGCATGTCTCTAATCTTAAGGCTTATCATCTATAAAAGCCTTCTTTCAGCATCCAACCTCTCTTCTCCTTACTCCTGTGCTTCATGAGCATTTGGCATAGATACCTGATCGGAACCTCCTTACGGTACCCAACGATCTGTGTCTACATGCAATACTCACGAAGCTAACGGATTCCGATCCGAGCAGGAACAATTATAAAAGGAAGAAGATAGAGAAAGTGAAGCTACAGAATAATCTCATGGACAGAAGATTTCATTCACAAAAAGTGGTTTGTTTACAAACTGGCCCTTTTCGACCACAGTTACAAAAAGGAGAGCATAAAAAGGACATGGAGCAGAGAAAGCTAAGGAGCCTGTTCGGAAGGGCCGGCACCTTCGTCCGAAGAAAGCATCGCCCAGATTGGAATTGTGCGAAACGCACATCATCCAAGCGGGCATCCTTGGTGCGGCGTCGGCACTCCCGAACAGCGGCCTCGAAGGCTTCTCGGGCGCGCTCGACCAAGACAAATGCTCTCCGAAGTCCTTCCCAGCATTAAGACCCACTCTATAGCAGCGGGCTCCATATTGCTCCAAGTCCTCTTTATACTCCGGCCGGCTCTGTACTCAGCAACCGCGCGGGCCCCAGCATCCGCTACTACCTTGGCTAGGGCGTCTTTTCGGCCCGCGCCAAGGTAGCTTCCAGCTTCGAAGCTTGGAGGGCCGCTTTGAGGTCCCCGACCTCCCCTCCAGCGCTGCTTCGCGAGCCTTATGCCTCGCGGAGAGATCCTCGCAGAAAGCTGTCTGCGCCTCTCGGAGGTATTCTGCCTCTGGCCCCGAACAGCCAGAACCTTCAGAATGCCCAATGACTTGGACATTCCATCCACGAGCGCCTCAACATCGACATCGCTCAAGTCATCTCCCTCCTGGACCTCTGGGAGGTAACCCTCCTCTGACCTCTCTGGGGTCTGCTTGGAGGAAGGTCAGGCACCTCGCCAGTCGCTCAAGGCGAGAGGCAGTGGGACTCGCTGGCAGATCCCTTGGTGCGTTCTCCACGTGACGAAGGGTCGCCTCCAGATCCGCCACCGAAGGCTCTGCAGGAAGCTTCTTCCGCAACGCCTCGCTAAGAGGTCTTCGGTCGTCTTGGACCCTTCAGCCCGAGCAGCACCCGCATCCTCCCCCCCAGTACCTTCGACCGCCTTGGAGATTGCTTCTTCGTTAGCAACCACCTCGGAGGGGGGCATGGGGGGCAGGATTTCCCCGGCAGAAGTGGCAACCTCCTCGGGCGCCCTCGCCGTTGCGGCCGCCTCTGCAGTGGCCCCTGCTGCAAGAACCACTTCTCGCTCCAAAGAAAAATCGTGGTTGGCGCTGTCACCACCACGCTGCTCGAGTTCACCCCAGCAGGGGCAGAGACTCCTGTTGCACCAGTGTCCTCCTCCTGCCGAACAGGAGACGCCACAACTTCTCTGCTTCTCCTGGAGGATACCTCCGCGATGTCGCTGGCAGCACCGTGCTCGGCACCTCCAACATTGGAAGCACTGGTGGCTCCCTATCTCTCGCGCAGGTGGAGCCCCCGGCCTCTCCACCGGTAGGACTTTTGGATCCTTCGCTCACAAAAATGAGCCCCAGCTCGGTCGCCATCTTCTGTGCGACCTCGGGGCGAGTCGCGGAAGCACCCGTGGCACCCCTCATCGGCGATTGTACGGCCCTACTCTTTTTGCGCAGCAGCAACTGCGCCCCTTCCTCTTCCTCTTCGGTCCCCTCCTCGTCGTGTGGAGGAGTAGCCTGGACCGCCTTCTGCTTCTTCCGAGCACGGAGTTGTTCCGCTTCCTCCGCGCTCTCGTCAACCAGAACGGGCCTCTTCTTCGCAGAAGGCCGGCTCGCTTGGTCGTCCTTCTCCGAGGAGCCCGAGCTCCGGCCGGTACCACCTCTCTAGTGGCCTTCTTCTTCAAACGAATCTTTCCGGCCCTTCTCAGGAGCCTGCGCCTTGTTCGGGCGCCCTTCGGCAGTTGATGGAGCAACAAGTGCCGTTGTCACCGCGGCACCAACCCTCACCGCGGAAGGAACCCGAACAACAGCGGCGACGTCGTCACCTTCATACACCCTGTGCGCTAGCACAGGGATCTGTTCGGCGAACTCATCATTCGCCTCTTATCTCTCCTGCCTCCAGCTCTGCAGCCGCTGCGCACAAAGAAGATAGGAAGAAGAAGGTTAGTATGAGGTCACCAAACCTAAGAGTAAACCACCGAGAGACAATATACTTACTCCATGGTTGCTGAGCCCATACTTAACGAGCATGAACTCGGTCACATACCTTCTCCATTCCGAACACTGCTCGGAGAAGTGCATCTGATGCCCTCGCCTCATCCTGGATAGCTTCGGAAAGCTATCCTTCTGTGCCGGGCGAATGACTGTGGGGAACCCCCACTCGGCACCACACCGGTGGCGCACGAAAAACAGCCTATCCATCCAACCCTGTGTTGGAATACTTGTTGGACAGGCCGATGTGCATCCGGTCTGTTCGGTGCTTGGCGTAGTAGATGTCCGCTCCTGATGCCCGCGAAGCTGACAGCTTGAAGTGTGCTCGGAAGACGTCCGCCGAACCCCGGATCTCCTTCAACTTGTAGACAACACCGAAGATACAGATGTATCTCCAGGTGTTGGGCGTCAGCTGTATTGGCGAAACGCCCAAGTGTTAAGAAGCGCCTTCGCCACCTCCGGCAACGGCAGCCGGAAGCCTGCCTCCAGATGGTCCACGGATAGGAGCAGGCAACCTGGTTTATTCACCAGGATCGTGTCGCTTTCCCTGGCGTCAACGATCTCGTACTCGTCCCCAATCCGGAAGCGCTCACGAAGACCACTGAAGTGGCGGTATCGTGGTCCGCTCGGCGCTGCGACAGTCACCCCGCTAGCTCCGGCAGCGGCTTTCCCCTTGCTCGCCATCGCCGGAAGGACTGCAGAAAGCGGCAACGGCGCGAGAGGACGAAGCAGAAGACAGGGAGAGGAGAGGGCGAGGAAGCACGAAGATCTCAAAGATGGAGGGTTTCTGGGAGGCGTAGCTCCCGCCCTCGTCTCGTCCCCTCCTTATAAGGAAAGGGGAGGGAACGAAATTTCCAGCTCGCACGTAGGCAAGATCTCTCAATTTTGAACTTCTTTCTCCTCTCTCTCCAACCTCCTCATCTTTGGTTTCGGTCTCTAATTGGGTCACTTTGATAAGCGGGGTAGAGAGGGGTACCCCGAGATACCCCGGGTTAACTGCCTCACCCCGCTTTGAGGAGCGGGGCAGGGTTACTCCGAGATACCCCCGCTAACCCGGGGTAATTCGGGGTAAGTCTACCCCACCTCTTGAGGTGGGGTGGGGTAGAGAGAGATAATTTTTTTTTTCTTTTTTAAAAAATTTAAAAAATTATCATAAAATTTTAAATATTATTTTATTATATGTCTTATATTTTTTTTATTTTTGTACATAAAAAAAAGTAGAGTCAAAGATGATAGTTGACAAAAAAAAATATTTTAACCCATCTACATCTCCAAAATAGCAACCAAAGTGGATCTGTATTTTTTTGAGATAACGTACCCCGGGTTAACCTACTCCTGGGAAGGTTTAGGTTAACCCTCAACCAAGCGGCTCGAGGTGCCCCTGATTATTCTCTTTGTTTTGCATGGTGCAAGTCATCCCTAGATCGAGCAAATTTAATGGTTCTTGGAGATTGAATGGTGGAAGTTTCGTCAACTAGTTTTGGCCACTACATATTTCAAATTAGATAATCCCGTAAAGTTTAACATCTACTTTTGGGCAGATAAAGAACAATCCACAATTATCAAAAACAAGAACAATCCACAATATATAGTCTTCAGGTTTGCTTTTCTGACCGCCACCTGATCAAGAACACATAATTTTGGCGCTGCTCTGACTCTAGAAAACAGAATCCAGATCAGATGGACACCCACATTAATTAGTAAGTTAACAGACGATGCTGTTCAATTAATCACACCTTCTTTCCTGATCTTAATCTACAATATGCAGCCAGTTGCTTTACGCTGATGGGATAAACATCGTTTTTTAGATTCGAGTCGTACGCCTTCCGTGCTATCAGCTCGTTCACGGCTTCAGTCGGATGAAGCCCATCGAAGAACAAGTAGGAGCCACGGTCGTCGCAGATACGCCCTCCTCTCTTGCACAAAACCCCGTCCCCAGACGTCGTGCAGCATGGTTTGTTCGTCTCCCTGAAACCTGAGATGAACAGAGGTAAGTGTAGGGTCCAGCTGATAGATTAATTTTGTGTGAAATATCTCTATCTCCCAACAATTAATCCGAGTTCAAGTGACCCTGAATAGATCGAGGAATTCGTGACAGTGAGGAGGTCTCCATTAATCGCACGAACTGCATTCTTCCAACACTACATATATATAGTTGAAAGTTTGATTCATGGATCGACGGCCATGAGATCCGGCCAAGTGATTACGGCAACCCCACCCATCCGGTTAATTGCTGGACATTCTTAAGCCAATCACAGAGGACAATAATATTGGTGGCAGTGGGTTACCTCTTGCGGCAGGACTACGCATGATATCGCTTATAATCTTGTAGGAATTGACGTAAACGAGGTGAGATCCGGGCATCTGCTGCTTCAGGAGGTCGACCATCGAGCTTAGATTAGTGTTGAAGAGGAGGGCAGCTTCGTTCATGGCCTCCACGCAGGTCCCATTGGCCGGCTGGAGCATCTCCCTTACCACCGGCACACACCCTATTGGCTGCACTGTTACAAGCACAAACTTTCTTGCCCCCAAGACGTATAGCCTCTGATGAAGAGGCAACGTCCCAAGGAACGAAAACTATCACACGGCGAAGAAGGAACCAAGACGATCGAGAGGCAGCCATATATATAAAAGTAGAGGGAAATTAAAGAAGCAGCCTTGTTTTATTTTACTCTTTATGCTCTCCCTTTGGAGGAGTGGACCCATTAAAGAAACTTCTGTGTACCTTAAGTTGGGAGATGAATGTGGAGGTGAGCGAGGCTGTGAACGTCTGAACGCTGACTGCTGACCCGCCCAGGAAGTAGTTGAGCAAGTAATCGTTCCCACCGGTTCCCACCAGGAAGAGGTATTTGGGAAGCTCCTCAGACAGGCTTCTCTCTCTTCTCGCCAGCTGAGCTCCCAGCTGTGGCAAGGTGGTCTTCTCAAAGTTCGATATTTGTTGGTTGAAGCTTATCACTCGTCCCTACACAGTGTGCAACACGTGAGTCTCTCCGGATCGACAAGGAAATAGCCAAAGAAGAAATTAAAAAGGAAGTCGCAGAAGAAAGATTAAGAGAAACGCTTATATGCTTGTTGGCTAACCCGAGCTGGTCGTGTTTCGTCTGATATCCCGGAGCCTCCAGAAGCGTAGTTTACGCCATGGAGAATCCTGGGTCCCTTCGTTGCTGGGCCGAAGAAGGGTGGAATCCGACGGGGCAGCTTCAGCAGCTCCCCCAGGGCGTCGACCATGTTCCTCCCGTTCGAGAACCTTCCCGAAGGCCCCGAAGGGAAGTCGATCCCGTAGGGGAGGTAGTCGGCTCGGGCGCCGGCGTCCGGCAAGAAGTTGTTGTTCCCGTTGTCCACCAAGGAGCTGCCGAACACGAACATCCCCGGCGGGGAGGCGCTGGCGGCATGCCCTGGCCCCTCACCGCCCATGGAGCCGGTGAGGGAGGCCGAGAGGACTAGTATTGGCAGGAAGATGAGCAGACTGCCCGCCTGGGACGTCGTCGGAGCCATTAACGATGATCGAATCAACATGGTGAGGAAGCGGTACTACGGTTGGACGGATCAGCTGGGACTCGTTAACTATATATAGTGGAATTAATGGAGAAGGGAGGAGCTAGCACCGTATATAACCTGCTCTCCCTTGTTGGAACTTGCTAGTGACTGCGGGGACTCTAGGATTAGAGCAGTCAGATGAGAAGCCACTTGACCGGCCGGTCTCTCCCCCAACAATTCAGTACCAACTTAATTATTGCACCTATTTATGAAACTGAAACCGCGTCCGATCCAGCTACCTCCCAAGTTCCAACGGGGAAGCAGAAACAGGTCTGTGGCCGACGTAGAAGAACGGATCTGATCATACGTAGATGTACGGTAGTATGGTACTGTGCATGGTTCCGTACGTCATGCTCTCAGCAGGTACCAGGGAAGGATGGGGCAAAACTTTGAACCTTTCGGACCGTCTGATCGTATGATCAGGTAGTTCAATGGAAAGCATTGGCACCCCCCACCTTTAATTCCCGAGGAGCGGAGAAGACTAGAGGGATGGGGTGCATGGCAGGCCTGCGACTCCGCCAAACTGGTCAGACGGCTTTAATTTTTTGAAAACTGTTGCAAATCTAATATTGGTTTGCCACCTAACCCCTTTAAAGTTAAATAACTATAATATAGATATTATTCAGATTACAAATTTCTAATAAATTTATAACACTTGTTACAAATCAATGATTTGTACCAAGTTCTCTTAATTTTTATTTAGGTGTTCGTCACACAGAACCATACATAAATTTGTGCGTGCCCTCTACTTGTCACTCAATGGGGATCGGAGGGTCCGAATGAGATGCAGCCCGGGTATGCCTACTGCAACTCCACTGTTTGTATTGGAAGATGATAAATCGCCATAATATATTATTGGATAATATGTGCACATTTTTTTATCGCAAACTCATATTTTTAATATAAAAAAGAGTAAATTAATTAAGACTCTCTGATTTTAACAGGGAGGTCCTTGTTGTAATATAATTTAACATATACTGTAACAGGAGATAACATTTACTGTAATGAATTCAGTTCTATCAAGGATTAGAAAATAAATCAAACATTTGATAAGGATTTCTAATTAATTTATCTTATAAAAAATTATTTTAGTAAGTTATTTATCGTTAGTTAAGTGTGATAAATAATTATATAGAAAATAATGTAACATTTAATATTCTTGTTGAAATGATGTAAGAATATGAAATTATTTTACTAATTAGTGGGATCCATGTACACGAGTAAATTATTGAAGGTTGATTCTTGGTTGAGACAGATAGTAATTCATTTTTGTGAACTCAAGCCGTCAAAAATGCATATAATTAGCTACGTATCCTTTCAACTCATGCTGGATTACCACATATATATACCATCGTTCCCTGTGAATATATACGGTAGCAGTCCTTGGTTGCAAGTTTGATCAAGTTTAGCTGTGACACCATCCACATTTATTTCACCATCATTTAATAATTGCTCCAGTCTAGCTAGCTGAGCCTTCAAGCGTGGGTTGGCTAATGTTTCACGGTCTAATAATACTTAAGCTGTGGGACAGTTTGAGAATGTCGTCATCACTCATCTTGGTAATGTTATGTCAATGACAGCGGGATAGGGGCCTTGGAGTCCCCATCTTTGGCATTCAAGTTTGTTTTTTTGGTGTGCGCCTAGTTTTTTTTTAACTTGCATAGAAACGTGAGGCTCAGAAGTCAGCACATGCTTTTAAATTATAATTATTTACATTTCTTGAAAAAAATTTCTTTATAAATTTGAACATTAAACTCCTCCCACCTAATGCAAAATAGAGCGTCTAATTAATCAGACCACTCTTAGTATACGGTAGAAATTTTATACGTGGATGGACATTCTCCGAAGTAATATAAAGAATTTAGGTTTTTTTTAATAAATTATTCTTGAAATCTATCATATTCCAAATATCATCCTGAAAATTTTGTGATTCTAAAAAACCCTTTCAAATATCAAGAGTTCAATTCTCATCAGATGATGTATTAAGTTAATATTCTTTGATGATCTATCCCAACAAGTGAAACAAAAGGGTGGGGGATAATGGTCCTGGATAGTTCAAGAAACATACTTTCATTATTCGACAAAAGAACATAGTCCCTGGAGCTGCATCCATTAAATGAACAGAGAGTAAAAGTTCGTATGAGGTTAGACTGTAAAGCAAGTCAGGTTTGAAATTAAGGTATTAATGTGTTGGAATATTATTTGCTGCATAGTATAAATTTTTATCAACTTCTCGTTATTTGTTAAATTCATGGGAAATACTTATTGAGAGCTCAATTCTATAATAAAACTATTATCGATTATAAGAAAACAATCATTTTTGACTGAAATGGATAAAAATCTTGTCAAACTTTCTCAACTAATAAGATTGATCTTGTAATAGATTAATTTTACAATAAATCATTCTCTAAATTTTTTTCTCATCATTCTACGTACATGAGAAGACAAATTTTTGGGGATAAGAGACCTCGTAACAAAGAAATTTAACCAAAAAATTTTCTGAATTTTTTTGTCCTTTAAATCATGATTTTTTATGGACATTTCAGAATATGAATGTATTACACATT